>BDMB01000018.1:2334931-2453269 GCA_016859785.1 Macrotyloma uniflorum
GAAGAGAGAACAGAAACAAATTTATTATTAAGTAGAGTACTTTTCTCAATAGATTTGTCTTGATCAATTACCACTAATTATCAAAATTATCAAGCAAATTCTAAGTTGAACTAACCATCAAGAAGTGTTGATATAACTGTTCCCAAGTATAACTAAAATATAACAATGCAATTGAATGAATGAAAGACATGGTAAAGAAAGCAAAAGTGTGTAATGAAAATAGTTAGGCATCATAATACTATATATATGTCTACCTCTACTTAACCTAATCTCATTTCTTCTTCGATTATAATGAAGCTCATTTAGTTATCATTTAAGTTCACTAAAAAAAGGTGTAGCTCAATTCGGTTGTGAAATCACATTTAAGTTATAGAACCTACAAGAATGGACACGAGCCATGTTCTATTTTTCTTTTTTACCTTAACACTTTGGTTTGCCCACCCAATAAATTTACATGTTTAACTTTATCACTATCAATTAAATAGATACTGTTTTTTTTTTTTTTCTCAATCACTCTTTCTCCTTTTCGCTGAATTTACCTAATCAAATACATTGCAAATAAGCTTATAGAAATCAGCATCATTTTTTTTTTTCTTGATGATACCCCTCTCTTTGTTTTTTGTTTTTGTTTTTTTTTTCTAGCTTTTAGGCATATACTTTTGTTGCTCGTGCGGCCAACAATAAATCATGATATTGAGAAAAGTTCCTTACAACTTTGTCAACATCCCAATATCATGTGTTTATGACTGTAAAATTTGGCCTGTTCTAGCAATAAATAAAAGTATAATATGTAAAGTTACTAGTTTAATAATTAAGAAGGTAAGGTCTGTAATCAAACACAGTCTCACCGAAGTTGAAAGATATCCTTTTTGTAGAGCAACAACAGGCAACAGAAGATGTTTTATCCAGTTCATAATTTCCATAAAATGATGAGCTATATAGAAAGAGGATAAGTCCAACGAGAAAAAGGCAAACGTACGTAGAAGAAGCTAAAAAGTCATCAACTTTGTTTATATTATTATCTCTGCCTGAAGCTGCAGGGGAGCGTTATCATATTTCACATATCTTTACTTGAGATCTTTCCTAAGATATCCATGATTGATGGTTATTTAAATTGTTTGGGTAATATTTAGTTTAATTAACCATGAAAAAAAAGTAATAAGTGATTGAGAATCTAGGGTTTGTACATATGTGTCAGTTGAATAGTGTTGTTGCTGTGCAGACTACAGACACTGAAAGTCAAGGTGGTGTGCTTAGTCTAATCACACTCTCAATCCGAAGTGACGCATCCTATTTCACTGCCTCTACCTTCGCCTTCTCTTTTTCTTCTCTTCTCTATCACTTCAATCAACTCATAATTTTTTCCCACATTTCACTTATAACTCAACTTTATTTTCCCATTATTATTTGTTTTTCTCAACTTTAAATAATTATAATACATGTATATTTTAAATAATATAATATACTTTTATTTTTATTTAATATAATTATAATTTTATAAGAAAAAACTAGTCTATAAATTTATGCATAAGAATAATTTAAATTTATTTATGTTTTTCAATAATATTTTTTTTACTTACAATTTTTAAGGGTTCTTTGAGCTTCTGTTTGAATCGGAATGTGCATCTCCATCTCCTTGATGTACTAAAATTAGAAAACATACGAGATAGATTATGAGTTCGAATTACTTCTTAACAAAAATTAACTTACTAATAATTATCATCTGTGATAAAAAGAAAAAAGAAAAAAAAAACACTCGAATGTAGCAGAGAAGTGAGTGATTGGTGAGAGAAAGAGAGAAGAAGATGAAGATGGTAAACGGAGTTGATTAATACCGAAGCCTGAGCACTGATGCAGTAATGAGTTGTGGGTCCCTTGGCAGCGGTTCTAATATGATTGCCATGCTTCTCGAATAGTTTTACTGTAAAATGGTTTTTTCTTCTTCTTTTTTCTTACAAAAAAGCTGTGATCTTATGTTTGTGATGCTAAATCTTAATACAGAAATCAATCCCTTTCTCGAATCTAAATTTGAATGACATAAAAAAAAAATCCACTAATAATTTATTTCAATCATATTTTTTATTCAAAGATTTTGTTGATGATGAATATATATATTGTTTGAAATTGGAAATGTGTTATAACTCAGTCTCCAAGTCATCTAAATGCGAAATCTTGTTACGTACGTCAAACCTCGACACAAACAAAACAGTGTGTCGCGATTCGCGGTCCAGTTTCGTCGCCTCTCTACCCCGTTTTCCTTCTGCCGCTGTCTCCATTCTCTTCTACCTTTTTCTCTTCTTCTTCTTTCTCTCATATCTTCCATCCCTTAATTCTTACCCATTTTATTCATATTCTGCAACTTTATCTTGTTTTTTTCTAATTGAAAGGGACATTCACATCCTACCAACTCCATTTTCATATACTCTATTTCATAGCATGTTTGATACGTGTAACCTCCATAAAAACGCACTAACGAATAAATGTGAAAATATAAAATTATTCATCAAATGAGAAAAAAATGACTTGATTTTGAAGCCTGTTAATGCAGATCCAAACAGGCACTGAGTCTAACAAATCTGTGTTCGTTAGTTTTGCTAATGTATGTTGATCCTTTGGTCTTATCATATTCAAGATTGTGTACGCTCTTTACTCACCAGTAATTACTTTTAAAGCTTCGTAAATTACTCTATTGATGGTATCATAGAATGTTGAAAGCGTTCTCCAACATCCCAATTACAAGGCACCCATTTTATATGTCCATTTTCTATAATAACCATCTCTTATTTGGTTGTAATTCACCATATTTTAATTGCAAGTCTACATATAATTGCATAAATAAACTTAGCTTCATTTTACAAAGGCATTTACTCATAAGATACAATGCACATTTAATATTTAATTCATCCAAATTTTTCCTCTTCAAAGTAAGGTCACACATGATTTTTCGTACACGTACTGTGGTAATATATTTAAATACTTAATTTATTTTAATTTAAAGTTAAAAAAGCATACATACTAAAATGTAAACAGTATGTATGCGGTTTAAAAGCAAACTATTCATTAAGCATATATAGATATAAGTTATAGATCATTGTGATAAATAATTTTGTTCATTCTATAAATTAACAAATTATAAATAACTTTATATAAATATCAATTAGATAGTTTAAATACCAATAACAGGGTCCATAGCTCAGTGGTAGAGCATTTGACTGCAGATCAAGAGGTCACCGGTTCGAACCCGGTTGGGCCCTTTTAATATTTGAATTAATTTTTATTTTTTTAGTTTTACTTGAATTAATTTTTAATAATTCATACGTAATTTTTTTTTTCAGAATAATATAATATGAAATAATAGTTAATTATTATTTAATTAAAAATGTTAATTTTATCGGATCTTACAATATAAAATATCAAATAAAAGATAGTATCTCATGGTGATATAGGATGATGTAAGATTGATTTTTTTTTTTCAATTTTTAATAATTATAATCAATTTAAATTTTTCTTTTTTTATAAAATATCCAACTATATATATCTTATTTACAAATTTAGTCAGAACCAATTACTTTTTTTCAATAAATATGTAATCTAGAAGTCACTAAAATAATTTATAACATATTTAACTGACACGTTTATTGAAAAAATTAGAAATATTTATAATAATATTATAAATATACCTTGTCAGTATAAATTTTCACGCTTATATATATAATCAATGTCATTTAATTATTATAATTTATTATAAAAAATAATAATTACACTAAATAGAGAAAAGAATATAGAAGCTTAAATCTGGTTTGATGTTATTTTGAATTAATAAGATATTTTTGAAACATAATCTAGGAAGAGATATTGTTGCGAATTGGAATTGACGTGTGGTGTGAGGAGTGAGAAGTGAGGTTTGAGGAATAAGAAAACAGTTATGTTATCAATGAGAGAATTATAATTAAAACATTGAATTCAAGTCACGGACTGCTCAAATTCAATGCACAGTCTGCAAAATCGTGTCCCTCCTCCCTAACTGTCTCTCACCGACATATATCTTTTCTATGTAAATTTCAAACTCCATCCACACCATGCCTAATCAATGCCATCTTCTCATTCTTAATTTTAAATATAAATATATATTATTACAATGCAATTTTAAAAATACATATGGAAGTGATTATTGTTGAAAGATAATTAATTTGTAATAAAAAAAAAAGTGTAACAAGGGAATCTAATATCTCTTGATTATGATGTATAGTTGGGAAAAGATGGTCATAAACACCTCATAGGTGTAGTGGTTAATTTGTTTTGGATAATAAATGAATATGAAGTGAAATTGTACTGTGAAGAGCATGTGGCTAAGTGGTGGTAAATTAATAATATAGAAACTTGCATTAGCGGGCACTGCGGGTTTTTGTTTCACGTGGGCCAGTGTGGGATAGCCATGACATGAGACAGACGAGACAAACACCATGCATCTCTCTCCTCAAATAACTAGCCGTCAATTCACTCCTTTCCCTGCTCTTCTCTCTCTCTCTCTCTCTCTCTCTCTCTCAAACTCACTAATACTCCTTTTCTTACATCACATCCCAATTCACACTCATAACAAAACTCCAACTTCTCATTTATCTTCTTTTCTTTGTTTTCTTTTTCTTCACAACATCATACGCCACTTTTCTCCAGGTTTCAACAAAACACTACTTAGCATCTAACAAGAAGAAAACACAAGAGGGTGCTTGGGGAATTGGGTTCAAGAAACGCCCAAAATTTATGTGTTTTATTCTCTTGCCATGTTTGTTGCCGGCGGCAGGAGACTCCTCTATGCGTCTGTGGTGCTCATGCTTCTCGCGTTGCACATCTCCCACACGTGCCAGGTTGAGGGGATTCGTGTCTTCCCTGGAAATGCAGTGCCCAATGTCCAATTCAGCCATGGCAATATGAATAATAACAATAAGAGGAACGAGGATCTGTTCGACAAGTACTTCAATGGAAGGACTCATCTTGCTCCCAGCAACACAACGCAAAAGCGCTTTGATGAAACCAAAAGAAGAGTACCAAGTTGCCCAGATCCTCTCCATAATTAACAAGTAGAATTCCCATCCAATTTTTCATCTTTCATTTTTCTTTATCTGTTATTTTTTTTTTTTTTTTTGTTTCTGAAGTATTAAATTTATTTTGGTTGATGTATATGTTCATCCAAAATACCCACGTTTTTCTCATCATTTTCTATCCGGTAATGTGTCTTCTTATTGTAGAATATGAGGGAAAACCGGTGGTATTTTGGTATTATATTCAGATTTTTTTTTTTTTGTTTAGCTTCATTGTTTCTCATCCATGAAGTATCCGAAATGAATTGTCAGAATCACCGATGTTATGCTTGTATATAGAAGATGTTGAGGAATGTTAATTATAGAGTCTTTTTTTATTGGAATACTTTTTGTAATCCTGTGCAGACTTTGTGTAAGTGTATCAGCTACTCTACTTGAATCCTGTTCTTTGTTATTTACATTTATCTTCCTTCTGCTTGAGAAGGGAAAGCTGAAAAAATCTGGTAGATTGAGGCAGGGATTTATGCCTTCAATCTGCACTCATAAGCTTTGGCAACACTAATGTCAAACAACTACTTTCTCTTTTCTCTCTTCTCCCAGTGCAGAAACTATAACACAGGCTCCTTCATTATGAACGATAAAAGTGTTTGATGGTATAACAAAATAATAAGTGTAATAAATTCATGAGTTGTGCCTCGTAAAATATAGAAGTAGGAAAAGTTAATCGAGCTTTATTGAGGTTGAGTGCGCAGTGTGCATATATTGTGGGTGATGGTGAAACATTTTGCTGCATTTGGTAAGTTTTTTTATCTTTATTTATTGTTTCTCTCACATGGGTTCTTGCTTCCTTAGCGAATTGGGGATTGTTCATTTCTCTACTCTTCTCAGCTTTCTAAAAAGTTTTGTGAAAAGATCTGATTTGGAATCTGATGGGGAGGACTAAGTTTGATCAGAAGATCTCAGCCGTTGGTTTTGGGAGACTAAGTTGGGTATTCATTCGCGATCGATGCCTACCGAATAGTCTATTGATTTCTCTGCGGGTATTGACTGCGTGGTCTGAAAAAGTTGGGTCATATTTTAGTTTAGTTTATTATTTGGCGTGGAAAAGTTTGACTTGCCCAAATATAAGCTAAAATTCACTTCACCATCCATCCCTCTTCAACTCAGAAAGCATCCTAACTTTTGTTTTCGGGAGACATGTTTCGAAGATCCATTCCACTTTGACTCTCATCATTAACTTTCTTCTATAGATTTTACTGAAAAAAGTTATGTACTAACATTTTTTCCTTTGACTTGTTTCTGTTAGTACACACTTAAATTACTTGTACAAAACTCTGTGTCCATCGATAATAATTATGCTTATAACATCATGCACTCATATTATTATCTGTTAGTATAAGAAATTGATATAGTTATCTGTCGATAATTTTTTGTTTCATATTTAAATTTTAAGTATACACTTATATTAAATTCTAAAAATATATTTTTTGTGGAATGGAATAAGTTTGTTTTTAACGAAGTTACGTCTTTTTCTTTTAAATAATATATTAATAATTTTTTACCATAAATTTATATTAATGAAAGTGATACAAAAGACAAGTTGACAGAAAATGATTATTTATTTATGTTTTTGTTACATAGATCTACTGGATTTTAGTCTGTAGCTTTCTCTGTAAGTCTGAAATATTTTGAATACATGCATGCTGGCATATCATATGTAAGTCTAAACAAAAACTCTTAAAAAAAACTAAAAAATGTAGAGAAATTTTAAGAAAATAAATGGAATTAAAATATTCAAATCAGAATGGGATTAGATGAATTTAAATTGCGCCAACATGAATCGATGAAGTTAAAATAATTTTCAGTTGATTTAACCCCCTGATCTATTTCTGTTTTTTTGACGAAAAAGAACGTAAATAATGTTGGTTGTTGTAGAGGATATAAGTTGTATGTAGAGACAAAGATATGAATAGTTTTGAATTATGAGAAGTGCTCCAAGCAAATGAGTGATATAACGAAGTAAATTATTGTTGGGAAGCATCTTTTTTCCTTGAATTATTGATGCTGGTACACATTGTGAGGACAATATTATATTAATAGACTACTCACTAATTTGTTAACATGATTAAACAATTTAATCAATGCGGCAATCTTGTCGAACCAAGAAAATGACCTCATAAAAAAAAATATAAAACAAAACATACTGATTAGACAACTGAATTTCATTAGCGTCAACAAGAGGAAAACATTGTTCACAACAAAGGTTAACATAGTAATATTAAATCAACCTCACTTTTTTTCCTAGAAAGTGGATTTTCAAACGTGGTCTTCTGGAAGTAATAATATACTTTATGATCTGTTTCAATGATAAATTCAGAGGTTCCTTTATAAAAATAATAATAATAATATTTAATTAAAAATAAGATTTTTTTTTAAATTTATTTATTTATGAACTAATTTTAACTTATAATTCATTTATAAACTAATTTTCATAAAGATCACGTAATTTATGAGTTTTAACTTTAATTATTTGCAATCAATTTTAATTATTTGTTTCTTTTACTGTCATTTAAAAAAAAAAAGGTTATGTCATGACGTTACATCCGTATATATACGCAACATATCAAGTAAGAAATCTCACTATCGAAAATAAGACTAATTTTTTTTTAAGTGGATACTCTTAACTTATGATCATACAAACCAAATTTATAGTTTCATTTCGCACGGGGTAGAGACTTAGTTAAGTATAGTATTAAATTTTGTCAATAATATATATACTTTTTCAAATATGTTGAGAAAGTTATTGAGATTTTATTCTTATTCTTTTATCTATCTATGTAAAGTTTCTAGTTAATGAGTTCTATTTGTATAAGACAATAAAGATCGATCTAGAATTTATTATTGTCTGATTCATATGCATTTTAGAAACGTTTTTTTAAACTAATAACTCAATTATTAAACTTTGATATAAAAAGAAAAAAAAAAAGCATATATAATAGGTAAATTTAAAGAAAGATGACACGTAAGTTTGGTTTGAAAATAATAAAATGTAATTAGGTGGACTTAGTACTTGGAAAGTAATGTATCATTAGAAGACTTGGTTGGTATTTTTTATGATTACCTTTCTGTCTCATTCTAGGAAAAGTGCCTTAAGACAGCCACGCATTATTGAAAAGGCCAACACAGACAAAAAAAAAAAAAAAAGAGGGTGATTTGGTTGAATTGAAGGGAATTGATTAGTTTTTGTTCCTTTTATAGGGTGAGGTTTTGATTTATGTGTTGGTGGGATGTTGCAAAAGGCAAAGAAGGAAGAAAGGGTAAATGGTGGTTATGAGAGAAAGTGAGAATGGGAGAGAAATTGATGTAGAAAAGCGCTACGTATTATGCGGCGAAGAAGAGGTTTTAATAAAAGTTGTCAGTGATTCGTAGTCTGCTCTTTTGTCACTTAGCATTTTGGATTTGGAATCAACTTTCACACTCACTCACCATTCTCCTTGTGAAGACAATTTTAAGTTTAGCCCTTCGATGCATTTTAATTTCCCCACTCTCTTCCTCACCATTTCTCTTTACACATTTTCCATCTTCCTCTATTTCTATTTATTGCCTTTCTTTCCTCCTTCGTCTTTTCCTCATTATTATTATTATTTTTCTTCTTAGACCAATATTCCTTGCCAAATACTACATACACCCTCCATTCATTTCAAATATCCATGTGCCTTCCTGTTTCAGGCTGCGCTGCGGTGGGGTGGCCTATACCTCGTTAATGCTCATCATCTACATTCCCATTCGACAATAACTCGTGATCCTTCTGGAATTCGGGATACCAAAGAGACACTCATTAACCTCATTCTCAAATCTGCCCTAAACCATTATTCTTATCTCTTTTCTTTCTGTTTAGTTGAGTTGTATTGTCACCACTTTCCTCAAATCTTCCAACAATTATTAATATCACCAAATAATTGCAACCATGGAGTACAAACACATTCATATACCGAACCCAAATGCATGTGTTTCTTTTTCGCGTTGTCACGTCACTAAATTAAGAAGTATACGTTATTATAGAAGACATGAAGAGATGTTTTATTTTTATTATTTATAAGAAATAATTTGTATTACTATTATCACAGTCAATTCCAAACTATAGAAAATCAGTGTTAAAAGCTGAATGTTGCTTGGTCTAAAATGGTGTTATGCCTTTTTCTGTTGTCATGCATTAATTTGGACAGTCACTATACTGGGAAGTCGCACTAACTTGAAGAGCATATTTGGTTTTTAAAAAGTGATACAAAATAAAAAGAAAATAATAAAAACTATGTTCATTTTGTAAATTATTTTGAATAAAAGAAAATAACAAAATAATTATTTCTTTTATTTCTCCTATTTTGATTGTATAAAAAACAAGAGAAAAAAAAAAGCTAACTATATATAATAACTAAAATATTTTTTTATTACACAATCTACTTTTTTCTTCCCCTTCTTTCTCCACTTTCCATTCACAGACAGCTGGACTACAAATATTAATTGGTCTACGTTTATAATTTATTTTTAATTCTTAACTTTCTAAACGAAATCAAAGAAACTGATTTTAATTTTTTTGTGTTCTCATCCATCCACTCTCTTTCTTACGTATTAAACAAAGCTTAACACTTTAAGTAGCGAGGGGGCAACGTGAAGAAATTTTGAAGAGAAACTCATTTAGTTTTTGAAACACCAAGAAAGACATTTTTTTAGTGAAACTCATTACAATTTGTATCCACTCATATTGAAGAAAAAAGAGTAGATTTTTTTTAGAAAAATGTTTTTTAATAAAATAATAATTTATTATATTTTTTTAACATGTTTGGATAAATTTATTTTAAAAAGCAAAAGCATAAAAGAATTTGGAATGATTGTTTATAAAAAAAAATGGTAGAAAAAGGATAAAATTCTTTAAAAATAAAATAAAAATATAAAAATCACTAAAAAATTAATAACTTTCTAGAAATATTATTTTTAAAGAAAGAAATCGACTCATTTTCACTTGTACCGACATTTATTGATTATTGATGAACACTGTACATGCATTTAACTAAGATAAGTGCTACATTCCTTAAGAAAATAACTGGTAGATGAGATACCAATCTCTGTTACTGTAATGGACTTAGTTGAATGATAGGGTAACTTTAATTTCACTAATTTTTTAATATATCTTAAGATGAGAGGGAACAAAAGAAAGTATAAAAATGAAAAGTAATTTTGATGATAGCTACACTTTGAAAAACAACTATGACTTAGTTCCTCTAAATTCGATGTCTTTTTGGTACGAGGACAAAGAGGAAAACAGAATTAGAACATACCATCCTAGAAAGGTACACTGGAAGCCATTAAACACAGTTAAAGCTGGTTTAACCCCAGTCTCCTAAACCTACTCCATCTCATTCTACTAGCTTCTGATTCAATAAGATTCTTCACATAAAAAAAACAAGAGCCTGCAACTCTTTGTGTGAGTATAACATGATCTTTTTTTAGACCAAAATGTGTAATGGTTCTAGTAACTCTAGATATATAATACAGACTCCAACCATAAATTTTAAAAGTGGAAATTTTCCCACCACATAAAGTACTTGATTAGTTGTTACTATCCATTTAACATTTTAAAAGTACTTTTTTTTTTCAAGTACTTATATTTAGATAAGCATTACAGGCATCTGGGTCATAGATGTAATACCATTTCTGTTCATAATAATCAGTAATGACACAAGAAGTCCATATCTTTGACTTTATATATATAAAGATGGAAAAGTGGTCATAGTAAACAATTGTCAAATCACGAAAGAATGATATGTTTGAATTGAATAATAACAAATAAGGGAATAATAAAATATTAAAGAAAAAAAATATTTTTATTATAATATTATTTTACTTAATATTTTATTATTTTTATATTAATATCATTATTAATATCCTCCTCTTCTTCTACAATGACTTTACTTTACTCTTCTCTTTCCAATTGTGAGTCCTCTCTCACCCCAAAGAATGAGAAGCTAGCTGGTACGAACAGTCAATCAAGGATTTTGGGCCCAATAAATTAACAAATAGAAACCCAACTTTGGACTGGGCCATCATATCAGGTGTTATACAACAAAAATGATGGGGAAAGAGATGGAACCAAATAAATAGTACATTAGTTTATATAATTTTACATACGTTGATATATATTATTATATATATTTATATCTATAATATATATATATATTATTATTTTGTGCGTATATTATCTAGTTTGTTGTTAAATATTAAATGAGTTATTAGGATTATTAAAGTGTATATTCATGTACTACATTGGACAAGTGTTTTTCTCAATGCAAACACAGATTCCCGACAAGGAAAAAAAATAAAAGGTGCTTGAAAGGAAATCTCATAAAAAAGAAAGTGGTCAGATTCAAATCAATTATTGACAAAATTAATAAATACTTGTTAGTTTTAACAGATAAAAAAGCATGAAGCAACAAGAATCTAGTTAAGTTTGAAACATTAATTAAAAGAATGTAATTACTGATATTTTTTTCTTTTTCAATTTTAGTCGTGTTCAGGTCACTGTTATATGAGGCATGTGGGAGACTAGTGAATCCCACTTATGGGTCACTAGGTTTGTTCTGGACTGGGAAATGGACCCAGTGTAAAGACAGGGTCAAAAAGAAATAGTATTATTACGTACCTCAGAGACACTTGGTAAGTGATCATATTCTCTCAACTTGTGATATTCGTCATATGCAGAAGGAAACTAATGTGGATGCCATGAAAGGTAGAACTGAGTTCAGGAGAGTCCATGAAACCAAGTTGGAGTTGGAACTCACTCTTGCCTTTCGTTGTTTATTATATATTTTTCAATCTATGTTAAACTTTGGCGGGAAAGCCTCACTAATTATAACATCAGTTTTAGCTTGTTATTTTCCTTTATTTCATATGTTTTTTTATAATATTGTATTGTGCATATGTTACTCAAACACGTCGTTAGTTCAAATTTAAATCATATATATTTAATAACTATATTTGTGTATAAAAAGGTAAATAATTCGTAATTATATTTTAAAATATATATATAGTGAATAAAAGATTCTAATATAAGTTTTGTCTCGAGTCTCAAATATTTTGATCCAGCCCTGATAAAAAGGTTTCTAAAAATATGTTTATGTTTACTCAAGTTTGCACAAGTAGAACTCAATTTGTGAAATATCACATTGTAATTTCAAATTTTAGTTTTGATATTTGTAAAAATTATAGGTTAGCTAAAATTATACCAGAGATAACTAATATATTAAAAACATAATAATAACGTCATTGGTGTAGTAGGTATACATGAAAGCATTCTTACAGTAGTTATTGACAAGAATTAGAAAGATGGAGCATTTATTAACATAACAAAATTGCTATATACAAAGAAATAAGAAAATAAAATGAAAAACGTTATGATGGACTAAGGAAAAAGAAAATATTTAGGAAATAAATAGTAACAAAACTTGAGTGGTAGAACAACAAATGGCAGCTCTTATTTATTGAGCAAAGGAAATGTTGGTGCCGCAAAGGAAGCCCTCTTCACAAACCTCCCCTTGATTCTGGGTCTCTTCTCTGCATTCAATTTCCTAACCTCGTACCTTATTTTCTTCGAGAACAACCTTGTTCGCCGCTTTTCTCTGTACCTCGACACTCTTGCCTCTCTGCCTCCGTCTATTATCACTGGATGAATCCCAAATCCACCCACTTCACCGTATGGATGATGAATTGCCGTTCCACAAGTTTCCTGCTTGATTAAAAGCACCACAACATTTCATTAGTCAAACAAACTAACATCTTCAACCACCAATTTTTCTAATACAATAACTATTATTAATTAAATTTTTTTAAAAACAATAAAATCTTCTGAGTTTATTTTTCATTTAATAAATATAAATATTACTGATAATTTTTTAATCCTTACTACTACATTCAAACAAGAACAAAATGAGTTATGGGGAATCTAGCAGATTGGTGGCAATATATAAGAAAATTGAGAGATGAAAATGGAGAATAAACAGTACATACCATGCATTGGTACCAGCACTCATCAGGGTCCAAGTTTGGTTTGTGAGCAGTGGTCCACGGAGACTTTTGGCCAGCCCAGGCAATAATCACCGCCTCGTAATCAAGCTGCAACGATATCTTCTTCTTTTTCATCTCATCATTCTCTCCCAGTTCTTCTTCATTCCGCTTATCCTTCCCCAATTCCAAATCACAAATCTTCTCCTTCACCTCTTCACACGTCTCATAGTCAAAGCTCAACTCAAACGATAGATCTCTTCCCACCATCTCCATCTCCATCTGAGGGCTCTCTTCCTCTTCAACCTTCACCTTCCCACTACCCACCGAACACTCCTCCTCCTTCGCATCAATCAGTCCCAAATCCTCCATCCCCATACACTCGTTTTCAAGCCCCCTACCCAATAAACTCTCAACATCAGCGGCAAACTCAGCAAGTTCTGCATCGGAAGGAAGCATCCCATGCAAGTTTTCCATCTCATTATTACTGTGATAAAAAACATTGCTCTGATGAACCCCTTTGTTTTCAGCCTCGGTGAGAGCAGCCGCTACTCCTTGATCAGTTGAAGTCACCGAAGAAGGAGAAGAACTATTAGTCCTACATAGCTCAGCAACAAAAGGGTCGAATATGGGGACCCTATAAAGAAGCTGCTCCTCGTTCTCGTCGTGGGAATTAACCTCTTCCGAACCCACTTCGGGGACCAAATGGAAGGGGTTGTTGCTACGAGAGTGTTTGCCATGTCTGGGCGTTCGAGCTTTCTTCGTGTGCCACGTCGGAGGTTGTTGTTGTTCGTCGGTGGACTTGTACGAGGCCGTTTTCAAGCGGACTCGCTCATGTCTGCGAGCCAAGGGATTGGCAGAGTGAACAGAAGAGTCACAAGCTTGGCAGAGAAAAGCATCGTCGGCAGCACAGTACCAACGTGCCCGTTTCGTTATGCAGCTATCACATGCTCTTGCGGTTTTGCCACCAACCGCGTATTCCGCGTTCTTTGCTGTACTCATAACACCGAAACAAAATTTGAAGCCGATACCAAAAACGGGGATTACAGTGTGGGTTTGGTTACAGGGGAGGGAATACAATGATTAATATTTTGATGAAAAGGGGTTGTGAGTGTGAGTGTGAGTGTGTAGCGTGACCCACAAGAGGCGCTTTTGCAGTCCATTTAACAGGGAGAGATTGTTTGGGTTTGCACTTTTGGGACCTTGAACAGCGAAAGGGATTGAACTTTGGGCTCCACAATGGAACGCCTTATCTAGATTTTCATTGGTTGAACTTGGAAAGTTCATCCTATTCTCTGCTTTCTCATTGGCTCCCTCTCTAATCACACCGATTTCCTGTGGTGACCCACTTGCCCTGTGGATGAGCATGGGCTTTTCAAATTTTAATCCCATATCTGAAAGAAAAATAGTTTATCTCTACCCCTCTTTCTACAAACAGACTGAGACACTTTTGGTAGTTTCTGTCGCTTCAGCGTCATAGTTTGCTTAAGAGCCTATGACTTTTGTTTTGCGGTCCCCTTGATCCGTTTCTCTTTCTTCCTCATTCACTTTTGTGACCTTTTACCAATTATTTCCGCTTGGTTCTGTGTGAGAATATAACAAATCTATGACTTGGATATTGGATAACAGAGTCACATCTTTTCTTCTTTATCTGGAAACAACCACAAGGATTAGCATTTAGTCGATCATGTTGTTAGGACAAGTAATCCATCAATTGACATCTTCCAGTACATGGTAATCATGTTTTATTTCCCCCACTTTGCTTATGTAATACTTCCCCAAAACATATAAAATACTTTTCTTTTCCAAAAGTCTTTGGATCCATTTAATTTTTTAAGTTAATAAAAAATAAATTTTAGTGTCAAATTTTATGTGTTACCAATTAATTAAAACTTACTTTGTTTTAATTTTTAATATAATTATATAAAATTAATATATTATTTATAAACATATTTTACACTATTACTTTTATATAATAATATAAAATACTTTCATAAATTTTATGGATTCATTATTTTGAACCCACTGTTTTATAAAATAATTATTTATGACATAATATAATTTCATAGAACTCACTCTATACCCTAAATAAAAAAGCTGGTTGTTTGAGAAGAATAACACGACAAGGAATTTCTTGTATATGGATAAACATGAAACTTATGTTGAAGGAAAGATGTATTCACTTTTTATGATTATGAATATTTATAAACAAGAAATAAGACAATGTTATGTTATAAGAGAAAAAACATAAAAATTAAATTAATTCAGAGTATACAAAAATAATTAGGAATTTTATTTTGAATTGTTTTTTTTTTCTTTTTCAGAAGATATTTTTTAGTCTTAAACCATAATATTAACTTTTCTTTTAATGGTGAAAAACAATCTCAATCTTTTTTAACTCAAAATCATAATACTTTCAATAGCATGAAAATATCCATATCTTACCCCTTTTTTTTGTTATTGAATGAAGTGTGTCTATTTAACAAATCCACATAATTTAATAAATAATATAAAAAATAGTATTCTTGGTTAAAAATAGTGATAAAAAGAAATGAATGGATGTAATTATATACAGTGACATGGAAAAAATATAGATAAGGATTTGGCTATTATGAAAAAGTCGAAGAAAGGATAGTGATGTGGAGAGTTGTGAATTTTGATATGAATGGGTAAAGAGTAAAAATGGAAAATATGGAAAGCATATAGAGAGGAATTGTGATGGGAAACATATTCCTCACGATGATAAGGACAATACCCATTCCCATCCTCTTCCCTTTCACATGTCAATTTCGAATCTTATTCTGTCAGATACTTCATCCCCAAATTTACAATTTTAAGATAAATAAAACATGAACACAGTTATTCAAATCTCATAAATTAAGATACTTTTAGGTGCCATTAACAACTCTTTAACTTGACCAAAAAAAAAATACAATAAATTAAATTAAACATTATTTTCTTTAATTCCATTTTAAAGGTGGCCATGTAATTAAAATGCTGCTTAAAGAATTTAATCTACTAACGTGGGCAAGTAGGTAAAGAGAGAGAGAAAATCGCTTAAAAAAGAGAGACAGACAGAAAGAGAGGAAGATATTTTTTCGGTTCTTCCAGAGAATATTAAATAAGGAAAGGGCTAAAATGTCAATAATTTTATTTTAAATTTAAATAATTATATTTATATATATATATATATATAAATTACATTAAGTTACTTTTTTTGTTTTTCATTCAAAATTTCTAATCCTTCCCATTATTTCTGTTTTAGTTTTTTCTTTTATTAGAAACCTGTCAAAACAGTTTTGACTTCAATCCAAATATATTTCAGAGATATTTTATGAATTACTGTGTTTTTTTTTCTATCAAGTTAAAGGAGAGAGAGAGAGAGAGAGGGAGAGAGAAAATACTTCTATCGTATCAGTGATAAAACATAATAAAAATATAGTTTATAACCTTGAAAAATGAAACTTTTTTTTTTCAAACAAAATTAAAACTTCAATATAAAAATTTATTATAAATTAAAATATATTTAAAAAATTAATATATCTTGAGTACCTATGTTATTTTATATATATATGAATTTAAAAAATCAAATTCCTAATATCATATTTGAAAATATGATTATCTGTTTGACGTACTACATCTATATATGTAGTGTGAATGCACTATCGTTAAAACAAATTTCATCCAAATATCAACTTTAATATCATGTCATTCACTTTCTTTATATGTTTTCCCCACATTTTTTTCTTTAGATGTTTTCCCCACATTTTATTCTTTCTTAATATTATTTTTTAGTTAATTAAAATTGCTTCTTTGTCATCAATGATTAGTAAGGGGAAAAGCTAAAGAAAGGTCTAAATACAATAATTTGAATTCAGAGGAATTTTCCTTTTTTAAATTAGTCTGCATGTCTTTTTCGTTGTATGATTTAGGTTTTCTTATTCAGAATCTAGTATAATTGACTTTAAAAAATTGTATTTGGATTTAAAAAAAAAAAAAACTATTATATTTGGTTGATAAAATATAATTAATTACCTTAGAATGTAAAATCTATTATTTAGAATCAGTTTCACTAAATGAAAAGTTTTCTTTAAATTTTTTTTATAGAGAAGTTTCTCTAAGCATGCTCTAATTCAATTTATCTTAAGTTAACTATTTTCTGTGTTATAATTAAAAAAAATCGCTTTCAAATGATTTAATTTCAATCAATTAATAAAATGTGTTATCCTTTTTCAGTAACCAACATATGTTATCTTTAGAAAAATAGTGAATTAACTAATGGTAAATTTTGGGGGGTATTATAATTAGTTTTAAGGGTATGGCTGAATAAATACTTTTATATATTTATAGAAAAAATAAAAAAGATATAAAATATTTTTAACTACTGATCTCTCTAACATTTGACAAAGACAGAGAAGAGGAAACCTAGAGACCTATTTACTTCATCCAATTTCGATAGTCCATTTTCAATAGCCCACAATTCAAAACTCCAAGGAATGCATTGTTCCAACTTATATTGATCCGTTCGGATTAATGTAAAACCAGGCCAGGCCCAAAATCATAAAAGGAGTACTAGTGTTAGGTCATTTTTTTTAAGTCCTTTTTTCTATACACACTTTCCCTGCATTATTGTTTTTAAGAGTAAAACTATTTTTGAACTCCTCAATTAACATTCAAACATGCATAGCAACCACCAAATCTGTTTGTGATGATGGAAAGTATTTAAAGAGAGCAAAGATGGATCTACAAGTTTAAAAACTCAGAATCAGTTTAATTTGAATTATCACAAAAAATTAATCAATCTATTTACCATTAATACATTGATGAAGTTCTAGATAAGATCATCAATCTCATTACCAGATCTATAAATGCGAGCATAGTCAAGCACTAATTAAACATTTCTTAAGTCCTTCTAGATAGGGAAATATCAGGGCATTTTTTTAAACAAAGGATCTTAAGTCCGAAGCATTACATGTTATTGTGCTAATCAATTATTAGATCGACTTTAGTAAATTAAAATAATTTTTCAACTTTTCTATGTTTTAGTCAACGAAGTTACCAGTATCTGATTCATGAATTTTTATTCTTTTCACTGGGGTGCCCAAAATTTATGGATTCATATCCTTAGTCTTACTGGATTGAAACTATATACGGAAACACAAATCTCATTTTTCCTTGTCAATTATCTTAACATATTTTATCAAATATCATCATCAAGTTTTCTTACTACGTACCAAGACAATATTCACAGTAAAATGCAGCATGCTTGCAAATAAAAAAGAAAAGGAAAAACTTTTAGGGTTTGTTATCAGTTGGTATAATCATTTACAGTGAAAGTGATAAAAAAATTCTCCACTGCAAGCTTTTGCTTTTCCACTTATAGCTAGTAACTTGGTGTGTTTTTTCCACTTATAGCTAGTTTTTTATCCAGTCATCTCGACCAAAACAATGATGAGTTTGATGACAGAAAAGTTGATCACAAGTCACAAAACAAACTAGAACTCCTTACTTCATTTTGATGTAACCATTAATGCCATTGATGATGTCTTTTCTAACCATTAGTAGTGACGGTTAAACATTCTTTTCTATATTGTAGTTTGCATGGAAATCTATGTAAAATTTTCTAGCTGAAAAGAAGATCTTAAATAAGTATTTTGATTACGACAACTTACATTCATCACATCTCAACCATGACAGCAATCTTTCAAAACACATATAATAAATCTATCAAACAAGTAAGTATTTCTTAAGTAAAAAATATTAAACCTCAAAATGCTAAGTATAAAATATGATCAAGTTACTCATCTCTAATAAAGGTGGCATATTGATGAAGCTCTGGGTTTTATGAATAACATTTACTTGGCTGAAAAGGACAAGAGGATACAGTGTGCCATACTTTATAATAAATAATTGCTTAACAGCAGCAGGGAAAGTCCTGAGGAAGTAATCTACAATTCAGAAACTGCCATATCCGTTAGTTTAGAGTCCCGACAAAAGGATACATCAAATTAAGTCCCTATAGAAGGAAAAGATATTGAATTTCAATTCAACAACCAAGATCTAACGTGCCCAAAAAACCCAACTGTTGAATGGCGATGTACCAGAAAACACATATAAGCTTGTTATCAGAGAGAATCAAGGCATCTCTTTTCCATACATATGAAAGGCCACCAATCTGAATCATCGTTATCACTCATATGCTTACTTTCATAATTACTTTAATTCCTGCATGTTACAAGCCCTATAACTACAACACATTGAACCATCACACTGCACAACAGCTCATGAAAGAATGCTCAAACTGTGTCTTGAACCGTAATTTACAGTTAAGGTTGTGTTGTTAGGAACAATTCTCAAGCCAAAATGGTTCTCATTAGAGTGAAAATTTAAAACAGCCTGCCATGGTTGATTCCTGTAACACTCTATAAACAAGGGACTTGGTCACACAGTGATAACAAAATTTGGGAGTGAGATACCTGAAGAGATGCGAGAAAAATCTTTAATTCATTCATGTTCACATTCATGTGGTAAATTTGTTGTGGACCAAAGTTGATATTTACTAAATTTTATCTCTCTTATATACCAACACTTTATACTTTAATTTTAATTAATGTTAAATTAATAATAAGGAAGAAATTTCAATCATTTATTTATTCTAAATTTTAGTCATTTATTAGTTTTTTTATAAATATTTTTTTCAAATATTAAAACATAATCAAACTTAAAATTAAAAAGACTAAATAAATTTTTTTTGGTCCTTTTCTAAATTTATAAATGATCACTTTGATTTATAATGATATTTTATCTACATCATAAATGTAAATTTGGTATAGAAATTCTGTAATATTTTAGTATAGAAATAATGATTGGATACTCATTCTCTTAGAAAGTTCTATTCTAACAATTTTTTTTTTTTAACTCTGTAAGATTCTCAAATAACTTAGCTAATTCGGTAAAATTCTTAATAACAGTTGTGCTGAATAAAATTCCAACCAGGGTGAACCTGCGTCAAATAAATTAAGAAATTGATCTAAATTGTGTTTTGTGTGCACTACTTTATTAATTTGACAAGTTGTGGGCACAACTTGAGAAGTCAAAACATTACACAGACACTGTTGTTTTCATCCTAGCTGTGGTATTCGATGTTTTCTATGTTTATTCCGCACACTATGGTTTATAGTTAGCTTCAGTAGAGAATTTGTATATTTGAGAAGTGGTAAAGTGGGTTTACTCATTCCATTCTATTTTTGTTTGTTTTGCATTTGCTTCGTGAAAAACGGGTTGAATATTTCTTGTTATGTCCGCATAACTATATATAATCACTTATATCAGTCTAAGAATTCACTTTTTGGCATATTCTTTTGAAAAATATAATTTTTTTTTGTAAATCTTGTATCTTATTTAATGAGTTCCAGTCTAAATTTCATAGCTTATAAATAAATTTCAACCTATAATATAAATGTTTATAAAGAAAGTAATAAAGTACATTAATCCTGTTTTTAGACTGCAACAAATTTTGTAGATATGGTAAGATAGAGGAAATATAATATTAAAAGAAGAAAAAGGGAGAATGTACCGTGAATAAAAACTTGCCCTCAACATTGTGGGAGATTAGTGGAGTCTACATTAATGATGGAGAAGGGTGTGAAATAGGAATTAATATACTCCGATTAAGTTTTTTTTTTTTATATAGAGATTAATATAATAGTTGTCTAATTAAAATTATAATAAATTTGTCAAAGAAACCTCACATTTTTGTTTCAATTTTATAATAAATTATTAAAATAGATTTACTTAATAGACATAGGTAGTGGAAGACGCATATTATCTATCTCAGTAAATACATTCTATTTTTAATTTTTTTATAAAAAAATTAAAATTAAATTTGAATATGAAAATCAATTAATATAAAAAATTAATACCTTAAAATATTTATCACAATACGATTATCTTTAATTGAATATTAATAATTAATATTTTTTTAAACTATCCTTAAAAAAAACAAACTATATAAAGTAATATTTATCAAAATATTAAGCTCGACTAAATATTAACCTTATCACTACTTATTTTTATATATGACGAAAAATTATGTTTATGAAGTTATTTAAAAAAAAAACAATTTGTGCGTTGAATTTTTTTTTTTTAATTTTGAAAATTTAATATTTTATAGTGTTTTAGTAATATATTTTAGGTTGTTTAGAATTTACCTTAAATAGTGTATAGAAAGAGAAGTTATACATAGTATTCATATCATTATATGATTGCGTTAATTTTCTTATAAAATATTTGAAATAAAATTTTATTTTTTATAATTAAACACTAAATTTAAGATGACGTATTTATAGTAAAAAATATTTTATTTCAATAATGACTAGATCAAGAACGGGTTTATAATTGTTATAAAAGAAAATTAATCGTCATTAAAAGATGTATAATCTATATACAGTGATACATATTATTAAAAATTAAAATCAAGTATAAATAAAAAGTATAATACATAAGACGAGTAATATATATAAAAAGAATTTATAAATATTAAGTTAAAAACGATATTATCATATTTTTTATATATTAATTCATGAATTATTAATAAAAAATCTCCTTAATACTTTTGTAGAGAAAAGTCAACCATGTATTTATTTTCTATTTCGGAAATTAACGAGACAATCTAATTCAATCCATAATCCACTAAGATTGAGCTTTTAAAGAAAAAAAAAGTAATTTGATCTCAAAAATATTGAATCAACCTATTTTTTTGGTAGATTAAGAATACTTTAGAATGAATCAAATTCATATATTTTTACATTGTCAATATTCTTACCAGAGTATTTTACTTTTTTAAGTCACTGTTCCTGTTTGCTTAAACACATTAGCAATTTTATATATACACTTCACAAAATATTATGAAAGATCCTTAAATAAAGTTGTAAATTATGTCCTCCTAAGAAGAAAGAATTATGATTTAACCAGACTCAGGATTACCGCAGTCCCAAAGAAAAAGAGGATAAAAGAAATTAAGATATGGGATAAATTTTTTGTCTTGATTGTACTTTCTCTATCCATCAAATTCAAATCGAGCTATATAAATTTGGCACGAGCAATCAATATCATGCATGGTAGCTGAATCTATACACAGCTGTTCCATAATATGCTTCAATAAATTGGTAATTTATCATATTTTTTTTAGTCATTTATTCCATAAAAGGGCAAAAACAATGTCTAACCCACCAAAACGGCATTAATGGAGATGAGGAACGACATAATAACATGATTTTGATGGCTTTGCCTTTGTACTGGTGATTAGCGTGAGAGCATGAAGTTAACAGATCCTATACTTCATTTTAAGGTTTATTTCAATGTGGACAAAGGGTTGTCTTATCAAATAAATCATCACAGGTTTCTTGTTTAGTATATAAAATAAAAGTCTTTTTAGAAGTTAAGATCATTTTCTTTTTCTTTTAACTTGTTCAAGTCTTTTTAAAACAAAAATGAGAATATTTTTAATTTTGACTCATAAATAAAATAATAATTAAATGTTTAATTTTACATTATATGATATTATAAAAAAATTATTTATTTTAGAATTATATTGGAAAATATAATTAATTATATTAAAAAGTTAGTATACCTGGAAGAAAAGTAAAGCGAAGCTTGGTCATGAATGGCGTTGCCCCTTTGGAGCGAGACGTGCCAGTTCATATCCATAATGGCTTCATTCACATTCTTGAACTAACAAAGCTGTATTAATTTCAATCATGTTTGTTTTGGTTTTCTTCTCTTTCTGTTTGCCGACTCTATAGCAGTTTGCCATCTTTTATGAATCTTGAAAACTTTTGGTGGATGAATCGTCAACTTCACTTTTCACCATCTCTAATTTGTAGGCAAGTACACAACTTATCTGCACTTTCTATTCTTGATCATACTTACCTTCTTGTCCCCACAAAGATAAAAGAAAATAGCCACTATAATACTCAAACAGATTCCTTCTTAATAAAAGGAAAAAGACAAACTAGTGTGGTGCATTGCATGCTCACTGTTACCTACAAATATAAATATACAATGCTTTATTTTAGTTTAGTTACTCATCATTCTTTCCTGCTTATAGAAAATTACCACATTATTTAAGCATCAAAAGTTAAGAGTAATTTATAAATACTCACTTCCTATTTCTTTCTTTCTTAATTTAATATAATGCTTTGAAAAAAAATTACTTATACATAAAATTCTTCAATTTCTGTTTGACAATTATGGTGGTAGTTCTCTTCAAAGTTGACTGTTCAGTAATCACTATCTCATCCCATAATATTTCATGAAACTTGTAACTGAAAATACATCCATAGTCACAAAGTTATATACTACATCTTTTAAGTCAAGTTCTGCCAAAATCTGCGGCTAGTTAAACATTAATATAAAGGACCCTTTTGTGTGAGAAAGAGGTTGAAGTGCCAGTAGCAGCTGAGATTCTGTTGCTGGTAGTTAGTGTAAGCTAAAAAAAATCAAATATTCAAATGTTTCAGTATTTGTCATTTTTCTGCGGATTTATATTGTTACTCCTGTACTGAAATCCAATGTGTTGTGCCCCTGCTGGAGTCCCAATACTTAAAGTTTCATTTTTCATGTAAACTGGTAAATAAATGTTTCATGTGATTTTTTCCAACTTTACCTTTGTAGAGCCTAAAAAGCTACTAATTAACTGTTGTTTATACCCACCATCCCCCAATAACCAATGAGCCTGTCAACAACTCCCCTTGCCAACAGTGACAAAAGCCAGTGAGTAAAACAAGGGAACCAACAATTTAATGCATGCACACTACCAAATGCCAGAGCAATTGAAAACAACCACATTGGAAGAAAAGGATAACCTGCCAACTGCGTATCTGAATGAAATTTTATGATTGGTAATGGTAGGTGTTAATAATCAATAGCAGAGCGCCATTATTTTAGCGCACAATCGAAGCCCAATTATTATGGTTTGTTTCTTAAATGTAACATTCTTCACAACACAACCTGAAAATCTTATTGCTAAATACATTTTGCTCATGCTAATGAAACTTAGTTGAATCTCGCTGACAACAAAGCAAAGCACTTCTTACATTTCAAGTCCTAATTACAAGCTTCTAATAATAGTGCAAGCAAATACAAACTTGAAATTGGAACCGTGTTTCCCTTACATGTTGCACATATTCATGAATAAACACATATGGTGATCTCTATGCAAATTCACGAGGCCCATGTAATTGTTTGGAAAATAAACAGAAAAAAAAAAGAAACAAATATATATAAAAAGTGGGATATGATATAGTAAAATGACCAATATGACTGACAAATGAGATATGTGGTACGGCTACAGCAGAGAAGGGTTATGAAACTCATCTAATTCATTACTGAAACCAAAGTAATAACCAATTTCTTTTTGGTCTTTTTTCCTTCTTCAATTCAATTCTCCTCCTAGAGCTTAACGATCTCAGGAATGTGAACTGGATAACGGTCAATACAATCAGCCCAAGGCCCATCAATGGGTGTCTTGATGCTTCTGTTGCACTTCCACACAGCACTGTTACATTTAAACCCACTCCCAAAAGCTATCTGCCACACCCTATCTCCTTTCTTCATCCTTCCCTTTGACTCAATGTAGTTCAGCTCATACCAAAGAGAAGAAGACGAAGTGTTCCCAAACCTGTGCAGGGTCATTCTAGATGCCTCGACATGTTCGGCTGAAAGCTGAAGATTCTTCTGCAACTCATCAATCACAGCACGCCCACCAGCATGGATGCAGAAGTGCTCAAAGGCTTGTTTGAAGTCAGGAATATAAGGCTTCCACTTGGGGTTGAAGATCTTCCTCCCAATGAGAGTGAGAAGGAAGAGTAATTGCTCGGAAGCTGGAAGCACAAGAGGACCCATGGTGGTGATGTTAGACTTGAGAGCCTCACCTGCAATAGCCATGAGATCCTTCTGAAGTGAAATTCCCACTTTCCCTTCTTTGTCCTCCTCTTCAAACACACAACGGTAGGCTTTGTCATCACCGCCTTTGTGTGTGCGAACAACATGTACCAACCTGTACTTGGCTCTCCTACGTTCAGACCTACGGTTTGACAACAAAATAGCAGCACCCCCCATTCGGAACAAGCAATTTGGAAGAAGCATGGCTCGCTCGTTTCCTTGGTAGTAGTTGGGAGTTATGATCTCAGTGCTCACAACGACGGCGTTTGAATTGGGGTGGACTTGGAGAAGGTCACGTGCCAAGTCAATGGATATTAGGCCAGCACTGCAACCCATGCCAGAGAGGTTGAAGCTCCTGATGTTGCTCCTGAGCTTGTACTTGTTGATCACCATAGCAGACAAAGAAGGAGTGGGAGAAAAGAGGCTGCAATTAACTATGAGGATGTCTATGTCCTTAGGCTTGAGGCCAGTTTTGGTGAACAAAGCGTCCATGGCTGAGAAGATGACAAGCTCGGCCTCTCCTCTGGCAGCCTCCATGGTGGGTTTGGGAGGGATGTAATGAATGGCGGGAGGGAGACAAGTCTCTTCACCGAGACCAGATCGTTCTAGAATCCTCATTTGGAACTCGACGCTCTTGGGGTTGTTCTTTAAGATGAGTCTGGAGTGTTCCATGAAGGTAGCAAAAGGTACGCGGCAAGTTACGGGTGGCTTAAAGCATGCGTAGTCAACGAGGTAGATGGTGCGAGGCTTTGACATGAAGTAGACGGTGGCTATGAAGATTATGAGGAAGGCTGAGCAAAGGATTTGAACGAGATCGAAGTGGAGGGAGTTCCAAAGGGAGAGGATCTCGTCAGGGCCTAAGCGTAGAACCTCAATGAAGATGGCAACCATGATGGGAATGAGAGTGAGGGTGAGAATGTGGTTGACGAGGTATTGGTAGCCAAGTTTGACATACTTGAGCTTGACTGAGTTAGAGAAATCCGGCAAGATTGGAGGCATGTTGAGTTTGAGTCTGAGTTTGAGTTTAAGTTTGAGAAAGAGAAAGAGAAATGGTTTTGGTTGAAAAAGAAAGAGAAGAGAAGAGAAGAAGGGTGGATGATAATAAGTGAGGGTAGGGGGTGGTGAGGTTTTAAAGGCGAAGGGACCCTAAGGTCTGAACCGGGGCAGATGAGAGGAGTTAATGAAAGACTTCACGTCACTCAACGCTCACTTAACTTGGTATTAATTTTCATAACTCCACCCTTCGACATCTAACTAAACCCTAACACCCGTAAAAATTACTCTCTCTCATTTACTTCTCTTGCTTTTTCATCATTAATTTCCTCTTTTCAAACCCAAATTCCCTCAACCCTTCTACATCTCTCTCTCTATCTCTTTCTTTCTACAGCTCAAAATAAAATATAACTAAGCCATGTGTCAGAACTCCAAAACTTTAATTAAACATGGATTTAGGTACATTTTAATACGGTCATATGTAGGTAGATACCACGTACTTCTATATCAGTTAACTTATTACTCTTTCCTCGCTTTCACGGAAATATACATATTCTGTTCTACCTAAAAGTCCACTTAACTCAGTTTATAAACACATTTCTTTGTTAATTCATCCTACTTTTTTTGTAATAAAACTATCATAAACTTGCCAAATTTTTAAAACAATTAATATTCTTGTACCTTAACTTTTTTTAATGAAAATACTGTTTCTAATTACATTCATATGAACTTTGAAATTTAAAACAATGCTGACCGGTTTATCTGGTACATCTACGTTTTGTTTAATTTATGAAAAAGGATAACTACGAAAGGAAAAAAAAACAAAAGTCAAAAGATGAGAAAAAAAAAATAGAAAGTGAAAAAATTGTTACATCAATTAATGGGGACTAAAAATATATAAAAAGAATTATTACATCAAAATTTAAGATAAATTTAAAATATTTTTATATATTCATAATGAATGTCAACAGTACGTAATAAAAAAGAAAAAAAAATAATGGGGAAAATAAAAAGAAAACGGGATAAATTTATAATTAATTTTTAAGTTAATCATGATAAAATTAATTCTATACATTTTAATATGTAAGTCAAATTTTAATTTTATAATTATATGTTTAGTTTGAATTATATAAAAAAAAATATTTTTGTATTTAAAAACATATTACATACAACCAAATAATCATTAAATAAATTTATTTATAATGCTGATCTTTTTTAAATGTGTTATTTTTTTATAAGAAAATAATATGTTATCATAATTTAATTTTTTTAAAAAAAAAAAAAAAAAAAAAAAAAAAACTGATGTTGCCCAGAAAATAATAATTCTTAGAAGGTATAGATTGACTATTCAAAAGTTGTCAATAGTCAAGCATTGACTATGGTTCATTTAATAATTCATATAGTAACGTGTATTGTATTTTACTGATTTAATACAGTCACGTTAATTAGATGGTCCTTTGTCAATTTCTTTCTTTTAATTTAGTGGAAAAATGAATGACAACCATCACTCATGTATATTACTATGTGGTCAGGGATTTACCTTAATTTTGATATAAAAAATATCTATTTCAACTTTTCATTCATACTTTAAATATTTCACTCATTTTTATATCATAAAGGCATGTTCACGCGGAGTTATGTTATATTGCTGTTTTTTTTTTCTTCACCCTCTTATAAATGTAAATAGTAACACGTTGACATGGAGAGTTTTAAAGGTGTAGAATTGAAGGTTAAGTTGATGTAAAACTGTTGAGTTTAAACAATGTATTAAAATAGATGGAAGGTTGATACAGCGCAATTCTTCTTTCTTATTCCACTAAACTTTTCATTAGAAGTAGGAATAATTGAATAATTGTTAAAGTTTTTGTTAATTAGGAGTTGTATGTCTAGGATTACTGTTTCTTTATAATTTTAACAAATTACATTGGTTGAAACCATAAGTACTAGTTTCAAATTATACAAACATAATATTTAACTGATTTTTTTTGTACTATTAACACTTTTTTTTTATCAATTAATTTTTATGAAGGTATAATTCTTTTTCTATTTAACCTCTTATATATTTAAAATTTTAATAAAATAAGATTTTGAAATGTTCATCTCATTAATTTTTTATGAATTAAATTAATTCTTCTTTTTCTATAATAATTGGCTTGGATATACAACAATCAACTGATAGAATATATTTATAAAAATGAAAGACATTTTATAATAAAATTATATTTATAGAATTCATATTTTTCATAATCTATATTAGTTTTAATATATGAAATTAATTATAATAATGTTTAATGTTAATGTATATGAATATATATTATTTTTTTATTATATTAGTTTTTAAAACATGTGGTTATACCTTGATTTTGAAAATAACTTCTCTTATTATTTATCCCGTGTTCACATCTTGTTTCTCAAAAGAGACTATTGCTGATAAAAAATTAATTCATATAAACTTTTATGTCAACTGAGGTCAAAGTAAATATAATTAGAATCACTTAAATAAAAAAAACTAATTATATTTTATATTAACTAAAATTATATAATAATAATAATAATAATAATTTAGAGTTAGGAAATTATGATGAGATTGAAGATAAAAAAGTATATGTAATATCATATTTTACATATTAACATAATGAAAAAAAATTTTAAGTCACCAAAATTTTAATTAAGACATCAATTATATAAAATAAGTATTATGATATTTTCTTTTATCTTATAATATCATATATCAATTATATAATAATCCATAATAATATATATATATATATATTTTTTTTTTTTTTTTTTTAGAAAAAAACCTATCAAAAAAAAAAAATATGTTTCTAATTAAGAATGGTTATAGATAATCTGAGTATCCAACTATGTATAAATATTATAGAAAGAAAATTAACAAAAATTTACACAATTTTAAATAAACTTTAGGTACTTACTAATAAAAAAATCAAAATAGTATATTTTAATTTACTATTATATATAATACATGCTTTCAGAAAAAAAAAATTAAAAATCTTTAATATCTTTGTAACATACCTATTTTTTTACTATATTATACTACTCAGTTCGCAAAATATCATAATATTTAAGTGCTAATATATTTATATTTACAAAAGAGTGCCTCAAAAAGGCTAAATAAAACTTTTCAAAAGCCAAAACACATAATATAAAAGTCCTACTATAGTGTCCTAAGACTACTGTCTTCCCACAGAGGAGTCCTCTCCTGACCTGGTACCTGCTCCCGTGCAACAAACACGATCATAACAGTCAAATAAAGACAACAAAACAAACAGGGTAAGTTAGATATATAAAGAGCAGGCATAAATAAAATAAATTATACAGGTAAATTATTACAATCACATTTAAGGGTAAGAGCTTACCAAAGGCTCTACACACATAATCACATTCATACATCACAATCAAGACTGACGCCTTCCGGAATACTGTATGGATCTCGGACATCTAAGGCTAGCACCTGATGTTTCAAAACATGGACCAAGGGTCTTGTAACAACCGGCTAACTGAGTCTTTTTCACCTTAGCGCCATCCTCTCACTACTCACAACGTCAGGGTAGCCCCATCTAGCTTCCTCCTCTGAGTAACTGATGGGACCTCCATCGACCTCTCACCACATGTGGCCTTAGTCTATGTGACCAGGACGCACATTGAGGTCTGGATACCTTATACGATGTCCCTAGATCTATACACACTAATCTACCACATGCTACATTCTATTTACCATCATCATCATAAATATATTTTCCCAACATACACGGTCACATGCTCATTATCAATCTCATTAATCAAAATTACCCTCTATTCATTATCCATATTTACAAAAGATTACATACACACATGCATATATAAATTTTCATCATTTCCACTTAAACAAGGCAAGCAGAATGATCACCTGAATTTCAGTCCATCAGAGTGAAATTTCTCAACTCCACAGCTCAATACAGTTTCCAGGCATATATAAAATTCATTTATCATCACAATTCTAACCATCAATTTCCAATTTCACAACCATTGCATCACAAAATCAATTCTCAACACAATTTCACAGATTCAAACATTCAATTCAAAACAGATCATTGCATGCACAGACACAGAAAACAGATTCATCAAATCCCTAAAGAACCTAAATTAATCTAGCTGCCCTTACCTCAAAATTTCCAACACAGCTCACAGTTTTCTCCAAAAGCGAACACCCAAATTGCCTCAAATTGATATGCGAGTACCTAAACCAAAATTCAAACCCATAAACACGAAATTACTCTTCCATAGAAGAGATTCAAACTCAGAACAGCCACAAAAACGGATCACAGCTCTCTAATTTCAAAAGCCCCTTTTTGAAACCCTAGAAAATTGAAGAACAGAAACCTTACCCCAAAATAAAAATCCAATCGGTTCAAGTTGATCTATTCTTCACAAGCTTCACAATAGTATACTCGGATCTTCAAAGAGATGAGAGGTGGGAAAGATTGGTTAGAGAAAAGAATTTTAGAGAGATAGTGGGTTTAAGTTAATGAAGATTGAAATGTTTTCTTTCTCTATTTAAAATTTTTTTAAAACTTTAGGAAATACCTTTACCCTTTCACCATTTAAACTTAGTCTCATTTGGACTAACTATTTCTGTGTCCTTACAATCTTAATGTACAATGAATATCACGGTGAATGAATATTTGATTTCTCAATCATAATTGATATATGAATGGTAGAAAACGGTATTCTCTGAAGAAATTAAAAATCTAAACATTCACCTACAATTCATGATCTTAGTGAGTGATTGAGTCAAATTATTTTTAAATTAACTACTATTTATAATATCATGAGAAAATAAAAATATTATTCTTAAAAAAAATATGTACATTATTTGGATCACACTTAAACCGTGCCCTTGTACAATATATTATCTGTAATTGTTGGAATATATTATTATAATTTTTATTTGTTCATTATTTATTATGAAAAGAAACTTCGTGTTGACCCAACTATAGTAAATAGGTAGGCTGGCAAATAAATGTCCTATAGGTTTAGATGATGGTTGCCAATCATTTTCTTTCTTTATTTTCACTACTGGATTTGCATCCTTTAATAAAATATTATTATTATATTCTATTTCATTTATCTTTATTTTCATAGGTTCATCCTATTAAATATTATTATAAGATTAAATGTGATGTTTTTTATTCACATGATTTTGGGTGAAGTTAATATCTATAGTATAAAAAAAAACAAAGAGTAGGATCATTGGACTATTTTTTATCCTATACCTTGGTGTACATCATAACAAATGAGTTATTATCAGCTTATTTTCAAGATTGTCTATAATATATAATATATTTAATTATTTAAAATTAAGACTTATTTTTATATAAAATTTAATTTTTAAACTATTTTTTATTAAATATAAATATAGATAATATAAAATACTTTTTATATAAATTATTTAATTTTTCTATTCAAACAAAACTAAATATAAATTTCTAACAAATTCTTTTATTTTTTAATATATTAAAAAAATTATATAAAATATTTTTAAACTAAAAAAATTCTAATATGAAAATTCTAATACGTATAAAACATAAATTCAAACTAAAAAAATATTCATAAATAAGTTCCTAATTCAAAAATCTATTTATCAGTTAAAATAATTTCAAAAAAATTTATGTGAAAAATAAAAAGAAATGTAATAAAATATATTACATATCATAATAGAAAATTTAGTAAACATTTAATAAAATAATTAAAAAAAAAATGAAAGTATAATTAATGTATATGAATATGAAAATTTTATACAAATATTGTAATTAAAAAAAACACATTTTTATTTAAATTAATATGTTTTTTTATTTTTAATTGTGTATTTGATTAATTTTTTTAATTTATTTATTTTTATTTAAATTAAATTTAAGAAATAAATAAGTTTTTCAATTCAAAATATTCTTTATAAATCTCAAATATCTTTTATATATATTTAATATACTTATTTATCAATTATAATATAATTTATTATATGAATAGACATTTTAATAAAATATATATTTAATTATTAATATAAATTTATTATAAAATAATAATTTATATATTTATATTAGATTGAATTATTCACTGTATTTCTAATTTAAGGTATAATCTAAATATAAGAAAATTGTAAATTTTAATTTTATATTTTTTAATGGATAATTTTTATTCTATGTGTACAGATTAAACCTTCAATTTTTTTATATAATTAATAATTTAATTATTTATATTATTTATTAAATTATACTTTAAAAGGTTCTGTATAATAATATATAATAATTTATAAATAAATGTAGGAGATTTAATATTCTGTTTTTTTTTCTTAAATATTCTCTATAAAATATATTAATGTGATATATATTAATGTGATCGGTTTGATAATGATTTTCTTAATTGTTTTTTCATTAATAAAATTTGAATTCTAAATCTCAATTAAAAAGACTGGATTTAATATATTTGATATAAAAAACTTGTACTTTGTGTTATATATTTGAAGTACAAAAACTTAGTTTTTTTTACTTTTTTTACGAGCAATACACACCTGTTTTAAAAAAATATTACAAATTTTAATAATAAAAAATTAATACTTAGTTTGGTTGTTATTAATTTATGTGAAGTTACAAGTTTCTACCTTTTTAAGTAAATATTAGTATTTATCGTTATGCTATCACCTAAAATTGAAATTCAAAAATAAATTTTTTTATATTTAACTTTTTTTTTGTTTTTAAATAACGATAAAATATATTTTTTTACGCGGAAGCTGAGAATATAACTTTGTGAAATTAAATTAAAATTTTACTGACAAAAAATATATATTGTTTCTATTAAATCATAAAACTGTAAGAGTAGTAAATATTTATGGAAATTTTATATCTTATAATAAAGTAATTATTTTTAGATATTTAAATTAATAACTGATTTATTTTAATCATATTTAATTTAATCAGATAGACCTTAACTTAGTTCATTATTGATCACGTTGTTTAAATTTAAGTTTAAGAGAAATGAAAAATGGGCACAAAAACCCAAATTAAACCAAATTTAATCCAACATGACGTAGACTCTATTTTCACATCCAGAAAACTCAATTTTCATATTCTCTTAATTAAACTATTTGAAGTTATTTATCTTAAAAAACAAGACTTTTTTTTTTCAAGTTTTGTCCTAATTTTCTTCATTTTTCTTTTATAAATACGTTGAGAGAATATTAAGAAGTGAAAAGAATTATTTTATTGAAATTAAATATATGTGTAAAATTAAATAATTAGTATTTTTTTTATTACTCTTAATTAGTATTCTTTATTAAAAAAAATAAAAATAAAGAAGAATATTGTTTTGTAAGAATAAAAAGAAATATTGTTTTAATGGAAGGAGTAGTTTGGATAAAAGTTGTCAAATCTAAAAGAATCTGAAGGTGGTTGCTAATGATAAGTTGTTTGAAATGGTTGGTTGTTACTCTAAAGTGACGACTAATTAGTCCAAATGTCTGAAAGTTGACAAATATTTTAGTGATGAAGACACTAGAGTAAATGGATAACGCTTAAATTAATAATAATTTAATTGAAATGACTAAATTTATTAGTTGTATACCTAATACCATAATAATGTTGCTGATATTTATAGTTGCTTCAAATTACATACTCCTCTTAACCACATTAGTTTTTTTAGTGTAAGTAGTACTGTATTAATTTTTTTGTTTTGAATTATATCTAAAGATATCACTGAGAAAATAAATTAAAAAATGAAAAATATTATTTAAAGTAAAAATAAATTAAAAATTGAAATGTTGTTAGTTTGGAATGGTGAGATGTTTATATTTTAAAAAAATGTAAAGATTGAAATGTGTATAAGGTGAGGATTAGAATTGAAAAGGAAAATAGATAGATGTTGTTGAGAACTTGAGATAGTTAGAATGTGATTGGAAGAAGGTGGTTTGCAATTTGCAAAAGTAAGCAGTAAATGAGGTGGGCGTTGGCAGAAGAATGTCACTAGCATTAGCAGATGGCAATTCCTTTTAAATTGCTTTTACGTTCACGCTTTCTTATTCATATACATTGCTACACGTGTCACCTAACTCTATAAGCTTTCTCCCATAAATTTCAAATTCCATAAATATACTTATTTAATATTTTTTAATTCATTTTATATTTTACTATATTATTATTATTATTTATACAGGTTATAATATTTTAAATATTAATAGATTTTTTTATTATTTAGTTAGGATTAAATCCAAAAGTACATAAACTCAATCTAATCCTAGCTATTTACCTTTCCAGTGACAGCGTTCGAAAATATAAATTGTAATTTTATATTTCTTGTTTTAAAAAAAATATTTCTGAGATAAATATATTTTTTCTTTCTCAAACCTATAGTTAGTTTTTATTTTTTAAAATAATAATTTAATCCTAAATTTTTTTTAAATATCTAATTTTTTTTTCAAAATTAACAGAATGACTAATTTTTTTTAAGGATTAAGGACTGATTAATTAACGTTTAAAGTATAAAGACCAAAACAAGTTTTATGAAAAATACAATGATAAGAACATATTTAGTCTTGTATAATTTTATTTTAATTATTTCTTATATAAAAAACAAATTTTAACTTAAAGAAACTAATATGTTATATAAATTTAGTTTATTTGAAGGATTTCTTAAAATAAACAACTTTTTTTAACTTAATAAATTAAGAATATCTTATCCTTTAGAGATATTTTAAACATAATGATTTTAAACTTCCCAATAATAGGAATCAAATTATGAATAAATATGTATCCAAATGTACAATCCTATCCTTTCAATTAAATATATTGAATATTTGAGTCAACTTTAATCTAATCAAAACCATTATTTATCCAATTGAATATTAAGTTTTGATGCATATCTATCAATCTAACCTAATTCATCATTATATAATATTTTTTATTATTATATTATCTCTATATACTTTATAAAAATTAAATATTGAAAAAAAAACATATAATAAACTTTTTTTTCCTAATTTCCTGATCAAAACGTTCATTAAATATTTTTAATAGAGAATCATCCAGGAATTTTTAACCTATACGTTGAAAATGGTAGATTTTCATATCATATTTAATTAAAAACTCTATTCAACTTTTTCTCCCACACTAAACTTATTACGAACTCAATATTTTAATTACAAATCTAACTCTAACTTAAATCATTTAAGTCGAGAATGGATTTAATTAAATGCAACCCTAAACAGCCTGAAGGTCTCTATCTAGCTTTTATTTGACATGGGGAAGTTCATAATCAAAATTTGTAGTGATTTGGTTTGATTTCAAATATCATAAAAAATAATAGGAGCAAAAATGATAATTTATTTAGTTAAAATAAAATCTTCTTTCACTATCCCGATTAACAATCACCAGCAAGTACAAGATTGTTTAGACATTAATTTTTGTTGTTTCTGGAGTTATGATGAATGTTGTACTCAAATATATCAAGGTAAGGGGACAACAGAGGAGATAGATACAGTTAGGGTGCTATGATATGTATAAAACATGAAGATTCGAAAGTTGCAATACAGAGTATATATATTAATTATGACAGTTAAAAATAGACCATTTATTAAAAGCAATTTTTACAAAAGAGAAAACTTAGTTAATGTATTAATTTAGTGTTGATGTTCAATTATTTTCATCCGAGTTAAAATAATTTAATTTAATTTTTTATTAAATAATTATTAAAATCGAATATAAAAATCAAATTGAATTTCAATTATAATAATTAAAATTAAAAGTTTAAAATCATTTTCATTCATTGAAATCATTATCAGATTCTTCTTCAAAAATATAATAATTTGATATTAGTTTATTGCGTGTCCTATTTATGTAGTTAGGAATTAATACTAGAGTTCTTTCTCTATGAAAATTCATAGAGATATTTATTAACTCTTTATATAAATTTTAATATTAAAAAAATTAGTCTTAATTTTGGATGAAAGATACTTGAGTTGAAGAATATAAAATGAAGATATACCATTTTTCATTAACAGTTAATTGTGTGAAAGTTTAGTGTTATGTCTGAGTAACTGGTAGGTGTCTACAGCCCAGAAATAAGGTGAAGATGGGGAGATGAACAAGTTAATGCACCGTCATCCTCCGCCACCTGCACACTCTCCTTATCCTCCTCACTGAGTGTGACAGTGTCTTTCATATATAATATATAATTAATTAATGTATTTATTACCATAGTATCATTAAAATAATATCCAGTAATCAAATAAATATATATATCTGATGATGTTATTTAAAAATACACTTATTCATGCATGTGTTATCATATGGGCATGCCGGTGATTAACAGGTAGCTGATCATGATTCCTTACAATCTTCTTCCACTACACTCCCACTTTCTTCTCTTTCTCTTTCAATAAGTTTATTTTGTTTTATATATATATAAAAACTGCTTTTATTTTCTACATAAGCTTTCTCTTATTACTCATTACTCAACAAATCACAACAAGCTTAAGATTAAATATTTATAAATAATTTAATAAAATAACTCATACTATAAACCTAACAATCTAATATTATATTTAAAAATAAATATAAATTTAATCTAATTTTATACACATGAATATAAATTTAATTTAATTATATTAAATTAATTTATAAGATAAAATTTATACTTTATTCTTATATTATAATTTTATCATAGAAATTCTCAACAAAATTTATATATGTACCATTATATATCATGAATATACCCTATCCGTATTGACAAACTCTAGTTGCTGCTTCAACATAATGAAATTGTGATGATACACCGAAATTGATATTACCGTTTATTCAAAATCGACAGTTTTTAGTAATTTTTGTTAACTTTGGTTAGTAAGATTGAAAAGTTAATTTTAACTAGAACCATATAAACTTAATATATTTTTTTTTTATGAATAATAGAGATTAAAGATATATAAAAAAATTTACAACAACTCAAATATCTTAACCAAGTAAGGTTTTGTATCAGTATTAACTTATTATGGTACTTCATCTACATTCAAATTCAAATAAAAGAGAAAGCAAAGATATATTTGATGAATTTAAATATAAATAAATTTCAATTCATTAAACTTTATTTGAAAAATATTATTATTTTTAAGTTAAATATCATTTTAATAAATATAGAAATTAGAAAAAATACCTTTTTTTATTATAAGAAAGTAAAAACATTAAATAAATTTAACTATCATTCTTAATTAATGTGAAAGTAGTTAATGCGTTTATAATTAGGTTAAAAGGTAGTGTTATAGTTTTTTTTTTAACTTTGTGGTTTATCTTTTTTTGGTTCAAGTAAACCTAATCCTCGAAACTTCTCGTGATACAAAAAGAACACAGTTCATTGTTTTCCTCTGTGATGGCTGATTTGGCCACTTGGAATTTGTAAGGTTTAACAGAAGATAATCGTAAAATAATTACCAAAATTGAGATAGTTGTATATATAAAATATACAAAAAAAACTGATAGAGGAAGGAAGAATGAGCATCGTTCATTAAAGCAGTATATGAAGGATGCATCATCTTCAGTGCAGAGTCAATGAATAATATTTAATTTAAAATATAAATTTGTGTGTTTTGTCCCTGTCCTTCTTACGTTTCTCCATTAAAATCCAGACAACTGGTCTGCTCCATAATTTAATTTTCTAGGTGCGAAATTAGCCTATACTCAATTCCTGCTCTGTATTTTTATTTTATGTATTTTAGGCCATTCCTTTCCATTATTATTATCAAGTGGAAATAACTTTTATAATGTTATTCAATCATAAATCATCCATTTTTTATCACATCATTAATTTGTCATCCAATTTACTCCTTCTTTTCTAAGTTATATTTTCACCTAAAATAATTTATGTTCCAAACAATTTATTATCTAAAAGGATGTGGAGAAGCTGAAATAAGCATCAGACACCAACCTTAACCCTAAAAGCAAGTAAAACACGTATTCCACTCCCATGCATTTATGTGGCAACATATTTCTGCTGGGGAAATAGTAGTTGACAACCTCCAACAGAAGCAGCAAAGAGAAGCTTCACTTTCTCTTTTTCTATTATAATTTCTACGCTTTCACCTTTCAATTATGCTATCTAAATCTTTTAAACACGTTATCACCATATATTGTTAATACACTAAATAATCCAAGTAACGTTGAATTTGAATTTTTAAATAAAGTTTTGAGTCTAAGTCTTCTAAATAGAAATAATATAATTAAAAATGGTTATATTTTTTAATAAATATTAATTATCAACAAATAAATAACAAAATTAAAACAAAACTAGCATAATGGACGAAAATTAATCAATTATTTGATGTAGTCTATCTTTTGTGGTTCGGTCATTTATAGAAGAGAAAGCTAACAACGAGGCCCAATAATAAGCATAAGAAAACACTGGATACGAAATACTTGCACAGAAAAAATTATATTTACATTATTAATAAAAAATTTAAATAAATAAATAACTCTCCCCTTTCCTTTTTTAAACCAATTTTCACAGATATATTTCTAATTTGTTTTTAAATAATTCTCATTTATTTCTCTTCGAAACACTATCATTTATCAAGAATGAACTATACTATTTTTTTTTTATAGAGAATAAATATAGGATGGAAAATAAATGAAGAATTTAAACAATAATACAGATAATATGCAAAAATATAATTTAGAATAATTTCTTTTAACGTTATATACCCGTTCTGGGCAAGAAATTAAAAAAAGAAAAATAAAGCTGTAATGATATAAAAAAAATACTAGAAATTATTTTTAATATGTATATGTTTTGAAAATAATTCCATTAGAAAAAGAAGTTATGCAATGACGAATAAGTATGCGTTAAGGAATACTGCATTCAGATACTAAGATATGGTTTTACGAATTTTTATACAAAAGGATATTTTGGTAATAAAAATATTAAAAAATGTAAATAGTGTACTCAGTAAACTGATAGGTGTAAATAATAAAAGCTTAAAAAAAATAGGATAGCCCAATCAATTGTATAGAATAAGAATCTAGGCCTATGTAGATCTATTCACTCCTAAGCCCACTCACTAGCTCATGTGCCCAAAAACTAGTTATGTTTTTTATTTCTCAGATAAAAAAACTGGTCGAACTGAATGAGCTTGTACTACAAAACCAGATAAATTTATTGTTTTAGATAGAACATTGCATCCACAGTTTTTTTTCTAAATTTTCCTACAATGCTAAAATTTAGTACACAATTTTTTTTTATAATTTAAGTATATTCTAAAAATAGATTCTTTGTTTTTGAATAATTTTCTTTAAAAGAAAAAAATGTATAATTTTAAGATAATTTTGATAAGAAATAAAGATCTTTCTTTATTTTTACAAATATGATTTTGTCTTATTTTAGTTTTTTAATCTTTTTTATGTTTAGATTTCTGATTATTTTGATATTTTGTTTTAGTTTATCGTCATCTCTAATTAATTTAGGGTTTAGTACTGACATATCTAAAAATATAAATTATATTAATTAAAATAATTAATGTAACGAAAAATATTTTGACTAAAATGTTTTATTTTTTTAGATATGTAATTAATTAAATTATTTATTATTCTATATAAATAAGATAAACTAAGAATTAAGAGTAAACTACTGAATGGACAAATTAGATGAATATAAAAATAATAAACATAATATATTAAAAACTAAAAAATATATAAAATAAATAAAGAATATATAATTACCTTATTTATATAAAATTATAAATTCATTACTTATTTTAAGTACACACTTAAAAATAGTATAATCATCTCAATTTAAAAAATTGTTGCTTAATTATTTTGGTTAATATTTTTATTTTATTAGTTATGTTAACACTAAATTAAATATAAAGAAAAAAAAAAAGAAACTTAAGAAAATATTAAAATTAAAAAGTAACTAAAATTTTACAAAAATTTAAACTAGAGAAAACTATATGTATGAGAAGTTAAAATATATTTAAATGGTTTTATAATCATTAAAGAAAGTTGAGAAAATATATTGTATTAAAAAACGCTGATGCATATGGATAGAAGCTACTGAGAAACATTGCAGGTGAATCCTAATTACATTGCTTGGATTGGGAGAAAATGGATAGAGAGATGAAAGGATGAAAATGGAGATAAGATTGGAGTTTTCAGTCTTCACACACTTGGAGTTAAATATATTTTTCTGAACCTGAAAATCGCATAAATCCACCTACATATGTCTCTGCTAAAATGAAGAATGAGTGGTCACAATTTAATGATAAGATTGCGTTGTATTGAATGTAGTCTGCATTGTAAATATAAAAGTTTCTTATAAACAAAGTTCTTTATAATATATTGAACAGATAAAGAAACCATAATTTGAAGATAAGAGTTTTTTTTTTTTCTAGTTACAAAAGTATTATATTAAATTTAAAGGACACTACTAATTTTAATTATAATAGATTGCATAAATAAAATTTAATGTATTTTCGTCCACTATATAATATCTTATTTAATTATATTAAAAATCAAAGGTAATAATATTTTTAATTTTAATAAAATTAAAAACTAATAAAAGTTTTATAGTACTAAAAATTAAAATTTAATTTTTTTTTATAGTAAAAAAAAACGACATAGTTATATGTGAAACTATGATCTCACAATCAACAAAAGCAGGAGGGAGCGTCAAATCTTAGTAGACCGGGTAATCCTGATCACAAAAAATATAATTATTATACATTAAATAATAAAACGAATAAAAGGTATTATTTGTGATTGTAGAAATCTTTACAAAAAGAAGTATAAATTTCAGGAATACATGTGCAACAAAAATGAATTAGATTTTTCATTTAAAATTTAAACAACATAAATTCAGAATACATTATATATGAATTATTGACAATTGAATTTTTTATTCTTAAAATATTATGTTGTATTGTGATTTTCTAAGGTTAATCTTACAAATTATTGGACCTAATATAATTTAATTTATATATTTAGATAAAGTTTGTATTTGGTTCAATTTATTTAATATATATATCTCCACTTCAAGTTTTATTTTATTATTCAAGCGAAGAAGAGGTCAATTTTTGAAGGGAAAGTTTCTCAAAAACCTCGTAATATACTCCTTCTTCCTTCTCCCTAACTGGTCAATTCTGCAGGACCCACTAAACCTAATTTCTCATTCTTCTTCCCAACTTAGATCCTCTGCAGCCAAAATCATCTACAGCCTGATGCTGCAAAATCTGGACTATTGATAGATGAACACATACTAGACCACAGAACATGATGAATGATGAATATATCTGGTGCAGAGAAATCAGTGCTAAATTTTTTTAAAAAACAGAATAAAAAAAAAGGTGATAGAATTAGTGATAACGTAATTTGCACGATTGAATAGAAGGATTATATGACTTGATGAGCAAGCAAAATTGTTATACTCGTTGGACTTTTAGTTAACACGAGAAGGCACAGTATGTTAAGTACACAAGTGGGGATGGAGATGTTGATATTATTGTTTGGGTGTGGGAAACAGACAATTGACAAAGATTTCCAACCAATGCTCACAAACTCAATTAAAGCTTCTTCATCCAAAACATTACTACAATTATTATAATTCTCAACCTATCAACAAAACAAAATTAAAATTGAACAAGAGATTAAAACGACCATACACAAATCTTATGTTTCTTCATTCTCTTCTCACTCCCATCATCACAACATCATTAATTCTCCCTCCATTTTAAATCTGAATCTGGGACCCACTTCACTCTTCACCCATACCTAATTATCTCACTTCACTCCTTCAACATTATTTCTTCTACCCCTTCATGCTCTTCTTCCACCTCTTGATGCAGGCCACGTGTCCTCTTCGACTCTCTCCATGAATGGACCAGGTTGCTACATTAGTATTCTCCTTTTGCGCATGAAAAAAGTTGAAATTTTCAATAACTTAAATTGTTATAATTATGGGCATTGGGTTAGTTGGGCCGAAGAAAATCAAAAGTCATAGACAAGTGAATCATACCTCAGATTCTGAATTTTCTGCATGAACCACCTAAACCCGGTGCTTTGCATCTAGATGATAAAAACCTATTTTAATTTTATTATTATTTTCAATTTCTTTTACTAACTTTTTGTTTTACCCTTGTAACTCATCATTAATAGCAACACATATTTAATTGTATGATGAGATGATATTATATTTAAATCCCTAAGTAAAGAATTAAGAAAATATGTGTGAATAACATACTTTTATAGTAAGAAACTGAATTTAAAAAAAATGAAACCTGAAACAGGTGGAAGTTAGTTTTATGATGAGCTGAATGAAGAGAAATCATAGTTTTAAGAATGGAAAGTCACTGATTTATTGCATTATATAGGTATGGTATGAAATTAAAAGCTTTCTAGTTGAAGAAAATATCATCACATGTATTTCTAATATTAATTGTAAGATGAGGAAAAAAAAAAAAAGATCCTACGGTATCTGATGTTTTGGACGTACCAGTAATGCCGTAGTGTACAATATGTTTATGGAAGAAGCAACACGTGGAGAAAAGGGTCCCAGTGATGACTAACTGAAACATTTATTATTTATTTATTTATTAATGAAGGAAGTGGAGAAAGAGTGAAATAGGAAAGAAAATGCGATACAGCTAGGTGGGGTAGAGGTGGGGTAGGGTACCCTAATGTCTACAATTCACCATTCTCTGCCTCCTGTTCTGTTGACCACCAAACCAACTCCTTCTTTGGTCCCACTTTCTATCTATATCCTATACTTTCCCTCAATTATATATATTTTTTAAACTATTTTAATAAGAAAATTATATTTACTTTATACATCAAAATTATTATAAATTAATTCTAATTCTAAACTTTTATATTTATTAAAATACCTTCTTTTTTTCACTATTATCCTCACAAGAATCAAATGCGGCGTATAATATATATAATTTATTCAAATTTACAAAGCTATTTTACATGCATTAGAAACATTAGTTTTGAGCATGTCAATATTAATAAAATATAATATTTGCAAATGAAATTCAGATTTAAAAACATTTATTTATAATAATAATTTAATTATGTTTAAATAATTAAATAAGTCACCATTAAATATTATTTTTATTTTTATTTTATATTAAATAATAAAAATATTACTAAAGCTGGGTTTATAACTAAAATAATCCAAATATTCATAAGTAATTGAATTATTAATTCTTAAGTAATGATTAATTATATATTATTTTCTGATGCGATTTACTTTAAGTTAAAAATATTAAAACTTCACCTTAAAACTTCACCTATTATAATTTATAAGACTTTATTCATCCATATATCAACCGAAATATCAAATCCCTATCATTCAATACTTTAAATATTGTCTCACTGATATATAATATATAATTAGAAACATAAAATTAAAATAAAACATAGTATAGGTTCAAGATCCTTTGGACGGCTCTTTAACAGCACAGGAAAACCCAAAGATTCTCTCCCATCTCACTGTTCTAAAAACTCTCTTACTCCTCTAAGAACTAAAAACTGAAACATCCTCACTTGTTACAATCTTAATATCTGATATCTCCTTAATTATGAAGGAAACATTGATCCCTTAATCATGAAAAACTTATAAATAAATAAGACTTATTCTATATAACTCTTCAAAACTTAGGCACAAGGTATATTGAGGGCCTCCTCGATCCAACCAGTACACTCGTCAGCACCAAAATCACCAAACTCATCAACACCAAAATCATCAAAATCGAAATTAGGAAGCTCACTCGGCACATTGTCATCAAACCCGCAAATACGAATATCTTCAAAGCCACCAAAATCATCAAAACCCGGTCCATAATCCTCGAATGATAACGGATCAAAATCTAGCCCAAACCCAAACTCAGTCTCAGATGGAACAACAGCAGTAGTAACATCATCATATGATGATGGTAAGTTCAACAGACTCAAATCTGGAATTTCCAGATCAGCCAATTCAGCAACCAAATCATTAGCCTCGACAACTTCCTCGTTGGAAACATTACCCATGTCGATGGGTTTCGAAGCTGAGGTATCCATCTCAAGCACAGAAGAAGGAGATGGGTGTGACAAAACACTTCCTGAGTCATCAGAGGTAGTTGAAAACTTCTCAGACACAGAAACAGCAGCAGCAGAAGAAGAGTTACAGCAGATACTCTTATCAGAAATTGTGGCCAAAGGCTCAGAACCAGGACCAGAACTAGAAGCATTTTTGTAGGCCCGAGTCTTTGCCATGGCTTCAAACTCAAGCCTTCTGGCCTCGTAGGCTTGAGAAGCCTCTTCCGCAGTGTTGAAAGTACCAAGCCATATTCGAGTACTCTGAAAAGGATCACGAATCTCAGCAGCCCATTTACCCCATTTTCTCTGTCTAACACCTCTATATTTCCCAGAAGTGTTCCTCCTAGTTGATGGGGTTTGGGTCAAAACCCTCTTCTTACTCTGGGGTTGACCTTCAATGCAAACCCTTACCCTCACTGCATTGATACTATTCACCTCACAGGAACTAGTTTCAGGAGTGGTGAATGTTTGAGGGAGTGAGGGAAGAGGGATCTCAGACACGCTTCTCTTTGTTTTTCTCGGTTTCTGGATCCTCTCAAACTCATCATCATCGGACGAATCAGTTGCATCAGGATCGTTGTAAATAATACGCAGTTTTCTCGTCGCTTTGGACTCTTGCAAGGAGTGGTGAAGCTTCTGCTTCAGTCTAGAAACCGATTGTTTCCGAGGCTCCGGCATGGTAGGAAAAAATTTGAGAAAAACCCTACCAAAACCCCTCAGAATACCAAGAAAACTGAAGAAAAGCAAATCGGATGAAAGAAAAGGGAAATCAAAAGGAACGAAGCTAACAGAAGAAAAGTAACAAAAACTCTCAGCGTCTCAGGTTAAATCCCCTCTTATGAATATGAAGAGATAAGAAAATCTTTGTATATGAAAGCCTCCAAAACACTCCACTCCGCAACAAGTCCTGTTTCAAAACCCAGAAAAAATGAATCAGACTCAATATTCACAAAATAAAACAAATAAAATCAATCACGCCAAACAAACAAACCTTTTTGGCCTCAGTCGCATTGAAACAGGTGGGTTAACGATATTCTCGCTGAAAATGCAGTGTAGCATACACCAGAACACAGCTAGAATCAGGAAGAAAGAAAAAGAAACATAAACAATAGAGAGCTTCAACGGAGCCCCAATCACTGCCAGAATAAACTCAGACGACATAAATCCACTGATTGCCAGCAGCCCTTCCTCTGAAGACCGATCTTCCAAGAAACTCAGAAATCAAGCTATATCTCACCCCTTCACCCGTCCAAAGAAGAGAAAAGAATATCAGCAAGTGAGAGATATTGATATGTATATATATATATATATATAAAAAAAAAAAATCAAAACCAAACTATCTGAGGTAAAAAGAAAGGATTACAGATATATAACCAAACTTTATCTCACTACAACAAACAAAAAACAGAAGCAAATAAATAAGAAGTTTTTATCGATCTGAAAAATACATAAAAAAAATATCAGACCTTGGTACGACAAAGGACACAGTGATTGCAAATCTCCATACAACATGAGCAGACCAAGAATTTTTTAGAGAAAAAGACATTACAGAACACTAATAATAATAATAATAATTAATGTTTTAAACAGATGAGATTTTCGAGGCGAAGAAGAAAAAATGGACGGAGAGGATTGATAGAACACAGTCCACAATGAAATTACCTTGTTGGTTTTCAGTGAGACGGAGGAAGCTAGACTGTCTTTGCCTCTGTCTCTCTTTTGTGTCTGTCTGTATTTGTCTGCGTTTGGCAGTGGTTTCTCTCACAGTGAGTGGCCCCTCTCTTCCTCTTTTCTCTTCTACACAACACACCCTTCACCCATTCACCTTTTTTTATCGTCGGTCAAAAATTCGCATTTAATGGGCCCGAGTAGGTAAAACATATAAATATTAATCTGCAAAAAAAACATTATATTTATTTCCATTATTATGTGTGAGCTGGCATAGGGCTGTGTGACTCTAAAACACTGTGCATACATCAACCATGCATGATCCATCAACATATTACATGGATATCATGCCTCACAATGTAACATTTTTCATACTACCTTGGAATTTGTTCTTTTTCTTTCCACACGCGTGAATCTAACGTGCAGGATGATTTCGTTACTAAGATCTCACATCAGTACATCACACGCGCTACATCAGAGAGTAGGGAACTTGGTCTCTGACGAGCAGTTTTTTGCGCCGCCAACTGTGACTAACCTAAGGACTGCTTTGGTTGCCACGAACTTATAACGGATTCCGCTTATTATATTTCTAATATTAAGGAATGGCTGGTAAATAGGTAAAGTAATAAATGATATTTAATTTAAATTTTGAAGGTAAAAAAAAAAAAAGTATTAAAGTATGTGTATTTTTACTGTAACTGTTTTCTTTTTCAAGAATGTTTTGATTTTTTCAAAATACTTTTTACTTTTTCATTGATATATTAACTGAGTAGGTAGAAAACAAATATCACCTTTTTTTTAATATACTATATATTACCATAAAAATAACAATAATAATATAATTATGAACATATTTTTATCTTATTATAGTTATTTAATTGTTCTTATATTATCAATATGAACCCAAGGTTTATGTAAATTACTTTTTAATCAAAGATATTTTAAGATATATTTTATTTCTAATCATATTTTAAGATATTAATATTTATGAGAGAATATTAATATACTTTCTCTTTTTCTTTGATATATTATATATTCTAAAAAAATATTTTTAAAATATATTTTATAATTTTTAGATAATATTATATTTATTTTCTTTATTTATCCGTATTATATATTACGAATATACACATTTTTATAATAAATTAAAAATTATTCATATTAATGATAAATTTAATATAAAAATATATTTACTTATTTTATTCTTTCATTTTTTATAATATAATATTAAAATAATCAACATTTATATTATAATATAATATATTTATCATAAATCTAAGAACTAATTATTTAGTTAAAATAATTTTTTTTCTAAAAATTATTTATAATATTTTATATTAAAAGATATTTATTAATAATATATCTTATTATAATAAAAGATATTTAATATAAGATATTTTACCTACTCCTCTCTAGCTAAACAAACCTGATTTTACACTCTCTTTTTTCAACCAAATAATTATTACGAGATTCTAATTATAACCTACTTATTCTACAAAAATGATTTTTAATAAAGATTTGCAATTCTTTTTTGACCTAATTGTTTGTGTTAAATGTCTTTAGAATTATTTACCAATTTTTTTTATTTGATATATTTTTGTCTTTACAAGATATACCTAAATCCTCTCATTACGTTTTAGTTTGCTTTCAGCATTTATTGACATAATCACATTTTTTTATACTAATAATTTTGTTTGTGACATGATTTTTCATTTTTAATAGTGTTAAAATCTCCTTTCTTATAATCTAAAAAAAATCTTCATGTGAACTTCTAGAGTGATGTATCAAAATTTATAATTCATGAACAATCACCATAAGGAGTATTAAAGTAATTATCTCTTTTAATAAGAAAAATATTTTCACCTAACCAACCATTGTAGTGAACTTTATATTTTATTTCTTAAATTCTAACAAATTTGTAAGAACAGGTCCAAATCTTTTATCTCTTTTTAAAAATTTACATTTTGTCCTACTTTGCCACTAAGAGACTTTGACTGTCTTCTTTCCTTACTCTTACCTTTTTCATGTGATTTTTTTTTTCTTTCACATGTCTCATTGTTTTTTCTTTTCTCAACCACATTGATCTCAAACTAGTAAGGATATATTGTTTATTTTGTCTGAATTCTTTATTGTCTCATTATCTGAAATAGTATTCATTAAAAGTTTCCGTGCACATAATTATAATAAGACCACCAAAATAACCCAACTGTTAAGTAATGAACTAACTAATAAAAGTGTTTGGAATTCATCATCCAAAATAATTTAAATATTAATTAGATCACTGACTAATCCTTTGAAATTGTTTAGATACTTTATCATATTTTAATCATCCTTATATTTCATTTTCACTAATCATCCGATAAGATGTGCTTTTATTTTTGAAAATTTTTTTAATCATAGATTAAGCTTGATTTATAAGCATTAGTGTAGGTTGATACATTGAACAAATTTCTATGAATATACTTTTGATTCATAATTACAACTTTTTTTATTAAAAGCTTCCACTCTTTTTAAATCTTCTCTACTGGTTTCACGTTACATTTATAGGTTTATAGGTTTGTGTAACTTCTTACCATATAATTTTTATTATGAGTTTCTAATACGAGTAGTTGTCTACTGTAAGCTTGAACATATCTTCATATCTTCATTTTATTATGTGAGATGACTCATTCCACTTTAAATTACATAGAATTGCTCCCTTGAATTAAGAAAACGTTGATATCATTATTATGAACGAAACAAATTATGTGAAAAAAGAAAAATTTTCGCCCGTTTGTGTATCTTAAAATAGACTTATAAAAAATAGGATAAAAAAATAAAATAATATATAATATTTTTTATATGAAAAACATATTTAAAGAGATAATAAAAAATCACAAAATCAAATTAATAAAAGAAGAGTAAGATTACAAAATAAACTTTATTTTCAAGAAAATAATATACTAAGTCACTTATTTACCACAATTTCACTAATAAAGGATGAAAACTTTATTTTATCTCTTAATAAATATTAAATTTCATTATTATTTGTTAACTTATAAATTAAGTTTTTTTACCATTCTTTATATCTTTAATTATTTCTAAAAAAATTTATTTAGAATAAAAAATTAAAACTTCGTCATAAAAAAAATATTAAATACTTTTAATATTTTCAAAAGTTAAATATAAAAAAAATCTTAAAATAAATCATTATTTAATTTTATATCCTTTAATTAAAGAGATAAATTTTCAACAAAAAAATTTCCTTCTATTCCACAAACTTTATTAGTGTGTTTTGATTTAAAAATTTTACCATAGAACCTAAAAAAAACTTTTCCTTAATTTAAACATTTATGTTATATTCTCAAATTATTGAATATTGTTTAATTTTTTAAAGACTGTTTTTAATTATTTATTAATTAAATATTATTTAACTAAAATATTTTTAATTATTTAGTAAAATATTTGAGTGAGTGAAACATGTTTTATATATTGGGATGGAACAAGTACTAGTTAACAAAAAAAAGTAGCGAAGATGGCTGAGTCAAAATGATTGACTTGGGCAACACTGTGCAACACATCAAACCTTTCCCACTCAATGGCACTTCACTCTATTTCATATATTTTTTATATGAAATGCCAAACACGTCCTCACCGCTATTAATAATATAATTCATGGGGGAACACGGTGACCTTACTCTTCAGTTTTTGTTGGCTAATGCTTTAGGAAGTTTAAATGCTAATTAAAACTTTTTATTAGAATAATAAATTAAAATAAACTGATAAAAATAAATGAATGAACGTGGAGGGATAGTGTCTTATTCATTAGTGTTGTAAATAAAAAACTTGGTATGATATAATGTTGGTTCATAATTTAATGGTATTAACAGGAGCACTATTGGTTCATAATTTGATGTCCCATCTTTAGTAAGATATTTTCACTTGTAATTATGGGAGTCACGTGACCCATGGCATGGTGGTGTATGCACATGGGAGATGGATGGATGGATGGTGATGATGATGATGGAGGTTGAAGTGGGGAAAAAGAAGGAATAGAATGGTGAGAAGATGAGAAAGCATGTGGGATACGGAATGAGTGAGTGAGAGAGTGAGAAAGAAGTGGTTGCTTCGATTTCCCGCCAATATCGCGGACGTGGAACCCACGGGCATGTTTGGCGCCAAAATGTCCGAAATACGTGGGACACGTGGTAAGTGATGGGACAAGTGTCCTTCTTATGTGGGTGCGTGGAAAGTGCTCATGCCGTTCCCTTTTTCCCAACCTTAATGCTCATACACTGATCCTGACGTGGCCTTCAATATTTTTTTTTTTTTTTTCACCAAACCCTTCTACTCTCTACTCTCTACACTACACTTCACAATCTCTACTATACTCAACTTCTATTTTTTTTTTTAACCAATATTTTTCTTCTTTTTCTTGTTTATTATTATCATTATAAGAAACGGAATTAAGTTAGAACCAAATAAAGAAAACATATTGTTATTTTTTAAAAAAATTTCAAATTTTTTACTATTTTTTATCTTTTATTTAGTTTAAATTCTTTTATCTACCAAATTATTGTTCCTTTAGTTATATTTTTCACACTATACTATCATCATCAACTGAAATTGAATGACAAGAATGAGAAACTTCTTTTTCTTCATTTTTACTCACCACTTTAATAATTAGATGATCACTTTAATGGTACAAAGTCAACATGTTAATTATTTTTATATAGAAGTCGGTGATTTTTTACAATCGCTGAGTGATAAATTACCAGATTATTTTCTAAAAACATTGCTAGCTTAATATATTCTTCATCTTTTACTAATGTTTTTTTTTATATGTAAGAATTCAACATGTATAAATTAATTTATAACAATTTACTTATTCTAATTAACTAACTCTGTTACTTAACTTCTTTAAAAGTAGATTAATTTATATTCTTAATATACTGTTTTAATGATTAATATAATTTTTATTTTTTTTTACGTTTAATGTGTTTAAGTTCCTATTTTTTAATCTTACTTTTAGTTTTTTAATAAAATTTGGATCCTACTTTCTGAGTTTTATTTTATTTTAATATTTTTTGTTAAAAATTACTCTTAAGTAAAACTAATTTACACATCATCAACTCATCTAATGTGATATCTATTTAATTTTTTTTACTAAAATATATTTTTGGAGTGATCAAATATTGTTAATTTAAGATATTTTTAGCATTTAGAGATTTTTTTTTAGCAGTATAAATATAATTCTTTTAGAAACAGAAGAACATCAATCAATCAATGTGTAATGTGAAAAATAAGCTATCCATACACATAAATAAACAAATTTTTATATTTTTAAACCATATAACAAAAATTAACATTTGTAAAAAAAATTAAGAAACTAATATTTAATTTTGTGATAAGATTAAAATCGGTAAAAGAAATATTGAGAAACTATTTTTTTTTTTTAAATTAGAAACTAAAATATAATTTTGATTATGGGACTGTCACATCATCACTATTAATTTTGTGATCAAGCTGTTTAATTGAAATTTTAAACTATGATTCGTTAGAAATATATATTTATTTGTAAATTTTAAAATTTAGTAAATAACAAATATTTTTTACTCAACTATGTAATCAGTGTTTCATTTATTTCTAATTAATTAAAATTAAACTTTTTTTTTAATAAAATATCTTAAAATAAGCTAATTTAATAACAAATATCTTTACAAAATATTACTCAAATAGCGTAAAATATCTTTCATCATTTATGATATATATATATATATATATTAATTGATACTACAGATATTAGTTATTGAAATAATTTTTATATTTGTTTTTGTCTTTTTTTTTATACTAATTCTAAAAAAAGCTATTATAAGTTATTACTATGATTATATTTCCTCATTTTTACTGTTTTTATTGTATTTTCAATAAATATTTAAGATCAATTATGTGGTTAAAAAAGTAAGGTATAAATGGGTCAACCTTCTACAATTTTCAATATGAATATTTATTTAACTAATATAGGGAATCAACTACTAAAAAGAATAAGAAAATATAGTTAAAAGTTGTGATGTTAAAATGCTTTAAAAAAATGATTAAACTAGTGTTATGTTTCGTACATGCGACCAGTGTACCACAATGAAGTGTCATAGTGCACATGTAATGTCTTTCTATTTGGTCTTTATTGTATCACGTATTACGAAAAAGATAAAAGTGATATCTACCATATACTCTAAGCCAAAGTATAAACATTCATGTTAAGATGAGACAATTTACACATCTTACCCATAAATATAGAGTAAAATATAATCATATTTACAAACATCACCATTTTTATACAAAGATTGGAGTTTGGAGTTTTTTATTTAAGTATATTAGTGAAATATTTGTAAAAACATAGAATTACAACAAAAATGACTTTGCATTAATTATCTATAGAAGTTATGATCTGATATGGCACAAATTTAATGAGTAGTGTTTGAAAGAAAAGTGTGTAGGACCAAACATTATGAAATGTCAAACAAAAATAAAAACACAATAGTTCAACCTCAATCGCTTAAAACTCAATCAGAAACTCCTAATCGAGTCAATAAAACAATTAGCGAATGTGACGCTTCTGTCGGCTAAAATTTGAGTCATTTTTCTTTTAAGTATATGTTTGTTCACCTAATAATAGACCAAAAGGCGAAATTAGTTTTCAACTTTGTTCCTTTGGACAATAAAGCTAGAACATAGTAATGCCAAAAAACTCTAACCAAAATCCAAATTTTGTGATCTTCTGTTCTTCCTTCTTAATCCAGTCGTGGCCCTCTTCTATTAAACTAGGTCTATGCTCAATCTATAACTATACATTATGATTTTAATATTTGCAAAATAATACATGTTTTTACATATAATGATTTTCTTAGAATGGGTGTACACTCCATTTTAAAGTACCTATAATGATTAATGCAAGAATAAGCAAATTGTACACTACAAGTGGATCAAGATTAAAATATTAGACTAACAATCATTCAGAGAACTTCCTAATCACGTTATTAACGGAAAGCTTAATCATACATCAATGGCTCTGTTTCACATGAAAAAAAGGAAATTGAAAACTTGATTGATGGTCAAAAAAGTTAATTAGAAGTTGAAAAATTATTGGGAAGTGAAAAGTTTGGAACTCAATACTGAAAAGTATTCAAATTAAGTACACTTGACGTTTTAGATTTTCATTGAAGCATTAAATATTTTATTAAATTTTATATTATATAGATTATTAATCCTAGGATAGGGAGTAATGATAAGAATAATTTAATAATAAAAATTGCTCCCTTGGTATTTATCATTTTTCTTAGTTTTTGTGAAAAACGTTACTTGTTCTTGTTTTCAAAAAGAAATTAATAAATATATTATTAATTAATTTTTTTTGGTAAATTAATACTTTTGTATTTGTTTAAGATATTACACAGTTTTTAACAAAATAATTAATTAGAATATAAATACTTATAAAAATATTTAAATATAAAAAAAAGGAAACTTTTGAAGAGAAATCATATCAATAAATCAATTTCCAAAAGAATAAAAATTACATACAATATTATATTCACAATTTGGAGTTTAATTTTCATAATTTATATTTTATAAATAAATTGCACATTAGTAAATTGAAATTCTAAACATGATTGAAAAATACATAGATTATTTATAATATTATGTATAATTTTTTCCTTTATAATAAAATAAAATTGCATAAATTAATTTTATGTTGGATAGGATGGAATTCATATCTTGATATATGTTTATCTAAATGAAACATTCTTTATATTGTTTGAAAGCTAAAAGAATATTTACAACTCATTTTTGTTTCTAAACAAAAAATGTACCTCTCTTAATTTCTTTTATTTATCATTAAAATTAAAGGATAGACAGAAAATACAAACCTGACAAAAAAATGTGGTACAGATCCTAGAAAGTTGTTGCATTTTATTGGATGGGTTGATAAGGGTTATATATCATTAATTTTTTTCTTGAGCATTAGTTTAGTTTTGGCCCAAACACCAAAATAATAAAAAAAAAAAAGTCTTCCATTAAGCTAAGTTTGTGCTAAGTCAATTTTTTTTAAGTAGAACTCTTTCCAATAAGTTTTTTTTTTTTTTTTTTAAACACTACTCCTCTATTTCTTTATAATTTTTATTTTTTAAATAATTTTTGTATTTTTTGTTTGAAAATTTTTAAATTATGTTAATTATATTTTATTATTTTATTCTTATCAATTAATATTTTATTATAAAAATATTATTTAAAAAATATTTAAAAAAATCAGAATATTATAAAAAAGACTTACAAATTTATTATCAAATGTTAATGTTTTTATTACTGAATCTTAAATGTTAATGACATTTATAGAAAACATAATTAACAATGAAGTTACAGAGTCCTAACTGAGGTGGGGCAATCTAAACTTATGATCCCATCTTCCAGGTCAAAGCAAAATTTTTACCTACAGGGATATTCAATGCCTTCAATCCTACCATCAATATCTTATCTCCATCTCCCTCTCCAAACAAGTACTTATGTTGAGTTGTACTAACTTGAACATTTGAAATGTCCATCTGTAGTTGTCCATCAATCTCAATTTTAGTTAGTGCTCCATTTCTGTTTAATCCCAACACTTTTATTGTGTCAATAACCCAACCTTTATCTAGAGCAAACTTTCCTTCTTGGACCTCTGACCAAACTCTAACATTTCCTTCTTTGACAGTTGCATGGAAATCAATGTAGGTTGAATAGCCATTTCCAAGTTTCATTTCTGGAAGTTCATCATCATCAAGGAATAGATTTCCTTTGGCTTCTCCTTCAGTTGCACCAGCAGGGAAGGTTACAATGAGGCTGAAGGGTGTCATTCTAGCATCCTTAGATATCATTCCACCCTGTTGCATTGGAAGAATTGTATTCTGATACACATGCACATTGACCACATGCAAAGGTGCATCAAGGGTAACATAGTTCCCATCTTTTGATGCAATGGTCTGTGTTAAATCAAACAAAGTGTACCAGGTTCCAGGAGGAAAAAGTGCTGTAACTTGTGTTTTTCCTTGCTCAAGCACAGGAGAAACCATTACACTGCTCCCCAGTAAGAACTGAGTGCTGAGACTATAACATTCAGTGTAAGTAGGAAATGAGAAGAAAAGAGGCCTTGCAATTGGTGCTCCACTAATATGTGCCTCATAGTTCAGGGTGTATAGATAAGGGAGGAGTTTATACCTCATACCTAAAGCATTTCTAGCAGACTCAGCTACTGATTCCCATTGGTAAAGTTCCTGTCTAGGGGAGTAGTAGTTTGCATGGTCCCTTGAGAAAGGGTAAAAGGCACCAACTTCAATCCACCTATTGCAAAGCTCTTCCGTGGGTGCTGGATAGAAACCACATATGTCTGAACCCACCATTGGCACCCCAAATATTCCAAAATTGAGCGTTGTGGATATTGAGTACCTTAAGTCCTCCCATGTGCCCTTATTGTCACCAGTCCAATGCGCAGCATATTTGCCTGAACCCACATAAGTGGAGCGGGACAATATGAAAGGCCTTTTTCCTTGAAGCCCTTGAAGGGCCTTGTGAGTTGCAATCGATTGAGAGAAACCATAGATGCTGTGAGCATCATACTCCAAAACACCGTTATAGTGAGCTGCACTAGTGGCTACAGTTTTGAAGCCTATAGGAGCCTGCAACCCTGAAGCGTTAATTTTGTAGGGAGGTTCATCCCACCTTGTGCTTGTGATGTTTTTACAATCTAAGCAACAAATCCACCCAGGTCCCGTTCCACTTGGGCACACTTTTCCCTTAGGAATTGTGCACTTTCCTGAGCAGAAATTTGAAGCTTCATTCATGTCAATCCATAGGCCATCAACAGGGACTAGTTCATGGAAGCGACGGATCTCATCAACCCACCAAGAAACTGTTTTTGGATTGAGAAAATCAGGAAAATATACTGCTCCTGGCCAAACTTGAGCCAAGAAGGGTTCACCTTCATACTTGATAAAAACATCATTAGCCATACCCCTTTGATATACACCATAACTGGAGTTAACAGCAATTCCTGGATCAATGATTACAATGTATTTCATGCCAATGCTATGTATTCTGTCCAGGAAGTCTAAAAGCTTGGAATGAGGGTAGTTAATTGGATTGAGTGTGAAGTCCTTGTGGCCATCCATGTGATCATCATCATTCCAGATCACATCAAGTGGGATTTTAGCCTTCTTGTAGTTCTCGACTACATCTTCTACCACAGATAGATTATGATAGCCCCATCTGCATTGGTGGAATCCTATAATAATATATACCAAATAAGACAAGTTAGCATGTTGGTCAAATACCTTTTAGAATCAAAATATCTTAATACAAATGATAGTTCTGAAAGAAAAGCATTATATTTGGGAAGTAATTAAGTAAACCATTTCTGGTATCATTTAAGTAGACGTGGAAGAAAAGCATAATGATCAATGATGCCCACCCAAGTAAAATGGAAAACCTGAAAATAATATTTGCCAAAAAAAATTCAACAGTAAATGCTCGAGTAGAATTGCAACATAATCTTTTGCAATTTTCATGCTGTCCATGTTCTGCTTGTTTTTATATGAATTGATATAAACAGAACGAGTTGCCTGTCCTGTATTCATGTAAAATGAATTTGTTCATATTAAATTACCCTGCGGATATATTTCCCATGAATGAAGGCTAATCTTGTTTACAAGACATGATAGCAATTTTTCTTACAGATACGGATATATTTCCACCTCCGAAAAAAAAAACAGAAAGGAGGACAGAATGGTAGGTAATAATAATACTTACCCACAAGTTGCTTTATACATAATACAATACATGCATGTGATAAAAAACAAAGTTCCTCTACAAAGTTTACGAGTAAATGTTATCCATAGCAGATAAGGTTTTATTGTTGTTGGTTAATTAGTAAGGAATATTCTGTACGAAAAAAAAAACATGAATATATAGAACGTTCAACCTTTGATTCCATTGATATAAAATGTTGTCAAATTTCCTTTGCTTCTAGTAAGGATTTCTCTCTTATTCTATATAATATGGTTAAGTTTCAATTTTATGTATGGCCATATCTTTTCATGTGGACCTAAAAGGCATTATTAAAATTAAAATAAGACGAAAAAGCTTTAGCAATACACTGCCGTAAGATATATATTGAGAAAATTAAAATAATTTTGTGGACCTAACTATTGCAAACAAAGAAAACATCCCTATCATTCAATATATCACAGATATGGTAAATCAGAAAAGCCTGCAAATTCGAAAACCGTGACCAATTGCTTTCTCAAATGCGGTATATGCTCCAGTCATCGCACACATAACGAAACTCGTTGAATTTTTACAATCAGAGTTGAAAACATTAGTTTCTTTCTTTCTGTTTATCCAAAGGCAAGAACTAAGTATTCTCAATTAAGTACTATCGTCTCACATATTGTAAGCCCCACTTTTCTCAATTAATAATTCCTCTGTCAACACAATGGAGAGAGGTTTATGGCACCCAAAAGACTAATGCAATGCAGACTAAAAATACATGATGCAATAACCACTATAAGACTATGAGAGTGATAAGAGACTCATACCGAAGGCCCAGTAAGGCATTGGAGCTGGTCTGCCAATTAAGGAAGTGTACTGATCCACAACATTGAGAGGCGTGGGTCCAGCAAAGAAGTAAAAATCGAGCACTCCTCCAATAACCTTGTACGTCAGAGATGTTCCTCTATAGAACACATCCATTCCATTGCTATTCAGCAACAGAACCCCATGTGCATAAGGCTTCTCACCTTCATTCCTGAGATCCATGTACACAGGGTGTGCACCGTATAAATCAGTGTTGAGATTAATGGCTGAGACATCAGTGGTATACAAAGTGTAAGGGTCACTCGGGTACAGCTTGATCCCGTGTTGCTGTGTGTTCTCCCCCAAACCATACAGAGAAGCATCTTTGGGCAATTTGGTAGAAATTTCCAAGTACTGGTCCTTGAAGACCAATGTGTTAAACTCCGTATAACTGGAGTCGAAAAGGGTATCCCCATTTGACTTCCTTTTCACTGCAAAAGTAAACGGGTCTGAAGTGTAGCTGAAGACAAGCTCAGAGCCAGAGTAAGTGTTTTCCGACAGTGATGTTAGGTTCTTCTTCTTCCTCGACCACTCAATATTTTGTTTCACACCCGGTGGTTGCTCCCTTGGCAAAAGGTCGTAAGGAACCTCCCATCTTTGTTTCTTTGCGTCTGTGATGTGTACCCTCAAACGGTTCTCGGTCTCGTGCCTGCAGAACCAAAGAAAGTTCAGAATGAGTTTCTCTTCGGAATTTTAGTCCCCACTCAGAAGAAAGTTTTTCTTAAGTCATTTCCTAGAAAGTATAGGACTAAACAATTGCATTTTTTTTATGGTTTCATGGTGAAAATGTGAGTGCATGGCGATATTGATTATGACTTACTTGACATGTAATCGTAAAAGGGGAATGTCAGGGCCATAGATATTGTTCTTCTGCTTAACTTGGAGGAGCCCAACAAGGGTATCATCAGCGGCATTTTTAATGGATATGAGACGGTAGCCCTGGCCAATTTTGTCAGAAAGGCTTGATGCTTCAGCAACTACACACAGAAACGAAGTAGGAAGAAGAGAGCAGAGACAGAGAAGAGCTAGGAGAGTAGGAGAAGAAACCATGGCTGAGTCCAGAGTATGGAACGTTATCTCCTCTGGTCTTTGGAGGCTTATAATACATGGCATTAATTTATAATACCAACTAGCTTGTTTTGTTATGTGTTGTTGAAGAGGGTACGTACGTGAGCAATTCATAGGATCCATTACGCGTGACTTTGATGGATAGGGCCATGAATTGGTCCCCACATTGTTGCTTATTATCTCTTTGAGGATTGTGGCCCCATTTTGCATTACTCATTTTTGCTTTAGAGTAAAGTCATAGTTGGCAATGTGAGATGATCAACATAGATAAAAGAAAGTACTGTAAATGGTTTTGATGAGTAGATGATATCTTTAAAGTTTTTTTGGTTTACTTTGAACATGGTGGAACATGGACAAAGCCTTACATGCTCCTTGCTAGTAGATATTCCTCACTCTGCACTGCAGTTATCTGTGTTCTTATGTCTTCTGGTAACAACTCATGAGAAGATCTTTTGTTTGGTGAGTAAAAGTTGTCATTTTGATACTTTCCTGATTCAATGTGAATGTTCATTTACTCTCAACTTTAACACCCAAAGTTGAATTACTTTTAGGTCAACTCTATTCATAGACCAAAATTAAATTAATAAATGTGAACATGGATGGGTATAAGAGTATTTTTTCAACATCAAGATTTTTTTAATTAATATTTATCTCTTAAAAGAAAAAATTAAGTTTAAAAAAAAATTGAGAATAATAAATAGATTAAATTTAACAAATTATATATATTTTTTAAAATTTACTTCAATGAAACAAAATTAAGTTTTAATTATTATGCAATACATTAAATTATAAATTATATTTTTTCAGGAGAAGATTATGATTTATACCTATTAAAAGATTGAAATTAAATTCCTATTATGTTCTGACAATAAATTTATCTGTTAGTAAGTGTTTAAAGATTTAAATTCTCCTAATATCATTAGGAAGTAAGTTAGGTTGGAACTCTTTTAATATTATTTCAAACATGTAATACATTACATATAAACATTTAATTACTAGTTCCGTTTCTTCATTTTTTTTATATAAGAGAAAAAAAATACATTTATTTTCTTAAATAATACTCTCTTAATTTAATTTAATATGAGGTTTAAAATTTTACTAGACAAATTAATAAAAATATTAATTTTTATAATTTATAATAAATTTGTTAGTCTTTATTTTGTTCTGTAATAAAAAAAAAATTAATATAGTTTTTAAATTTATAAGCAAAATTATAAAGAGCAACTATAAGCAAGCTTTAACCATCTCTACTTTCATTTAATGATATTTTTTTTAAATAATATTATTTTAATTAATGTTGATTTTTTTTTATCATTATATCATTATAAAAAATAGAAAAATTATTAGGAGATTATTAAAATTTAATACAGCTAACTAATTTCCTTAATACATGTGAAATTATTTTTTTCTTATAAATAAATATTGGAGGAGTAATTAGTAAATACAAAATATCTTAATGTAAGTAACTATGTAATAACTAAATTTAATTATATATATTAAAAAATTATTATTTTAAAATGAAAAAATATATATAAACGTTTGCACATTCCATTAACTAGTTAAACGTAAAAATAATGAATTTTAAATTGAAAATATTTATTGTACCGTAACAATTTCAAATTTAATTCACGTGATTTTTTCTATACATTTATTAGGTGGGGAATGCATACCATATTAAATACACTTTGAATTCTAATATAATATAATTTAAGTGTTGTATCATCTTATTATTAAATGCAATTTTAGCTTACAGTAATAAAAATGTAAGTCATCTCAAATTTAAACCTTCTGTCCTCATGATGAAGCATTAATCCTTATGATACTTTATTATGTTTATAATGTAAGTCACTTTTCTTTTAAGCAAACTTATAACTATTAATCAAACAATGAGTATTTAATTTTCAAAAATGAACTTTGCAAGTCACGCTACTGTTAATGAATGTCTCTCTTTTAAAAAGCTTAATCAGGAATAAATCAATAAACCCACATATGAATCATATTCCAAACCCAAACACAATTACACAAACAAATCCTTAAAAATAATGTAATGGTTGCATAAATATCTCATCCTTAATATATACTTAAATAAGAAAAAATAAATATGTCATTATTATTAATTTTATCTTATTTTTTTAAAAACGAATAAATGTTATAGTTCTTTTTTTTAAAATTATTAAGTTATTAGTTAGTTAATAAAAAGTATAATAATTGATGTGAAAATTGTTAGTTTTTATTATTTTTTTTATACTGTAATAATTAAGATGATTTATTATTTTAAATTATTAAACTATAAGAAAATAAATTATAAGGATAAAAAAAAATTAGTTTACTTATTTTAAAAAATTAATAGATTTATATATATAACGGATACTTATGTTTAAATGTTAAAATCAATATATAAAATTTTTGTTTTAATTTCTTTAATTTTAATTTTAATCATAATTTTGAAGGATGAAATATGGTGTAGAAGTGGTGAGTGAGAATGTAAATATAAAAGTAGGGGCAGGGCATGCAGATCCTCGTCCACCATCGCAATAAGGAAAACTGCACTGGTCCCCAAATTCTCCACTAATTAATGGCATGAGCTTTACCAATACGACATGCATCTTCAACTTTGGTTCTTCAACACCAACCACGTCAAATCCTCTTTAATGCTAAAACTTCCTTATTTTCTATCAGTTGTGTTCACAAATGGAGAATGCTAATCTGACAAATAAAATTAGATAGTTATATTATACGTACAACTTTCTTATAACAATGTCGTAATATCATTTTATTTCTGTCGATCTTATGAACATGTTTCTCTTTTCTATTTGTACGGGTCATGACAATATTTAGATGTCAAAGGAGGACATAGCCATTGTAATAAAGCTAATAGAACAAAATCTTTGTACTAAAGTATTTGGTCATACATTACCTACAAGGAAATACGTGTTCACACGCATTTTTTTTCACTGATGGCAACAACTGAGATAAACTCTATCGATATTTATGAATAAAGATTCAGAAGCACTTGCTAGAAAGTAGTGATGATAAGAGTCTCATCTTGTCAACCATATCTTTCCGACTCGTAGAAGAACCTCTTCTTTTACTGATTTCAAAAGTAAACCAAAATGAAACAAAAGCGAATAATGTAAGAAAATATCTTGTAAAAAGTTGTGTAAATGTCTCATCCATCAACAATTTCCTCCAGCTTCCAAGTTTGAAGTTTCATAGGCCACAGTATAAAAGCCAGAGGATTCTCCAACAACAACACAAATTTAAAAGATTCTAGATTAAGAGTTCAACACCATGGCTGCGTACTTAGATGAGGAATTACATTTATATTATTTAAGAAATAATATATATAAAATTTGAGAAATTAAATTAAGAAATAGAAAAAAATTGTGAACCAACCAATAGAAAGCATAATCCAAAACACGTGTCATCCATGTATTGGACAGGAGAAAGGCATGAATAACAGTGTTGGCTGGGCATTCTTTAAAACGCCAACCGCCCCCAATTGCAAGCAAAGAAGATGTCTGACGCCAAGAACAAGAGAAAGAAAGCCCAAGACGACGCCGTTTCCCCCAGCAAGAAGAATGAGCGAGAGGAGGATTCCACGGCGGCTACCGACGAGGAGGTGGAAGAGTTTTACGCCATTGTCCGCCGAATAAACACGGCGGTGAAGTACTTCAAGAGCTACGGCGATGACGTGGCAGCGTTGGAGAAAGATATCATGCAGGAAGTGAAGGAGGCATGGAAGAATGAGAAGGAGGGTGACGTGGAAGAGAACTTTCGTTTGGATCTAAATGTTTCTCCCCAAACCCCAACCTGAGAATTTTGTCCTTATCTTACCATCAGTTTCTTCATCTTTTTTTCTTTTTTTTTTTTTAACACTACGATTTTCTTATGTGCCCCCATAAATGCTTTGATTTCACAAAATATTTTTATGTGAGAAAAATTAATGAAATAAATTTATTCCATAATGTTTCAGAGTTGTATTTAGTTATTGGAACACCCAAATACTAATTTTAATTTAGTCTAGAAAAAGTTTTGTTAATTACATTAATCTATTTGAATATTTAAATATAATTTTAAGGATTAATTTGACCAGAGATTATTTCATTATTGAATTATAATATTAAGGGTTAATTTGATTTAAAAGAGGGAAAGAGGAATAGGATAAATGTGTGAAAAAAACTGAAAGATGGGAGGCAGTTTGATCTGAGTAAATATATGAATAATAGAGAAAGACAAAAAGAACATATGATTGATGATGTATGTATAATTAATTATTTTTTCTATTTTTCAGATATCGTTTAAGGATTTAAAAAATATATATAATAATTATTTATTATTTTGTCATTTCCATTTTTATATCATAATAAATAATATGTATAAATATATATATATATATATATAGATGAAAAAAAATATAAATGATAGAAAAATAATTACTGTTCTCTTGAATTATAGAAGTAAATAATTAAATAAAAACAAAATTTTCAAAAATTTACATTTAAATATAAATAGAAGTAGTATTTTGCACACATAATTATATCATCTAAAATTTTAGTTAAAATGTGTATTTTTAACATTCATATTGATTATTTATTTCATTTTTTTAATAATAAATAATTAAATAGTAATAATAAATCAATTTAAATTTATTTTTGAACTAAAGCGTCATATATATATATATATATATATATTATTCATAAGACTGGAGTCAGATATTAGTTCAAGTCTGGATGATAAATACTGTTAAATTAGTTGATCAAGAAACAGTTTATTTTTCATAAAAGATATGTTAGGTAACACCTTATTATCATATTAGGTAAAAAATAAAAATGTTTAAAAAAAATCATTTTCAGAAATATGTTTTTTTTTTTAATATTATTGTTATTTACAACTATAAGAGCAAATAGATCAACTATTTAATATTAGAACTACAAAAAAAAAATAACCGTTATGAAATTATATAAATATTATTCTTTAAATATATAATCTCCACAAAATTTATCCTAAATGTTTAATAGTTTATCTTTTACTAGACCCTGACGACTGGTTCTCTTATTGTTATGGATTCCATTTATTGTTAATTTTTTTTACTTTTAATTAAAAAAAGTTCTATGCCTCATTTAGTTTTTAAATTGTTTTTAAAGAAAAAATAATTAAATATCGTGGCTAAAGTATTTCCTTTTAACTATTTTTAAAGTTATCTTTTGATAAATATTTATGAGTATATATGAATATTGATAAAACATAGGGATATATATACATGTTCAAGTATGGGTCGAATTAGAAAGAGAGAAACATCAAGATATTTATGCAAAAAAAAAAATTCAAACTACTTTGAAAATGCAAGAAACTTATAAATCTTTTTTTACATATATGATATTTTTACACATACTCATACTTAAAGTTTGAACATTACAATATTATATACACCATAAGAATTGTCTTTCATACAATTCGTCTAATCTATAAAAAAAAAAAGTTTTACAAAATTTAAACACGAGAGAAATTGTTAGGACTGACATAATAAAAAAATTATCAAATGATAGAATTGATCAGAGATTATTTTGATAAAAAAAATCAAATGGATTAAGTTACGTGAGAGGACTCTTGATCATGTTCACATGGGTTGAGTCATTTTAATCAATAGGAATTGTTTACACCTCATTTTCTGGCCCAAACAATTTTCTGTTAAACCCAAAACAAAAAAATCTTTATTCATTTCATGCAAAACCCAAACCCAAATGTACTACTCCCTATTGGACCCGAAAGAGTTGGAAGACGTCCCTGGTCGGGTAAGTAAGAAAAGAAAATGGCAGTTTGTAGAATTAAAAATATATGAACATTTTTTTAATTCCTTAAAAGAATTGATAAAATACCAACTACTAGTGTTTTTCTCTCATTCCCTTTTTTTTATTTTATTGTGTAGTCATATTCAGAACCAACATTACATTGATAAGTTCAAATTAAGTTTCTTATTTAAATTTTATGAATAAAAATATAATTAAAATATGATAACTATTAAAATGATCGCAAAGATTTTTTATTAAATACTGATTATCAGTCAATTTGATAAATATTTTCCTCATGCGATATATTAAAGAAACTAGACTCGAATACTTTTCAAACGAAAAGCTAATGATTTTTTATTTGGGTAAATTTTTGTTATAAATTAATTTATGTAGAAGATAATTTGTTTGTTTTAATTTTAAAAATACCTATAGAAAGTTTTGTGAAATTTCTAAACAAGACAAAATGAAACGCAAAACGAAATCCACACTTAGTAGCAGATTCACATGTGTCTTAGCCAAGTTTAGTTAAACAAGACAAATCCAAATGCGGTGATGCACCAAATATGCTTTACTTGTTGGGGCTCTCTATATTTCTCCATGTGAAGTAACGTAAGATAATAACATTCATGGGACAAGGAAATATATGCTTATTAGGTGTAAAGAAAATTTGATGACAAAAAAAAAGTGAAGAGATAATAAATTTATGCTCTTCTACCGCTGAAATCAACTTGAGTGGTAGGACCATGGCTATATCCTATTTACCAACAATGAGTGGGTGGTGTGTGTAAAAGGGACCTTTGTCTTCTTTTTTTTTTAAGATCAAAACTATGTGAATTAGGTTTCCAGATCTCATGAACTATTCATGGACTTTATACATCACTTATCAATCAAGTTTTTAAAACCATAATATGAGTATGAAACTTATCAATTAGATGAAATTTTGTCTTCATATTAAATAGATAAAGATGAATGTTGGAATGGATTGGTTTCACACCAAAGGGCTTTGTTAGGTTTGAACTTAATTTTCTTGTGCGTGATGTGGACTTTGGCAGCAGATAGGCACTGGTGCGTCGACTGCTACAGAAAATGGCCTGCGAATAATATTATTGCTGTTGGATGCGTGGGTTGGGGGGAAAAGAAAGGGACCCTTTTTTGTACAAAATAATTCCAGAACAAGGAACATATTTGTACCAAAGATCATCAATAATGAATCCAACTTTATCAAACTCTTCTCCCAAATTATATAATAATAATAATATTCCAGTTTCGTGTGAACCACAGAAAACCATACCCAACATCTTCACGAATGGTCAAATTCAAAGAAAAGTAAAGGGTTGTCAACCTTCTTCTAACTATAATAAACTCCATTATTTCTTTTCGTTAATCTTCAACTTTTATAGTTCTTCGCGCAAAAGTAATTATTCACCATTTCGTTAACTGTTCAGGAAAAAATTTGCAAGCTGTAGACCCTGTCCCGGACATGTTAACTAATACCCTTAATGTTATTTTTTTTATAAGATTTAAATTAAAAATAGTACTGAATTATTTCATAAAAATTATTATGATGTGCTTTTGATATCAATTATTTTTTAATTAAAATGAATTCTCTTAATTTTTAGATAGTTAATAAAGATATCTTTATCCAAAAGCTTCATTGATTTTAAGTTTTGTGTTCACTTTCCCCGTTGCCCTACATGAATAGAAACAGATATATTATATGTATTGAAGATTTGAACAAAATTAGTGATTCCTTTTAACCATAAATAATTGACACTAATTGGATGATGAAAGAAAAGATGAATGATTATAATTATTGATTATAGGAATTGTTTTGAACATAAAAGACGACAACTAGATGTTGGAATGCATGGCTGGCTATTGTTAGTAGGTAACGTGTAACGACTCATACAGGGTGTTGTCTTTTCTTTACAACAGAAAATTACTGTTGCATAGCTAGTTCTTGTTTATATCTTTAGAAACTATATAAAATTAATTTTATTTTTCTTTTATTCAATATCTTTCTTTGATTATTTAAATGTGTCTCATAATTTTTTAAATTTTGTACACTTTATTAATAATTTTTGGTAGTTATTTATTTACACGGGGAAGGAAAAAGTAGAAAGAAATAGTTTATTCGATATTTTCCCTGATAAAGAAGTGTTAGGGGTGGTGTATGTGTGAAAGGGTTCGAGGCTAGAAATGCTGGTAATAATAATCTCATAAGACCCTCTCTTGGCCTTTTTCATAAATTTCGACGCGCACAAATTCTACACTCAAATCAAATGATTCAGAAATATTTTGAGACTAGATCACAAAGTAAGGGTGTTAAGGTTAGGAGATTCGATGATTCAATCTTATTTAATCTAATTAAATTAATCTTATTTAATTTCACTAAAAAAATTAAATTATGATTATAGGAAATTCAGTTTAACTTATTTAATTTAATCATTTACGGATATGATTTTGAATATTATATTCAGGATTGAATTCAATCCAATCTAATTAAATTTATTAAATAATAATAATAATAATTATAATTTAAACATATATTTTAAAAATATTAAATTTTCCAATTTAATATTTGTTGTAGGATTAAATATATAAATTTTTACTTAATTTTTTTAAATACGTTTATTTTTCATTTATACTCCCTAAAAATGTTATTTTTTATTTTTAATCTCCACAAACATAATATTTTTTATTCTAGTTATTGTAAATATATAAATTTTTTTCGTTTTTATCCTTACAATTTTTTTCATTCTTATTTTTTTTATTTTATTTCAATCACCAATAAGTGTGACATCTCTAATCTAATAACGTTGTCATTTATTAATTTGATAACGTTATAATTTATTCAGTTCGTTTCACTTTTTCTTAGGAGAATAAATTCACATAGGCTTTAACCAATTTAAGAGCAACCATTAATGGAAAACTTGTCCTTTTGGATGAGCATTCTTAGTTTAATGAAGGCTGATTTGTTAGGATAATCCTCTAGGAGGGGTTAGGTGGTTAACTTTCTTTAGTTTTTTTTTTTTTTCTCTGATTTTTTTGTTTTCTCTGTACCACAAAAAATATAACTAGATGAATGTTACAAAAATTAGATTGGTTAAATAATAATACTAACTAAAGGTAACAAGCAATGCTCTAACGTAATTTACATTTTATTAATAACACTTTTTCATTTGCATACTCGGGTTTTCCACAAATATTTTCTTGTAATAGATATGATGTGAATAAAAGCGCAACAATAATTAATGTGATGTATTTAGTTGGTTTTATTATCTAATTCATTGAGAACCGCATAATTAGGATGATGTATTTAATCAATCAATATCATGTATTTTTTTCGTAGAATATGATGTGTTAGGAAATCTCACATCAAATTATAATATATAAATGAAGTGTAAATTTCACCTTTTGAATTGGTTTTGAGGGTGAGTTAGATACTGATAATTACTTTTTATATAGTATCAGAACTTGAGGTTATTTGGCCTAGATTGGGTCACCTTTTAATAGATTATGATCCCTTTTTACTTAGTTGATAATTATTTTTTATATGATATTAATTAATGAATATTTTTGTTGATGTTTAATAAAATACGTTTTTAGTTGTTTGTGTTGTAGTTGTGAGTTAGATGAATTAAGGAGAAATTGTGATGAGAAGAAAAATTGGTCTTGGAAGATTAGAGATATTTGGGTAGAATGGAGGAGGAAAATTGTAGGGAGAAGATAAAGATGACCGGCCAAGAACAAAAATGCTTTGTGAAAAGTTAGCTAAATGTCAATGCCATTTCCTTCAAAACCAAGTAAATGTGAATACTTATTAAGCCAAAGTCGTAAGCAAGTTTCAAAGCTATTAGCCAATTATTTCAAAGAATGACACAAGTTGTAATTCCCTTTAACAAGGAATCGCTCCAATTAAGGAAACTATTTTTTCAATATAATCTTTCTACATATTTTATACCATCGTTTATTTTTTTATTTTTCGATAAAACATGCTTTTAGTTTGACTTTTATTTTTATTTCTTCATTTTATTTATTTATTAATATTTTTAGTGTGTGATGTTAAGAACTTTATGAAATAACGAACTTGTCACGTGAATACCGAATCTCATGTGATAATATTTTGTTTAGATTAAATGTATATAATGGGGTTTTCAAAAGTTCTTAGAGTTGAGATTTGAAAATAATTGTAAGTTGTAGTTATCATTTTTTATTTCTAAGTTTATTTCATACATAAACGATTTCTTATTGGTTTTAGTCTTTTAAAAAAATTATAATGTGTTGAATTACAAAAACATATTTACAAATCAAATAAACTTTGTATTTTATATAAAATATGGCTGCTTACCAATAAAAAACTATTTTATTATTTTTAATTAGAAAATTTAACTTAATATTTTAATTTAAAAAATTATAACAATTTATTTCACTTAACTTTATTACATCAGAATAGATTTAATCACGAATGAGTTAAACATGACGTGACATTTTGAGCATGACTTAAATTCTTTAAATACAAGACACGTATCATAATAGATATCTTAAATTTATAGCATTACATTATCTTTGCAAAAGCTTTTTTTTTTTTCTTCAATTTCGATCATTTTTTTTTTCAAAATAAGTCGTTCGTATAAAATAAGTTAGATGATCGGCACAACAACTAAAATTTAATAATAAATTATTTTATAAATCTGAAATAATTTATATTTACATCTAACATTATTTTCGAATTTCATACACTTTTCAAATAAAAAGTGGGTTTTTGTTATATCTAATCAAAATTAATTATTTAAAAACCATTTTTTTATAAATTTGTTTAAACAAACGGTGATTCTGTTTATAATTTCTTATATAATGGTTAATTAATTTTATTACTGTGAGTTAAAAGATGGAAGAAAATCGGTGAAAAAAAAAATCTTATTTTCTACCCTTACTGAACGCGTATCCTTAACATCTTACTCCTGAATTTACAAGATGGAAAGTGATTGATTTGATAACTTTGCTACGATTTTTCCACCATCCCGCGTGTTCAGCGTGTTTCTCTTCCTATAAATATTAAATAAGAATATTTCATCCTATATTTTTTTTTATTCCATCAATTGAGATAGTTCATTGAAATTGGTTGATTTGGACATCCTATTATAGTGTTTGTGAGAGTATTTGTAAATTAGTTGTACTTAAAATAGATTTCAAATTATGTTTTTGATTTTAAAAAATAATTTAATGGTAAATTTTAATACAATTTTTTTATTCAATACATCAGAATTATAAAAGGTTATTTTAACTTAGAAATAATTTTAAATTTCAAAATATTTTTAACACAAAATAAAACCAGTCACAATTAATCTAAAATTATGTTAGCTGGTTTTTTAACACATGTTTATGTACAACACAAGTGAATCCAAGCACATGTTAAGTACGAACCTACAACAAACATCTTTATCTAGAAGTTCTCAAAATTCGAACTAATTCAAAATATCAAACTGATGCGAAACAATGTTGAAGAAAAAATCAATTTAATTTGATTTCAGTATCATATACGTTGATTGTAAATTTGGGTCAAGATTCAATTGTAGGTAGTTTGGTTATAGATTGTGGTAGTTTATTGTTTATTATTTACATTACATAACTGTCATAATCAAAAGACTAAGTAAAATAAACAACACATATTTAAAGTTTATCTGTTTAAAAGTTATCAACATTTTTTTCATATTTGCATATATTCACATATATTTAAAAAATTACAAAATAAAGAATAATTAACAAAAACTATTGTGTAAGCTTTGAATATTCCAATGCAACAACATTACTATGAATTTATAAATTAAAATGGCGTAAAAATAATTACTTTAGCAATTTGTATATCATAACAAATACTAAAAATAATAATTTATAAGCAAATCATGCATGTGAAGTGGGATAGAGAAAGTGGTGCCTCACTGCACTGTGGCCCCGAGAGAGAGAAGGGTTAGATACGTTGGTCGGAACAAATTCATAGGAACTATAAATAAGATATGGCTTCCAATGCTCTTATTAATAAAACATTAATATGTTAACAATTATTTTTTTATGAAAAAAATTATATTTAATATATATACATATATAAAATATGAGCTAAAATTTTATAATTTATATTAAATTTGTTAATCTATCATCAATTATCTAAGGACAGAAGCAATTCACTCGTTTTAATAATTTTAATTAATATAAATTAATTAAAAAATATTTAATAAATTTTTTAAAATAATTTATTACATAAATTAAATTCCTCTAAAAAAATTATTTAAAATAATTTATAATTTATTCGGTATACTATAAATATCCAACATTATATTATTTTGGGTTTTTCTACTCATCACCTTCACAGTGCCAACTACTGCTCCTACCACTTCATTTCTCTCACCACGTGGTGGTTCAGAAACCCAACTACCTTTTCCTCTACATTAATTCTTATACAAATATCTCAAACACATGATATTTCTAACACTTTTTGATTCAAAATTGTTAAACTTTGAAAATTTTATATCTTAATTAATTAATTTTCTTCTAATTTCTAGCTTAAAAAAAAAAGTAATGAAGAAAAGATGTGTTATTATGACCCCTAATAACGTGGCCAACTATTTGGAAAAGTTGTGTTGGCCTAAGGAAATGAATAAGGATTTGGTTGCATTGATTTGGTTTCTGGTCCAAAACAAGGATCAACCCAAGTGGCGTGTTATTGCAATAAATTAAGCCAACACATCACCAACTTGGGTTTCACTTTCTAACACACTGACCCATCAAAAGGTTCCCCCTGCCCCAGGTTTTCAAACTATTTAATTCTCGTTTACTTGTTGCATTATTAAGTAAGGTACTAATCATAGTAGTAAAATTACTTTCCTATCATAATACCATCTTAGCAACAACCTCATCTATTCTATATGCAACCCAATTTTTCTTTCCACACAATTAATATAATATATTTGTTACTGCACAAAAACATTTAATAAGAAACACCACAAGTAGAAAATAATAGACATTCCAACCCTACAAGTTTTAAATGGTGAATTTTTTTTAACAATGACATAACCAAAGTGCGTGAATGGAATGCATATAATCGATTATCTTCCAACTACACCGAAGAAGGCACAAATTTGGAAAAAAAAAAAAAAAAACTAGAAGAACATGATCAATATGGCATACAGTTCTTCACCAATCTCACGATTGAGTTTGTTATTAGTTCTTTGGTCAAGCATCACACAAATATGGTCAAATTCACAGGTAAGATAGAGAAAAATAATTCTAAAATGGTCTCAGTTTTCATACTCATGATCTTATGAAAAGTCCAGTCAGAACAATATACTCTTTGACAAATTGCCACATTACCTTTCTCCTCATTTCCTATGCTTTCGAGGAGAAAAAGGTAATTAACTATAAAGAACCTTCAACTCTTTAATTTTAAAGCATCTCAACCTTCCTTGAATTTCACCATTACTATTTATTTTTATTTATTGAAATCTTAGTGCGTGTAAGTTGGACTAAATTAAACAAGTTTATAGGTGTCTTTGTCTCGCCCAAAATTTAGATAGGACTATTTATTTCGATATAAATCTAAAAAAATTAAACTGAAAGTAATAAACTTGGATATAATTAATCAGTAAAATTAAATAAGTTTACGATTATAACTAAAATATAGCTTTCAATATATATTTCAAAATAAACGTCACTAAAATATAAACTATAACCAGAATTCGTTGTCATAAAATAATAAGACTCGTTTTTTTTTAATTAAACATATTAGTTTTATTATTTTAGGAAAATCAAATAGGTTGTTGTTTAGATTTTTTTTTTTTTTTGTATATTTTAATATTAGAACACTCAAGAAATAAAATAGTAAAAGGTTTTAATTGAAGTCTTAAGATTTATTTATAATTATTTCAATATGATTTGCGTCCTATGTTTTAGAATATTAAAATAATAAATAATGAGATTCTGTCTTATATTTTCAGAATTAATGTTCCTGAACATCTCACAGATATTTATGTCGTATTTGAGACGTAAGATTCGTGGAAGATTGATAATGATCCAAATTATTTATTCGATATCTCGTCTGGAACCTAAAATTCGTGAAAAAGATTATCTAATTTATAATAATATAAGTCATTTATAAAAATAACTTATATAAATAAAAAATATATAATAATATTAGTGAGTGTATAACCCACCATAAATAAAATAAAATATGCAGCAACAATCAATATTCATAAATAATAAAATAATTGCTTCTGATAATAATTTTACTATAATTTTGGCTCATGCAGAGAACGTGGGGTTAGGAAGAAAAAAAAAATATAACCTATAAATACTCTTAAATTTAAAAGTATACGAAGGCATGGAAAAGAAAAAAATATAATGATAAGATATTTTATTTTGAATCACTTACCTAATATATTCCGAATAAATGGTAAACAATATTAATAATATACAATAAAAAGTTTTGACTGGGTGAGATTGTGAAAGAATATATGGGGTATAAGTAACAAATGAATTGAAGGATCAAATACAAATAATCTATTTTTTTTTAGCCTAATAAGATTCTAATCACATTTCCACACACAAATATTCGTATGAATTATTTTAATCTCCAAATTCTATACATAACTTTAACTGAAAATTAATTATTCAAGTAATACAAAAATAGGTATTAGAATATAACAAGTTAACCCATGTTATTATTTGTAGGTTAAATATGATCTTATATTAGGTTAACCTTCATTTTTAATAATAAATTTTAATTTATTTACTTTTAAATAAACTATATAATTTTAATTGTTATAAGATTAATTTTAATCTGTAAATACAATAATTTAATATCAAAACTAAAAAATGTACATATTTTGATAAATTATTATTGAAAACTGATAAAATTAGACCCTAAATAATATGATATATATACATGGAGAGAGTGGGGCTGGCGGGGGAGATAAATAGATTGGTGGATAATATTTTTATAATTTATATATTTTAATTGAAAAATGATTTAATTTTATAATATAATGATATTTTTTTATTATATATTTTGATATAATTATAATACTTGCTTTAATAATAAATATAAATAATTTACTTTATTTTTATTATATAGTAAAATATCTATATAAATTAATAATTAAATTAATTTTTTACGTGAAAAAAGTAAAGTTTATTTTTTAAAATTCCTATTCTTAATATTTATTTCCATTTAAATTAATTACTATTATGTCATATAATATAGATAAAAAAATCATGTCACGCTTACTTTTCTATTTTTTCACTTCTTTCAACTTTCTACCTATTACTTTTCTATTTTTCAAATACATCACATTTATGAGACTAAAAATACACTATTAAATACAAACTTACAAAATAGTTTAATTATGAAGTGCATTAATTAACTTACACAATGCTATTCTAACTTAGCTAATAATCCAAAATTTAACACTAAAATATTCGCAGAGGACTTTTTATTATTTTTATTAATTTTATCCAACTCTAATTGTATTATTATCAAAATAGATAATTTTAATATCTCTAAAAACACTGATAAATCTATCATAAACCAAGGTAACATCAGATATATAGTTACAATACAGTGATTGAAATTCCGTGACTTAATTATCAATTTATGGTAGATTAGGTAAATAAACTCTTATTTGAAAATTTAGTGAAATATCAATAATACTTTTTTTGTTGCACTAAAAAGATTAAAACGTTAGTTATAAAAAATGGTTCAATGAACTGTAAAAAAAATTGTCTAGAAAAATATTTAATATAAAAAATAGTAGGGTTACTTTATTTTACGAGGCCTTCTATATGTACGAAATAAATAATTATTTCGTATAAAAATATTTAAAAAAAAGTACATTAAAAAGGACTATCAGTTATAGATAGCAATTAATACATTTTATAAACCAACAATTTGAAGAGTTGTTAAATCTCGACAGTGTAACATGAAAAGTTGTGAATGTCTTAATTTAAAATTATATAAAATTAAGAAAGTATATAATTATAATTATAAGTAATGAATTATTTAAAAAGGTGAATAGTTGTTTTGTAAGGAAAAATATTGAAGTAAAGAGCTTTTGAAGCACATGAGAAACGTTGAGATCTGAAAAGCAGATGTGTATCTTTTTTGCAAATAGGAACAGTTAAAATGTTTTATAATAAAGATAGAGAAGATAAGAATAAGTGTAACCCATTGATTGAGGCAGTGATAGTGGGCAACATTATCGTAATGGTTTTTAATGCAATTTTATTTTATTTTATTTTAATTTTATTGACGTTCGCAGCACTGAAGTAAACCCACCATTTCCTTTTCCTTCATTTCAAACCTTCTCAGAAGCCCAACCCAATCCCTTCAACCAGTTTGCAATTTTGAATGCAATTTCAAGTCTAATCAAATCCCATCAATATCATAAAAAATAAAAATAAAAATAAAAAATAAACTTTAATTCCCAAAACGCCCTCACACTTAACCCTTGCTTTGTTTGTTTTTCATTTTCTTTTCCTTTTGCTACCAACCAAAACACCTAAAAGAACACGAGCCGAACCGGGCCGAATAAAACATCAAAAGCGGTGATTGACTGGGCCAGTGGGACCCACGCAACTGACCCGGACTTCAACTCCAAATTCAACTCCGTTTAATATTTTAAAAAAGGAAAAAGCAGCCACCAATTTCTTTTCACAACAAAACCAGAAAAAACTAAAACTAAAAATTTTAAAAAATGAGAAACATGAAAACAAAAAGGGAAAATCAAATTATGTGTGTGATGGGCTAAGAATTCGGTCCCACGCGCCTGCGTCGTCAGCATCATTACACCGTACTCTCTCTCTCTCTCTCTCTCTCTCTCTATCTTTATCTCTTTCTCTCTCATTCTTTTCTTTTTCTTTTTCTTTCTCTCTCCATTGTCCCCCTTTATATATAAGCCTCCAGAGATCTCTTCGCCACCACAACCCACCGTGTCAACTCTCCTTGAAACACGACGGATTAAACGTGTCTCTATAATCTAATCCTCAAAACGCTACCGTTTTGAGCTTTCGTTAATTCTTTCTTTCCCAGTATGGGTGATTGCGATTCAGGTTCCAAGAAGCGAGTCCGAGATGACTCGGACGACCCAGTTCTGGAATCGCCCGAGGCGAAGCGACTCAGGGACGATTTACTCGAGTTCTTCGACGACGCCGACGATGCCCCTTCCACTCAGGACCTTGATTCTGTCATGAAGAGCCTGCAGGAGGAGATCTCCGGCGTGACGTCAAATTCCGGCGAGTCTCAGGCGCAGATCGGGTACCTCCTGGAGGCTTCCGATGACGAGCTAGGGCTTCCCCCTGCCGGAAACTCGTCGGCGCCGGAGAAGAAAAACGAGGAGACTGAGTTGATCCGAGTGGCGTCTGACTCGTCCGGAATCGGCGAGTTGTGGGAGTTTGAGGACCAGATTCCGAGATACGATTCGTTTGATATGGGAATGGGTTTCGGTTACGAGTGCGATACTGCTACTGAATACGCTGCGTTTGGGGGACTTTTCGATCATTCGGATGTGTATTATGATTCCTCCGAATTTTCTGATACTTGGCGGCACGAGACTTTGCCGACACAATAGAAATTTAATTTAAAAGAAAAAAAGAAAAGAAGAAAAGGGTATTAGAGATGTAAATATTTTCTTTTTCACTCTGTTTTTTTTTTCCCTCTTTCTATATGAAGGGAATTACAGAAGAAGATTAGGTTAACAAGATGCAAAGGAAATTGCTTAGTTATATTTTTAATATTTTATTAAGGGAATCCTTCTGGCTCCAAAATCATTTCTGCATATGGTACTTAAAAAAAAATTAAAATTAAAAGCTTGGTATGTTAAAACTCACAGTCTTGACTTAGTTTTCTTCTCCTAAATCTAATCTAACCACCAAAGAGATTAAACTAAAAACATACACCAAGGAGATTTTTTAATAAAATATTATCTTTTAGTTTTGTAATTAAAAATTAAAACTAAGTAAAAAGATATTTATTTGCTAGATGAGGTCATGCTAAGACTAAACATAGTCATAAATTTTTTAAGCTTTTGTTTGGCCACGAAGCGAAGTATGATAGAAAATATCCTGAAAATAGGTGGAATTTATTAGTAATTTTCGATTTAATTTTTTATTTTATTCTTCATTTTTTTTATCAAATACTTTTTGTTTTCTAGACATTGGTTGTTAAGATTATCAAATTCAAATTAAAGGAAAACAATTTGGGTTATAATTTTCTTTTATTAATTATAAGTTGGAATATGCTTTGGAATTTTGTCTTGTGAGAAATACAGCATATACGACACACTTAGTTTGAATTAATACCTTAAATTAAAAACCATAATAATTTTTTTAAAACTTAATACATAAACTAAATTTATAAGAACGACACAAAAGATGTTTACTAATTTGATATCGTTAGTAGAAATTTACTTTAACAATATATTCTTTTACATTTTACTTTTAACGTATTTATATGGATAGTAGAAATATATTGAAAATTATAATTCTATTTAAGTTTTTCTCTTTTTTTATGTTATGTAATAATAATAGTAATATTAATTTATATAACATTATTGTGTTATCTTATTGTATTCTTATTGATTATATTTTTTTTCTCTCATTTTTATAAATTTTGTTGCAAAAATACAACCATCACAGAACATGCATACATAGAAACGTTTAGCAGACTTTTTTTATAAATTAGGTTTGGTAGACTTAAAGTTAGAGCATAATTTAAACGTGAATATCAATTTGTATAATTAGTTTATTTTTTCATAGTATTAAAACAATATAATATGTATAATTTTATTTTTTTTACTTTGTTAAACTCAGATAACTTTTTTTCTTAACACCGCAATAACAATATTTGGCTAAATAAACTCTCAAACTATCTCATATTTTTAATTATACTTTTTATTTCAAATTACATTTTTGTTAATTCTATAACTATCCCTGTATCCTCTACCATCCTCACCATTACTCTGTCTCTAACACCAGGCTCATTCCTTCTCTCTTGAATGCTTGTCTTCTCCTTTAACCTCCCTATAGCTCTTCAAACCACTTTTTTATTTTCTTTTATTTTCTTTTTTTCTTTCATTTCAATCCGTGCATGCATGCAGTAGGTGCCGGTTAGATGTTTAGCTTGGGCACTAACTTTGGTGAGGGTAGTTGAAGACTCTCATTATAAAATAAGTTGAAAATGGGATCAAAATCGAGACATATTTTAATTGATTTTGTATAGCTTTATATTTTTCTCTTATTTGGGTGTCCTATTTCGAAACTATTAAGTACTAAAAATTGATAATATAATATATTATTTTGACCTGGAACGTAATTTAAATTGATTGGGAATCATCAAAATACCAACTTTTGTTAATATTGGGTGGTAGAAGAAGAAAGGAGGAGGGTGGTGGATTTTGGGCCTAACTTTTGTGCAGAATGCATTGCTTCAATTTGTTGCAGATTTGAGTCAGTTGTTGTTGGTGCATCGTACGTACAACTTGGCCCATTTTTGGTAGTAAAGAACTGTAGCTTCTACGAGCTTTACAGTTGGCTCACACCTCACCTCACTTTAACTGTGGAATCCAATTCAACGGTTATTCAATTACTGCAAAACTGAGATAAGTTTTACAATATAAACAAAAATATATCTGTTCTTACAAAGTACAAATGAAAAGAAAAGACATGGTTTTTAGTTTTCTTTTCCTTTTCTCACATTCTTTCTTGTGGGAATGGATGGAGACCAGTAATGGTAGGCATAAATGATAGGTAAACCTAACTCATTGAATACGACTTCATACCCAAATTAAAAGGAAATTAATTAGATCACATAATCCAGTTAAGGAAAATGATGCTGCATACCACTATTCAAAAGTATATATCATATCATAATAAAATTAAAATAAACATTAATTAATTGTTTCCAATCATCGTATTAACATTTCATTATTCTGCTGTTAAATTATCTTCACTAGTTCATCTAGGTGACGATTTTACAGAGATATTAAACTAATTGTATCTTCCCTTCCCACACCATTTATTTCTTGGTATCTACCAATTGCTAACGCCAATTTTGATAATTGCCATTTGATTGTGATTCATGAATTTGAGTCTTCTTCACCATTGTTGCACCCCACCATGTGCTTCTCACGAGGACTCACCTTGCATTTGCTTCTGTCTCAAAACTAGACTTGTGGGAACCACTTTTTGAAAGTTTCTCAACCTTCAAGTTTTTTCCAATCACAGCATCAACAATTTATGATCTAACTACTCATCACTACCAGATCCACGGCTATCAATTATCTTACCTTCTATATGCGTTGGTTTCATTTTTTAACTTTACTTGTAACATTTAATAACGAAACCTTTCTTAGTTGCTTGTAGAGTTTTGTTTTTTTAAACGTTAGTTGAAGCTTATTTTTTTAAAAACTATCTTCTATTTTGTAGTACAGCTTTTGAAAGTATAGATATATTAATATTTGAATAAATTAACTCATATAATGAATTATCTTATATTAGTTTATTTTAAAAAATGAAATTTAATTAATATATAAAAAAATTTTAATTTATGAAATAATTATTCATTTAGTTTAGGCAAAAGTATAATAAATATGGTTGTTGTAATTTTTTGAAGCTATAGGTAAAATAAAATTTGAAATGCTTCCGTGCGTATATTTTTAATTTTTGTGTAGAAAAATTATTACAACTACGTCCAAAAAGAAAGAAATTGCGGACCTTTGCAACTAGCTTCAACCCAAGAATAGCCCATGAGATATGGGCCGAATGTGGCCCATATTAGTTTATATATATATCAAGGTACCATTTTCATTGAACAAAAAAATTACACAATATACTTTGACCAAAAAGAAGATAGATCTCGACTTTGAATTTAGATTCAGGGTTTAACATTAGAATGATATATATATATATATATATATATATATATATATATATCTTTTTTTAATTTACTAGGTGCGTTTTTATTTTCTTGTTGTGAAAATTGTGAATATTAAATTAAAATTGACCATTTAAATTGTACATGTAATTATAATTCATACAAATTTTTTTACATTATTTTCAATTAAAAAGTAAATAATTACATAAATTTTATTATTAAATATAAAATATGAATTGTTTTTTTTTTCTCAAAACCAAACACAATGTTAGTGTTAGAGTTTTCCATAACTATATATTTTACAACAGACAATCACGTCACTACCTCATATATGAACAAATTTTAATTAAATAAGAAAATAAAATATTACTTAAATTATGGTTTTTTGGGAATTGCAATTTATCTACCAGTGGACATAGATCTAAACAGATTTCCTTTTTTTCCTTTCTTAATATGTCTTTTTAATTTATTTTTTCAGAATGAATAACAAAATGTTTTAGCTATTTTTTAAAATTTAGTAAATATATCCGTCAGTGTAAGCTAAAGTTAATCAGGAACAAAACATGGATGAATTTGTAATGTTAGTTGTTGTATATTATATTTTTTATGAATTAAAAAAAGTTAATTATAATCAAATTTTATATTTAATATTAATTAATACAGTTGGTTAACAAAATTTACGATATAGTAATAATAATTTCAAAATTAACCTCATATTTTATTTAGATGTATATTAATTAAAAAAATAAAAAGTGAAAATAAATGTTCCTTATATTATTATGGTGAAAAATTATAGAGCTAAAATTTGGAGCTTAAGAAAACGGGTGTTTCATTTGTAGTTTGGGCTGGAAAAGTGGAAGCCCTGTCCACGAGAGTTGGTCTACTTCAGCCCAAAGTTTAAATAAGTTATGAATTATTTCAATTTGACTTCTTAAATTTTAGATAAAACTTAATTTTTTAATTAAGTAAATAAATGTGAAAATTTGAGATTGGATTCAATTATTTAAATGAGTCAACTTCAAATTTTGTAACCTTAATTCAATTTATTATCAACTCGCGAATAACTCGTTTTAATAGTAGCTATAAAAAAACTTGTTTTTATAGTACTTATATTAAAGTTTTATTATTTTATTTATTGGACTGTGAAGATGTAAATATCATCTGGTATTAAAATATTTATTAATAAGTGAAAAAATTTAAAAACTAATATAAGACAACTTTTAGTAAAATAAATAAATAAACCAATACAAGACAGACTTAGATAATTTATTTCACACAAATTAAACCCAAACTTTAAAAAAGTAGTTTTTATTATATTTTTCTATTAAACAATAAAATACTGATCTAATTATCCAAGAAATAACCAATTATGACTTTGTCTACCATAAAAATACAATTTGTGATCATAGCAGTTTGGTTGTGTTTGTTATATATGATAAATATATTAAAATAATTGGAATGTAATTACACTACTTTGGTGTGTGATAATATATTAATTAAAAAAATCACAATAATATAGTTATATATGGAGAAAAAAATAAACATATCTACATTTTCATTTTTTTGAAAAATTTCTATAAATATAACTATATAAAAATGATTCATTGTGTAACTAAGGAACAAATTACAAATTTGTTTACAAACCATTCAAGTTAGGTTATTTTCTTAAGTTTCTGTAGCATATTATTAGAGTATGTGAAATTTCAAATTTAAATTATGTATAACTAAATTCTAAGGGAGAGACTGTTAGCTCCTTTTTTTTTTTTTTATCACAATTTGTTATTTTTTATTAGTATTTGTAGATCTATGTACTTTCTTTATAATATAATTTTTGCATTAAATAATAAGACAATTTTTACTTAATTTTTCTGTTGTTCCTTACATGTATAAGAACATACATTGTTTAATAGTGTCAACAACATATTTAAAATGAGCTTTTTATTTTTTTTATATGAGCAAGTCTCTTCAATTTTAAAATGTTCACTCACTTCATATTACACTATTATTTTTATTTATAAAAAAATATTATAAATAAATTGCATAATATATGAACTTATAATTACTTACAAGTTTGTTTTCATCTAAAAAATACAAGTGATACAAAATCTCCTGAAAATAATTTGTATATTTTCATTTCAAATCTGTAAGATACAAAATCTTTTAAAATAACTTTGGCATCAGAGACAGATAATTTCCTTTTTTGAGAATACACTAGTTGACGAATAATTTAACCTAGTGGCTACCTAAACCAACCCCATCGAAGCGGCGCGTGAAATCACTCTCCCATAGGGCGCGTGATACTCCCACTTAACTACTGCCAACGTAAACCAGCATATTATATTTTATATCATTTTATTTATTTCAGAAAAAAAGTTTTTTTTTTTTTTTTCACACTTGTTAAGCCCTGGTCTCACTCTCTCGCTTCTTCCTTTCTACTCTTCGACGTCGTCCTTAGGGTCTTCGGATCGGTGGAACCTGACCGTGCCGGCCTGAATTCCGACACTGTTCGTGGCGTCGAATTGCAATAGCAGTGACGAAGATGAAGGTTTTCGTGAAGACTCTCAAAGGCACTCACTTCGAAATCGAAGTGAAGCCGCAAGACACGGTTTGTTCCTCCAAACTTCTTTCGATTGGGTTTCGTCCCCACTTTCTCTTTTCTTTATATGTGGCGAATTGCTTCCCGCTTTTGAATTGTCTCACAAGTTTCCCCTCCTTTTAGAGCCCTGAAATTGAGTGTTAATTAGGGTTTGGTGTTTCGCTTGCTTGAATTGTTATTGAATTTTGATGGAAATTGGATTTTCTTCATTACTTAAATTTTCAATGTAAAATTTCGACGTGATGGCTGATTTGGCGTGTGGAATATGCCGCGGAACGAATGAACTATGTTATTCTCCGCGGAACATTCTCTGGCTAGATATCTTTTTTCGTTTAAATAACTTTTATCTTCTGCTTCATTGCTTGTGAGAACTATTATCAAAGTGTCTGTTGATACTCCTCTGGATTCTAGTTTAGTGGGAAATATTTTTTTCGGAAGTTGATTTGGGAGTTCTATTTCAACAATGTATGAAAGCTTCATGTTTTAATTATGTGGTTTGTGATTCACATGTACTATCTTCTGGTTTTCTTGAACTTGAATAATTAATTTGTTGCATTATTTATAATTGCCTACATTATTTTCAGGTTTCCGATGTGAAGAAGAGTATAGAAACTGTTCAGGGTGCAGATGTCTATCCTGCTGCACAGCAAATGCTAATTCATCAAGGGAAAGTTCTGAAGGATGCGACCACCTTGGAGGAGAATAAAGTAGCTGAAAATAGTTTCATTGTAATTATGCTATCAAAGGTAAATTTTTCTTTAGTTTATTTCTTTCTTTTTAAACTATTGGTTTTTGAACTTATGAAAATATATTCCATTATTATGTTGCATATGTAGTTATTCAAACTTTATGAACTCATTCTGTTTTGTTATTATACTAATTTATTTTGCACTAACTTAGAATTCTGTGCTTAAAATATGCTAGAGTAAGAGCACATCTGGTGAAGGATCTACTACTTCAACTGCACCATCAACCGAGGTGATAACATTTTGCTATGTTTAAATATTTGTAATGTAATATCAATTTGGCTTTACCCTTTTATGGGACATGGTAAGACAAAAGTGTAATCCCTCTTATTCATGATTGCAGACATCCCAGACTAGTAGTGCTCCTACTTCAACCCCGCCAGTGTCAGCAGCACCTCAAGTTCCTGCTGCAACTGAGGCACTGTGAGTGACTGATTCTTCAAGGGATTTTTTTATTTGTTTAGATAAATTTCAAATTAAACTATTTTGACATGTATATTATACTATTTAAAAGCTTCCTTTCAAATTGATAGGCCTGCAACTGTTACTGCACCTGTATCTTCACCTACTCCAGCTCCAGCTACTGCTTCTATTTCTCCAGGGACTGCTGTGTAAGTATTTTATTTCCTGTGATGTATGGAATGTGGAGGTTAAAGTTCCTGTTATTTTTGTATCTTGAAAGACAGAACTCTTCAACTTGCTTGATTCTTCTTTTAACAGTGAGTTACTTTTGGATGCAGGGAGGGGTCTGATATCTATGGGCAGGCTGCATCCAATCTGGTTGCTGGAAACAACTTGGAAGGAACAATTCAGCAAATTGTTGATATGGGTGGAGGGAGCTGGGACAGAGATACTGTTGTCCGTGCTCTTCGAGCTGCCTACAACAATCCTGAGAGAGCTGTGGAATATTTGTATACAGTATGTGAAATTTGGATGTCAAATTCTGTTCTTGATAGTTTCTATCCATATATTAAGTTGCATTTTTTTTACTTAAGTATCGTAGTTATTTGGGTAGAAGGTGGCTTTTTTCTTACTGTGACGATTTCTTGCTTGCTTTCTTTTCTTTAATTCAAATATCATTCATCAATGTTAGGGTATCCCTGAGCAAGCTGAAGCTCCACTTGTAGCCAGAGCACCTGCAGGTGCTCAACCTGCAAATCCTCCTACTGCTGCTCCACAAACAGCACAACCTGCTCCAGTTACCTCAACTGGACCTAATGCTAATCCTTTAGACCTTTTCCCCCAGGTAGCTATTACATTTTGTATTATTTAAGGGAAAATGAAAGTTTTGGATGGTATATTGAACTTTGTGTAACAGGGCCTTCCCAACTTTCGTCCTGAAGGTGCTGGTGCTGGCTCATTAGATTTTCTACGCAACAGTCAACAAGTATTCATTATTTTTCTCTGCGTTTACTCTGAATTTCTTCCTTCATAGATATGTTTTAAATATATTTTTCAATTGTGTTCATTTACGTCTCAGTTCCAAGCCTTGCGAGCTATGGTGCAGGCTAATCCACAAATATTGCAGGTATTCTTCTTTGCCTTAATAGTGTGTCACTGTATCCTATAATCTCTTCTTCATGGTTCTCTGATTCTTTTTCTTGCTGCAGCCTATGCTACAAGAGCTTGGAAAACAAAATCCTCATCTTATGAGATTGATTCGAGATCATCAAGCTGATTTCCTTCGTCTAATAAATGAACCTGTGGAAGGTGGTGAAGGGTAAGGCATCATCTTTTGCTGTTCATTTCTAATGTTGTGTGTGTGTGTGTGTGTAGATGGGAGTGGAAAGTCGGTTATCCTTTTTGCCTATCAGCCCATATCCACTGACTTATTTTTTGCGTTAAATATGTTTCAGGAACATATTGGGGCAGCTGGCAGGTGGCATGCCACAAGCAGTGACTGTCACCCCTGAGGAGCGCCAAGCAATTGAGCGTGTAAGTTTTTTGTTCTTGGCTATACAAATCATTAAATGATGGATGGCTTCTTGTCCACCCCTTTTAGGACTATGAAAATACCAATTTCATTTAAAAGTTTAAACTACTTGCATGTACCTGGTGGCCTTAGTTATATTTATCATGGATCCTCCTTAGGATGTGATGTATATGTTGACCGAGTCTATTAAGAATAATGATAGTAGTATATTAGCATTACACATTTGTTAAGCATGGTTCGTCCTCAGAACATTAAGGGTATTGTTTCAAAAATGTCTTTCCCAGTGAGTATTTTTCAACAGAACCCTACTGTTTCTTATTAGGGTGTGCAAAAAAGCCTTGTTCTAATTGAACTGTTTCAAGACTAAACTGAAGAAAAACAAATTGAACTGGTTTTGAAACAAATTTTGTTCGAACTGTGATTTGTTTTCTTCAAAATGAATTCAGTTTACCCTAAACCTCGTTTTTCTTAAAAAACAAGCTATTTCAGGGTGATGCTGAATGTTTTGACGTAATCTCTTACCAACTCTGCTGTAAAAGCTGAAAAAACATATTTTAGACATGTTAAAAGTTGTTTTAAATTAATGCATTTAGATTGGAATCCTTTCCTTAATTTTGTGTGGAGAAAGTAGTTGAAGTGGGAGTACCAACAGAGGATATATATATATATAACACTGAACAGATAATTTCTTGGATTATAAAATATGCATGTGATGGTTATTGCATAGTGCTTATTTATTCCTTCAACGATAAAATAGCCCCCAAAGTGAGGTAGATCTGCATAACTATTTGGGGTGGTACCTTTTGGTTCAAGTCAAGATTCAAACAATATTTGGATGGTGTTACCAATGAGTTCATAAACAAGAGGAGCCTACATGCCAAACTAAAATATCGCTCTTGTAACCCCTTAATAACATTAACTATATGCTAAATAATTCTAAGTTTAAAACCAGTTTCATGAATCTCGGTATCAGTTTGATTAAGTTTTTTTTTTTTTTTGAAAAATACTTTCATGAATTTGTTTTAGAACCAGTTCCAAACCGGTTTTATTTTTAAAATCAGTTTGAAAACTAGTTCGCTTCAGAAACCGGTTCTTAGAAAGTGGTTTGGTTTCGAACCAATTATTCAAAACAATTCATACTTTTGGGTTAAGAGTCAACCTTTTTAAAGTGGTACGGTTTTTTTAAAAATCCGAATTTTGCACACCCCTACCGAGGAAAACCAAGGGTTAACATGATAACTAGCTTTTCTGTAGTCTGTAATTTGTAATAATATTTGAGTTGTGTTTGTTTTCAGCTTGAAGCAATGGGTTTTGATCGTGCAATCGTATTGGAGGTCTTCTTCGCTTGTAACAAAAATGAGGAATTGGCTGCTAACTACCTCTTAGATCACATGCACGAATTCGATGAACAATAGATCTCCTTTCCAATTTGCCAAATTATTTCTTTTCAACTTTTTCTCTCGATGGGTCGTTGTTACACTCGATGTTTAAAGAGTTAATGTTTGATAATGACAAAATTTCAAGTGGATAAGGGATGTATGTTTTAGTCTCTCCTTATTAATGCCCTTGTATCAATCATTTCCTCCCCGTCGAGGGTCTCTTAGTATTCATTTACATAGTTGTTTGCCTTTTTTATTGGTTTTTGGGGTATCCTTCTTAGTTTTAACAAGATTGTGCATGCCTTTTTCATTCGCAAGTCCATACTGGCCAAATTCTCTTGTACGTCATGTTTAGAATACACGGAAATGATTTAAAAATTAAATATCATGTTTTGAGAATTTACTCAACGTGAAGTTAACCTTTCCCCCTGACGTTTTACATTATTTTTCTGTTTACATATATCATTGTAATTTTGGTAATTGAGTCTGGTGGTGAAAACACAAATAAGGATAACTGTTATGTAAAATTAATTTAAATTGTTTATCAAAAGTTCAATTTGACATTTTAAACATTTAAATTCGTATAAACTTAGGTTTTTCTGTCTCTGCTTAATACGACATAGTTATTAATATTTTATGTCTTTCTGCGGTGCTGCTGCTATCTACACATCGAAGAAAATACTGAGTGCATGAATTAGTTTGATAGTGAGTGCCTTAGTTTAATCACGGTTTCGACTTCATGTTTATTGAAATATAACGGCTTTTTCGCAGTCAGTTCTATAATATAGTTTTCTATTTTAATAAGTAGAAGCACAATAAAACTTGTTTTGACAAGACTGGTTTTTATAAACATTCCTTTGATGACAATAGCTAGATTTTAGTTTTTATAAACATTCCTTTCGTTTTGTGGATTCGGAACTTGAACCATAATTTGTCAGCTAATATCCAAATATGACCATGTCGTGGGAAGTTGTTATTGTGATCCATTCCAACCAACACAACTCATTCTACTTCACGACCTTCCCTGATTTACCATAAATTATCACTATTCCCATCAATCCACCTCGCTCTCTCTTAATTTCATAAATCCAATTTATGAGGTAGATGAATTAGATACAATAAATTATTAATGTATTTTTTATTATTCAAATTTAATTAAAACATCTGATTCATACTTATTCATATTAATTATTTTTTATGGATGGACATTTAATTCATTAATAAAAATAATATATTTTAAAAATAATTTTTAAAAATTTCTTTTGAAAATATTATAAAAAATTATGAAAAAAATTTATGTGATCCTTTATTAGATTTGAAAAATAATTTTTGGACCATTAATTTTATAAAATTAAGTGGATATAATTTATTTAATATTTTTTATATATAATAAATCAAATAAATTTATTTGATAATAAATGGTATAAACAATAGATAAATGGATTTTATGATTTATTTGTTGGATAGTATTTTTTTTTTTGGATATAACTTATGTTATGATGTTTTGAACTTTTAGGCTATGTTAAAATATTTGATTATAATTAAGCTATATAAAAAAGATTTGTTTGCTTTATTAGAAGCCAAAATTTGAAGAAAATATAGGACTATGGGATTTGAAAGTGGTGTTAATTAATCAAGGTTATCATGAAAAACTATAAAGCGTTAAGGGTTATCATAATTACATTATTAGACTCGGAGATAATATCACCACCAAACAAAAATATAATCTTCAATAAAAACTAAAAGTCTTTCTTCGTCATATATTATTATTATATAAATTATTTTTTATTATAATTTAAAATGCGTTAATTGTGAAATTCAATCAGTATAAATTATATATAGCTTAATGTAATTTTTTTAAAGGATAGTTTATTGTAATTAGTATCACGTTAAAAGTTATTTATATTACCATTTGATATAAAACTGTTTAATATTCTATTTATATATATCAACACTTAATATATATATATATATATAAATAAAAGTATGAATTGTTTAATTATTTAATTATTATTATTAGTATATTTTTAGAAAATTCGACCCGCGATAAAGATAATATATAATCACAATTCAAGCATTACTTTTTATCAAAGTTATATTAAGTTTATAGTTATTTATTGTGTATTTGATATTGTGAGATATTTGATCTTTCTTATGTTTTTAATATTAAAAAAAAATCATATTTAAATACTCTTTTTTTTTTAAATATATTTAAAGATAACAGGATGAAATTGCGAAGAATAAATAAAAATATTTCAGTGACATCTATTTGAATGATTGAAAATAAAATCTATTTTAGGAGATCAAATAAAATTATCATTTTATTCTTTTAAAAAGTTTTTGTAACTTTGAAAAATTATAGTAACATTATTCCCTTTTCTGGCTCTAAAAATAAATACTGTATCCAATAATATGTAAACCCAAAACTTGAATCAGAAATAAAGTCCTTAATATATTATTGTAATTTCTAAAAAATATAATATATATATATATATATATATATATGAAAAAGAAAAGTCATATTATTTAAAAAAAATATATAGTTTATTATGATAATTCAAAAAAATAATTGATAAATATTTCACTATGAAGATATTTATGATATTTTTTTTATTATAATCTATATTTACAGCAATTTTACAATAAATTATGTAAAAATACAATAACAAACAAAAAATATCATAATCATGACAAAAATCTATAATAAAATAATTTCATAAAATTAAATACATTGATATCATATAAAATTAAATATAATAATTTGATTGAATATATTCATAAAAATATATACTCATTTATTATCACCTTACTTATTATAGTAATTAAATATACCAATATTTTTATGAATTAAAAAATACATACTTTGAAGAAATTATGAATAATATAATATCTATAAAAATATATAATCATAACAATAAATAATTACCGGTATAGTTTTCTCACTTAAAAATCTCACTTTTCTATCTTTTATAACAATATATTAAGAATAAATATTTTCCAGTATAGTTAAAAAAATATTTATTAGAGGCTTTTATTAGATAAAAAATTAATGTGCACGAATTATGAATTATATGTAAATATCATTTTAAAAAATTAACATTAATATAAAAATGATTTTTTTAATCAATAAAATAAAATAGCATATGATGAAAATTTCGAGGCACATAGCCTGTTAGTAAAAAAAAAAAAAGTAATTTATAATAATAATAGTAGATTAAAAATATTTAATGTAAATAAAAAAATAAATGATTTTAATATTTATCCTGAATATCCTAAACAGTATAACAGAAAATGTATAGTACAAATAATAAAATATTTAATCTTAATAAAAATAAAAACAGTATCTTAATCTTTATCTTGAAAAAACAAACACATGATCCAAAAATTTATAAAGGTTTGGAGTGAGGCACAACACACCGCCCGCCATGTCAGACACAAAAATCTAGCTACCCCTCTCCACTTCAACTCCCACCCGCCACTTCCTCTCCACCGTCCACGTGGTCACCTAAACCCCATCAAAGCCACGCGTCTAATCACGCTCCCAGAAGCGCGTCATACTTCTCACTCAACCACTGCCAAAAAAAAAGTAGCATATTTTCGGGTATATCATATCATATCTATTTATATTTATTTATTTACTGCATAAAAGAAGAGGTTTTTTCTTCTCATTTGTTGCGCCCTTGCCTCACTCTCTCTTTTGTTCCTTTCTTCTCTACAACGTCGTTCTTGGTGTCTTCGGATCGGTGGAACTTTACCGTGCAGGCTTGACTTCCGACGCTGTTCTTGGCTCCTTATTGCAATAGCGGTGACGAAGATGAAGGTTTTCGTGAAGACTCTCAAAGGCACTCACTTCGAAATCGTAGTGCAGCCGCAAGACACGGTTTGTTACTCCAAACTTTTTCGATTGGGTTTCGTTCCGAATTTCCCTTTTCTAATTGGGTCGCTAATTGGGTCCCTTTCTTCAATTTTCTCGAAATTTTCCCTCCTTTTAGGGCCCTGAAATTGAGTGTTAATTAGGGTTTGGTGTTCGCTTATTTGAATTCTAATTGAATTTTGATGGCAATTTGGGTTTACTTTATTTCTTAAATAAATATTAAATTCTTCTTTTTTTAGAAGCGATGATTGATTTGGTATGTGGAATACGCTGTTGAACGAATGGACTGTGTTATTCTCGTCAGAACATTCTCTGGCTAGATAGCCTTATTTTTAAATAACTTTTATCTTCCGGTTCATTGCTTGTGTGAATTTGTGGCAAAGTATTTGTTGATGCTCCTCTTGATTCTAATTGTTAGTGGGAAATCTGTTTTCGTAAGTTTGAGATTCTTGTCACATGATAGCGAATAAGTTCCGCATTGACAATCATTCGAGCATTACTTCTTAGGAATATCAAATCAGTTTGTGCTATAGGAAGAAATCTGGATAACTACTGGTTCTAAATTCTGATTGCTGTTTATACACATGTAAATTTTAGTACGTTACATATTGCTACAACTAACAGTTGCATCAAAACCCGACTAATCTATTGCCAGAATTGGTATTGTCTTGACAACTAGGACTACATTTTAAATGTGAGTAATATGCGTTTTTTAGTCTTTTTAGAAGTTGCATGTTTCAAACTATTGAATTTTTCTAAATGCTTGGTATGACTTAAATATGGAGTTCTGTATCTACAAAAGTGTCAATGCTCCGTTGTTATTTCATTATTTGTAATTTGTAATTGTGAATATTCTTTTCAGGTTTCTGAAGTGAAGAAAAGTATTGAAACTGTTCAGGGTGCAGATGTCTATCCTGCTGCACAGCAAATGCTAATTCATCAAGGGAAAGTTCTAAAGGATGCTACTACCTTGGAAGAGAACAAAGTAGCTGAAAATAGTTTCATTGTAATCATGCTATCAAAGGTAAAATTTTATTTAGTTTGATACTTTTTTTTTTTTAAAACAATATTGGTTTTTTAACTTATCAAAATACATTCCATTATAATGTTGCATATTTGTTCAAACTTTATGAACTAATTCTGTTTCATAATTATATTCATTTATTTTGCACTAAATTAGAATTATATGTTTAAAATATGCTAGAGTAAGAGCACATCTGGCGAAGGATCTACTACTTCCACTGCACCATCAACCAAGGTGAGAACAGTTTGCCATGTTATAAATATTTGTAATGTTACTTTCATTTTAGCATTACCCTTTTATGGGATATGATAAATTTCTCTTGTGTGTTATGTAAACATTATCTGTTAATTATGTATTCATTGCAGACACCACATACTAGTGCACCTCCTACTTCAACAACACCAGTGCCAGCAGCACCTCAAGCTCCTGCTGCAACTGAGTCAGTGTGAGTGGCTGATTCTTCAAGTGATTTTTTTAATTGTTTAGATAAATATCAATTTAAACTATTTTGACATTATTATATGCTATGTTAAAGCTTCCTTTCAATTTGACAGGCCAGCATCTGTTACTGCTCCTGTATCTTCACCTTCTCCAGCTCCTGCTCCTGCTGATATTTCTTCAGGAACTGCTGTGTATGTATTTTGTTTCCTGCTATGTATGGAATGTGGATTTTAAAGTAGCTGTTATTTTTGTCTCCTGAAAGACAGAACTGCTCAACTTGTTTGATTCTTGTTTTAAATTCTGTTGTTAAAAGAGTCCTTTTTGAAGCAGGGAGGGGTCTGATATCTATGGGCAGGCCGCATCCAATCTGGTTGCTGGAAGCAACTTGGAGGGAACAATTCAGCAAATTATTGATATGGGTGGAGGGAGCTGGGACAGGGATACTGTTGTCCGTGCTCTTCGAGCTGCCTACAACAACCCCGAGAGAGCTGTTGAATATTTGTATACTGTATGTGAATTTTTTAGATGTCAAATTCTATGCTTAATGATTTTTATCTGCCATATATTTCAGTTGCATTTTTTTTTTCTTAAATTGAACTTCATAGTTATGTTGATGGAAAGTGGTTTCTTTTCTTTTGTGATATTTTCTTGCTTGCTTTCTTTTCTTTAATTCAAATATCATTCATCTGTTTAGGGTATCCCTGAGCAAGCTGAAGCTCCACTTGTAGCCCAAGCACCTTCAAGTGCTCAACCTGCAAATCCTCCTCCTGCTGCTGCTCCAGTTACCTCAACTGGACCTAACGCTAATCCTTTAGACCTTTTTCCCCAGGTAGCTATTACATTTTTTTATTATTGAAGAGAAAATGAAGCCTTTGAGTGGTATACTGAACTTTGTATAACAGGGCCTTCCCAATGTGGGTTCTGGTGCTGCTGGTGCGGGCTCATTGGATTTTCTACGCAATAGTCAACAAGTATTCTTTATCTTTCTCTTCGTTTACCACTGAATTTCTTGCTTCATTGATATGTTTTAAATAGATGTTTCAATTATGATTTGTATTTCAGTTCCAAGCCTTGCGAGCTATGGTGCAGGCTAATCCACAAATATTGCAGGTTTTCTTCTTTCCCTCAGTAGTGTATCGCTGTATTCTATATTCTCTTTTTCAGGGTTCCCTGATTCTTGTCCTTGCTGCAGCCTATGCTCCAAGAGCTCGGCAAACAAAATCCTCATCTTATGAGATTGATTCGAGATCATCAAGCTGACTTCCTTCGCCTGATAAATGAACCTGTGGAAGGTGGCGAAGGGTAAGGGATCATCTTTTGCTGTTCTTTGCCTAATGTTTTGTGTGTGTGGAGATTGATCGGGAAGGTCTTGTTATCCTTTTTACTTTTCACTCCATGTCCACTGACTTATTTTGTCTTTAATATGCTTTTCAGGAACATATTGGGGCAGCTGGCTAGTGGGATGCCACAAGCAGTGACTGTCACCCCTGAGGAGCGCCAAGCAATTGAACGTGTAAGTTTGACTTCTGGTCTATATAAATCATTAAATGGTAGATGCGTTGGCTATGTTTATCACATGGTTCCTTGTTACGATGTGATGTATGTCAAGAATAATGATAGTTGTAATATTAGCATTACAAATTTGTTAAGCCGGCTTAAGCATAGTTCAAATTTGGTCTTTGTCGCGTTCATCGAAACATCAGGGGTAACTTTTTAAAGATGAATCTATTGACTTTCTCTGTGAGTGTTTTTGAGCAGGCCCCTATTTGTTTCTAAGTAACACCAGCTGTTAACATGTTAATTAGCTCTTCTGTAGTATGGAATTTGTAATAATCTGGTAGTTCCGATGTTTGTTTTCAGCTGGAGGCAATGGGTTTTGATCGTTCAATCGTATTGGAGGTTTACTTCGCCTGTAACAAAAATGAGGAACTGGCTGCAAACTACCTTTTAGATCACATGCACGAGTTCGATGAACATTAGATCTCCTTTCCAATTTGCCAAATTATTTCTTTTCAACTTTTTCTCTCGATGGGTCTTTGTTACACTCGATGTTTAATGTTTGACAATGACAAATCTCAAGTGGATAAGGGATGTATGTTTTAGTCTCCTCCTTATTATTGCCCTTGTATTTATCATTTCCTCCCCGTCGAGGGTTTCTTAGTATTCATATACATAGTTGTTTGCCTTGCATCCTTTATAGTTTTAACATTTGTGGTATTGCATGTTTTCAGTCGCAAGTTAATGTAAGGTTATAACTTAAAAAATAATTATCTTGTTGGGAATTTTGTAATCTGTCGGAACCACCACAACTTATTCACTTTCACCGCCCCCATAAGCTGCTGGTAAACGTCACCCAACTTCCTTACCAAAAATATATTCTGATTAGTCTACCTCTATCTATCATAGGTTCCTAATTCCTATGCTGCTGAGCCATCACACAAATCAATATATTTAAACATACAATTTGGTGATGAGCTGAGATAGTTTTGCAAAATAGTTTTTAATAACTACTTTATAAAATAGTGTTTTTGAAAAGAAAAACTAGATTTTGAAGGTAGAATTTTTCTACTCCTTTCACTTTGAGTAAAATTAATTGAATGCCTAATATAATGTCTGCATTCTAATTATTAATAGGATTTTGACAAGGGAAAGTTGTCCACTTTTAAAAGAGATAACTTTGTTTGAGAAATGGTCAAGTAATATATATGTATGCGTTTCTCCTAATAAGAATTTGAATAATAAAGCATCCCATTACAAGAATATTAATTTCTATATGATCCAGTTCCTATTAGTATAACTTTTATTCGTTGATCACACTATTTAAATTTCTGTATACACCTCATAAGACGATTATGAAAACGAGTCCTCTTAAACTAACAATTTAAAAACAATTATTTTTCACAATGAGAAGTCAATCTAGTAAATACGAAAGTTCAATTCATTGCCAACATTTTTTTTTCAAGACATGTTTATGTAGGCTTACAGTTTTGATTTATAAAATATTAAAATACGAAGCACCATCTAAAATGGACTCCTGCAACGTGATTCCTAGGAAATAATAAACCATCTAGATGTAAATTTAAGATATTTAATTATCTTTATGCTTTGTATCTTTTTTCGAGATAATCTCTTTTGAGAAAAGTAATTGATTGGATATTAAAATGTTAATATTTCTGCATGAGAATTTGAACTTTGATTTATTACGTGGTGAGAATATTTATTTTAAATTTAAACAAACTAGTCCATTGTTGGATTCAAGTTTGAGAAAATTTAGTTTTAAATGTTATCTCCTTAAAATATTTCTATATTATTATTGAATTATAAATTTATTTTTTATACATTTTTCAATAATCTACGCATATGATAACTTATGATTAAGAAATCTTTTAATATGTTTATTTACTATTAAAAACATTTGGATGAGGATGTTGTGTAATAAATAAGAATTATTGTTTGGCTAAGCTAAGAAAGTATAGATATACAAGATCTATTCTTTTATGCACTTTTTTTAAAAAATTGTTTCTAGAGTTACTGTCATATTTTGAAAATCAAATTCTCGTAAAAAAAGAATAGAGAAAAGAGGAATGGGCTGGGCCGTGGGCCCAATAGAAAGAGCCTGGGCTCTTGGTGACAGTTAGAAAGCGTGACAAGTACGTGATATAATGGCGCGCGAATGTTAAATAGCAAACCTGGACGAAGTTACGAGCGGTGGACGTTTGTCTCTCTCCGAGTTTCAGGGAAATGAATTGATTCGCTTAGATTTAGATTTTGGAACCCTTGGCAGACCGCATTTGCAGCGAATCTTCCCTCACCGCTTCCACACGCGCTTTTGCTTTTTACCAATGGCAATTCCAATTCCCATTCCTTTTTGACGTTTCAAACATTCGCAAACACATTGAGATTAAAGGAATCCATAAATCGATCCATTCATCCAACGATCGAAGGAAGATTAGGATGCCCGAGATGGACGAGCGCGAGGTTATAGAGGAACCTCTCTCGGCCATAGCAGAGGCGTTTGAAGAACTGTCGAAGAAGATGCAGGAGAACAACAACTCCTACCAGATTGGCTTGCACACTTTCTGCGAGGCCGCCTCTCACGTCACCGTTCTCTTCCGTTGTCTCGGCCTCGCTTTCAAATTCGCTGAATTGGAATACGTCGCCAAGGTTTCTTTTCTTTTTTGCTTGTTGCCTTATTCTCATCATAAATCACACTTTCTATCCTTCAAACTTCAAAACCACCATAGATGATTAACTGCTATGGTCGTGATTAAATAAATACACATGTAATACAAATTGTGTAATTATTTAAATTTATTCGTTCTTTTTTTTTTAACAAATAACTCTAACGGACAGTCTGTGTGAGTTTTCGTCGAAATTCACATGTTGTCATCTTTTGTGAATTTTGAAGATATCACGTGGAATATCAGTGTAATTTGTTTTTTTTTTTTTGGTAAATCAATAACTGTAACTTTTGATTTACTAAGGAGAATTGGGTTTTCATGACGTGATCAATCACGGTACGAATTTTTACTGGAAAATTTTTAGTGTCTAATTGCAAAATTGATTTGGAAGGAGAATATTTTAGGAAAGTATACAAAAAAACTTGTAGTTTTATTTTTTTAAAAAGAATTTTTAGAGGAATTGAAATCCAGATAATTGTTGGATGAGCGAAAACTGAGGATGAACAAGTGAGCCTTTGTTTTGTTTTTGGTGCATGTGCAAAATGACCAAAAGAAAACTGAAAATGGTGGTCCGTGCGCGCCGGTGATAAACATTTACGATTGCAGAATTTAGTTATTTTTTATTTTTTTAATCTTTGTTTTCCTCTACTTACTCCTTGTGATTAAAAATCATGTTATCTTTGATTTTTCTTTAAATTGTGAGATCATGTTGAAATTGGATTCTTAGTAGTGAACCACAGGTTCGGTAGCCCCCTCGATCTTGATGGAAATAGGAAAGTCGGATATTGTGTTGTTACTAAACCGGACTCAATGTTCTACCGAGTTGTTGTCAATTAATTAGTTAAACCGTATATGTGTTTAAGCATATGATGATTTTCAATAATAAGAACATTGCAATTAACATATAACTTTGGTGTAGTAGTTCTCATACATATTACTTCAGGTTCATGTTGGGTGGTCTATGTATGTATACTTTGATACGCATTCAAGGCGTTAGATATATTATTCCAAAAGCTTCTATTCCCGATTATTTTACACTTGATCCATGCAGGTTCTTTACACTATCCTTGCTTTCAGGGCTAAATTTTTATTCACCTAATCCCTGTCTGTATTCAGGCATCTTCTTTGCTTTACCTCCAAAAATTTTCTCTTCATCATGTTTTCTGGGTTCTCCATTTTGAATTTCTAACCTTGTTCTAATGGTATGAATATATGATGTTGATATGATCAGCTACATGGACTAATGGAAGCATCAAAGACATGTCCCACTCTACAGGATATTCTTAACCTTGATGTCGCCAGTGATACAGTGAAAACATCTGGAAGCAATTCACGTAATCTGCGTAGAGTTCGGCAGGGTCTTGATGTCGTCAGAGCTATATTCGAACAACTTTTATCTACTGAGTAAGAAGCCTTTTATGTATAACAACATAAATACAATGCTCTGAATTTTTCACGTGATATATTGCAAAAGAAAAGCGTCCGTTTTCCCGTCACCTGCGTCGAACAACTGCATAAATTCTATCATTTTGCTTTCTGATTTAAGTGCCTTGTGGGTAGTTGAGACATCTGATTTGTTATTTGGCATTTTCAGTGATACTTCTCTAAAAGAAGTGGCTACAATAGCTTATGGGCAGGTTTGTGCCCCATATCACACATGGGCGGTACGAACAGCTGTGTACGCTGGAATGTATACACTTCCTACCAGAGAACAACTTTTGATGAAGCTCAATGAAACAGGTAATTTGCATTGTTTAATTATGTTTTGTTGTGTGCTTATTAAAGTGTATATAATCAAACATATGACGTGTTTACATAGATATATTAGGGGGATGGAACAGATTGGGTCGAATAAAGTTTTGCTTAGATAGGTTTGATTTATCAAAAAATTCAAGGTTCAAGTCAGTCTTTCTGGTTTCTTGTCATAGCCTTTTTTCAAGTACGGTTTGACTTTTTCAAAATCTAACTATTAAAATTTTATTTTATAATAATTTTCTTAGATTAGTTATGGCTATTTCTAAATAGGCCAATAATGTAGAGAGAAGCAATGTAAAACAAAATATAAACTATGAGAATTAAAATCACCATCACTTAATGTCTAATTAAAATTTCAGACAACGTTGGTCCGATAAGGCCTACAAGTCATAAGCTTATGGAGAGACTTAACCTATTTCTACTCTAGAGAATCAATATGTTGGCCAGCTGTTACGGGTTAAAAGTTATCATGTACTGTTCAAATTGCTGATAATCCTAACATGTGCCACCTAGTCATCTTTTGAATTTCCTATTTGACAATTTTATATGCTTTAAACAACTTCTATTCCTGGTTGTATCTTGAATTTCGTTGTTGCTTCATTTTGGGGTTTAATAAACAACTTACCTTGTTTGCATATTCTATTTAATTCTTTTCAAATTCTTCAAAAAATTATTTACATATATTCTGGTGTGAACAAAGGTTTTTTAAACAAGATTTTAATCTTTAGCAAACAAAAAATGTTTTTTGCAGAGCAATCAGCCGAGAAGAAGATGAGAAGGTATATTACTGCCTCACTTCCGATTATAGAATACATTGATAAACTGTATCTTTCTCAAAATATTACGTTGGACTGGTGAGTTTATAAGAAGAAAAAGAGAAAAAAATGTAATAAGTTGAATGCCCTTTCTGTTTGTTAGAAGGCAGTGCCGTGGCTCCGTTGTCGTATATCGGCACTTTCAGTACACATGGTTCGATTTTTGTACTATATATAAGATGTAATTATGTTAGTACACACGGCTCTTGGCCCTTTAGGATACCAAATAGATTTGTACTAAATTACTAAAAAAATGCATGTGAAATTTTCAGCTGCATTGGTTTGTAGTTTTGTACTTCTGTATAATATATATACACATTCATAATTTGTTTTGAACTACAGAAATCGTGATATTTGAATTCTGTGAAAGTACAAGTATGAAATGCCGATTCAGGGCATTCAGTGCATTATTACCGAATATCAAAGTTTTTTACGACGAAAATATGATATGCATGTTTTATTGATGGGTTGAATTGATATTTTCAGTACATTAAATGATTCTGAAAAATACGTATAACAAATGGTTGACAAAGGGGCATTCAGTTCGTACTCGGAACCTGTAAGTTTAATTAAAATTACCACTTATTGACTTTCGGACAGTGTTTAGTGAAAATTATTGCTAAACTTAACACATATTTACTTCTATTTATTCCGTATATTTATGGTAAAAAAAATGGGAAAGAAAAGCTCAAGCAATCAAGTTTGTAAATTGTCAGAACTATGAATTTTTTTTAATAATAATGTTCAAATTCATTCCTCTTTGATCTTACCCTGTTAAAATCAATAGTGACTTTCTTAGACAAAAAATATGTAAATAATTGAGATTTTTTACTCTCGTCAAACAAGGTAAGCTTCGATTGGTTCTGTATATTTTTAACAACTAAATCAACACACTCTTAAGATTACTTAGTCGGGCAAATAAGTCATATAAAAATTATACTAGATGTTTGCTGTCTAAGTTTAGTACATTGGTTAATTTAATGAGTAAACAAATGTATACGAAGAAAGCAGATTATAAAAAGATTAAATTAGTAGTTATATTTTATCAATGAAACATACATTTTTTTTTTTTTATATATTATAGAAATTCCTTATACAAAAACTGTTTATTAATTTTTTGTAAATAATGACACTATAGAAACTACCAAATATAACTTTAAAAGTTAAAAAGATTAAAATAAATTTCTCCCATTAAAGATGTTCATGAACTAACTGAGCTAAAAACATATTTGGTGATGAGTTGGGGAAAGGAAGAATGCATCACAGATCACATCATCATTCTCCCTTACCAAGTTACCACTTTCTAGTGTCAAAATGCAGTCAGCAAACGCGAGCAAAATAATAAGATGCGTGTGAGCAGGAAAAGAAAACATAAGCGGTAATGTATCAGAAGCTTGGCGGGAAAGAAATTCACGATGAGATGTCAGATAACCTAATTTAAGATTGTCGGTGCCAATGGAATTGTGAGAATCCAATACCAAATCAAGGAGTAAAAGTAAAAGAATTTTTTATTGAAAAATCGAACCTTTAGAACTGCTTACTGCTTACTAGTAGATTCTCAACATAATTGTCTTACAACATCCCCCACTGTAAACAATTTTAAAGCTGTTTCTCCCTGTCAAAAAAATCTAGTAAATAGTCCTCAGGATTCCTAAAAGATAAAACATGATGAAAGTTGAGGGGAAAAAATCAGAAAATGTTCAGCATTGAGCCAAACAGCTTCTCAACAAACAGTGTCAAGTCGTGATCCGGGTGGCGGCGATAATTTTACGTTGGAAGTGCAGAATGACTACAATGTCAGGCTTTCTGGGTTTTCAATGATTTTCGAGAATGTCTGGAGGAAGGCAGCCAAGTCAGCCCCATAAATTATTCGATGATCAGCAGTTACATTCACCTGAAAAAGGAGGTTTAAAATCAATCTTAATCACATTTAATGGTTCAAAATCAATTCTACCCAACTTAAAACAAAAAGTCACTAAATATGGTAGTGCAACCATGCATCTTAGTGGTAAAGAGCAGAAAGAAAACATAGTCAAGTACCTTGAGTTATATTGTAATTTCCAATATTCTCGTCAAAATAAAAGCAGGTAATATACGACGATAATTTAATACATTGCTTACCAACAATGCCTAGGAATTTCTTTTAGAAATAGTTAACAATCGTCGGAATGTTGTATTCCCAGGTTCACATCCCTAGGAAAAACTTAAGCTTGAAACAAAATTTTATACTTCTCCGGAGTATATGAAACAATATTCTAACATTCAGATGATAGATTATACTTTCGTATAAATTGGGAGAATTTAACAAATAAAGAAGTGACCACGGCAACTCTCCCTTATACTCAACAAGCTTTTAAGAAAATTATTCGCTGTATTCATCCAGTAAGAGGACGGAAATGCGGCAGAGGGAGTAGAGAAAACATAAACCTTTACGAATAATGTGCAGGGACAAGATGACAATTTCCTTGAAGGATTTGATGATTAACTTTTATTAATACATACCTTGACTCAGTGGATCAGAACCTTTTGTTCAATAGCATGCTGTTTTACATGGACTATTTCAAAACAGGGTAAAATAGGGCTGGGTAGGATTATTCCATCATCAGTTGGCCAAAAGTCTTTAGTGACTGCTCTAGTGGTTATATATTTATAGGCATGCCCACTACATGGATATTGAAGCTGGAGGTTGGAGTTCCATTTTTTCGACAAGATAGAGAAACAAGTCCAGTTATTTAATGGGTCAAGGAATGTAGCAGGTTCTCAAAAGTACAGTCATTATATAGTTTAGTAGCAGGTTTTGAAGCTAGCCAATCAACGTTTGGCAGTTGGCAGTCATACATGTAGTGCCTCAGTCAACTCCTAATACTTTCTGTATATATCTGTTTCTAATTGAGACCTTTACCTTTCGTATAAATAGAGAAACAAATAACAACATAGATTGATTGAATAATAATAATAATAACAAAAGATAGATTTCAAGTTCACCGTTCGTGTACCCTTTCTTTATGGCTTTGGTTCTTTTTCTATATGGGGCCTAATCTCTCACTCATGACTGGCTCTCCCATGTTTATAATCCTCTTCTGCCTTGTGGTGGCGTAATTATATCAATGGCCAACTATTATACACACTATTCATGTACACTAGTAAGTAACCATTTAAAATACTCAGTATGCAGCTTGCTTATCTTCTCTATCTGTTATGCAACTGTTGCAGTTGGCAATCATACATGTAGCGCCGAGTCAGTAACAGTACTTTCTGTATCTAACTATTTCTGATCCAGACCTTAACCTTCTGCTATATATAAAGAATCTCTATGTAACAATATTGATGATTATTTTAATCGGCATAAGAAATTTATTGATAAAAAAGGCCAAAACGTAAAAAAAAATCGATTGATTGAATAATTATAACAAATCAAGTTTTTTGTAATTATAGCTCAAGATGTACCTTAGCCACTAGAATTTCAAGTTCTCTTTCACTATGTCTAGGTTTTTCTCTGACAGTAAGATGGTAAATAAAACTATACCTCTGCTAAATAGTAGTTCAAGATGCACCTTAGCCACTAGGAATCAATCAAACTATCTACAAGGTTCTTGTTTGATTAAGAATCTAAGACCAGGAGTGGAAAGTCTAGATAAAGCTTTCTTCAGGAGAGAAGAACTACACATTCCTAGCCAGATGAGAATGAAGTCTTTGAAAGGGCAAAAATCCGTTTCACTTGGTAAAAGTAGCAGCAATCAAAATTTAAAGAAATGGAGAATTCAGAGGATGGACTTCGGTTTTTAAAATTATTTTGAAAAATAATAATAAAAACATTATGGTCAAGATTTGAGACAAGCCATTGAATTAGATCTTTAAGAAAAATATATTCTCCAAGCATAACGCCGCACAAAAGTAATCTAAAATCAAATCTTAAACCCATTGATTAACTTTTCTAAAAAGTATAATCATGGAGCACAGCTCCATGCAGATGTTCAAAATTTAGGTTATGCCCTGACAACTGAACATTAAAAAAAATATCATTATGCAGTATAAAACCATGCAAATACAATCTATGGTTTATGCCTAATTGCATACATTATGATGTCTTTGGTGCATTGCCAAAAAGGTTCTATTTCCATGAAAAATTATTTGTTTTCACCTGGACTGTGTTCATTGTTCTAAGCATAAGAGCATAAACAAACGAAAGTAGTTATAACAAGTAACTCACCAGCATTTTATTCTTCACGCTGAAGAATCCATCTTTATCAGCCAGAACAGTAGGCTTAGATGCTCCAACAGCCATGATAGCACCCTGGAAATAAAGGGCAAGGCAAAGTTTAAACCCTAAATATAATGTTCGAATTGCCACAGAATGAGCCATAGCATCTCCCAAAATCAAGACTTCAAAGTTCCAGAAATCATCACTAACCTGGCCTGGTGGAAGTATGGCATCAAACCTGTCAACTCCAAACATACCCAAATTGGAAAGTGTGAAAGTTCCTGTAGCAAGCACGATTAAATTTGGGTCAAATTAAAACACTCAAGTTCAAAATAATGATAACAAGTTGCCACATCAACGATAATTCAAAGAAACCTGAATTATACTCGTGAGGTTGCAACTGCTTTGAGCGAGCTTTTTCCACTAGCTCTTTCCATTTTTGGGACAACAGATACAAGTCCAACTGCCACAGCAAAAAATGAGTACTCAATCACGTTAGACAAACAACAACAGCCTTATCTTCCTACTGAGGTCAGCTACTCCGATAAAGATAGACCAAATTCCCTGGCTACAGCACACAAAATTTTACAAGAAACACAATAATTTTGATTTGGGATAGAGAAGCTACACACCTTATCAGCATCCTGGAGAACAGCAGTGATCAAACCACCATTAATTGCCACAGCAACAGCAACATTAATGTTACTGTTATACACGAAATTCTTACCGTCTTTGCAGGTGGCATTGACAACAGGGTGCTGAACAAGTGCCATTGCTGCAGCCTTAGCCAAAATAGCCGTCATAGTCACACCCTTCGGTTTCACCTAACAAGCAGAAAGAACACAACACAAACACATCATTAAAAATACCTTCTTATTTCAATAATCACAATTCACACAAGCCAAACACTTCCCTCATAAACACATTCATACCTTCTCATAAAGAGCATCCAATGCATCAGTAGACACAGGGTACCCAACCCTGAACGTAGGCACAGAGAGACTCTCCACCATGTTCTTCGCCACCGCAGATTGCATCGTAGTGAAAGGAACAACACTCGAACCCGGAATCGGAGCTGGTGCAGCAGAACCAGCAGCAGATTTCGGTGCAGGAGCTGGTGCCGCCGGAGCAGGACTCGCCGGCGGAGACACATTGCTCTTCGAAGGAGGGATTCCGGCGGCAGCCTCCACATCGGCCGGTGTAATCCGACCAAACGGACCAGTTCCGACGACTGTCGCAATATCCACCTTGTGCTGCTTCGCGAGCTTCTTAGCCTGAGGCGTGGCCACGGTCTTCCTTGGCCCGTCGGAAGAGGATTGGGCCGGAGGAGGTGGTGGTGGAGGAGGTTCCGGAGCAGAGGCGGCTGGAGCGGCTGCGGGAGTGGCGGGAGAAGGAGCAGATTTGGCGGCTTTTGCTTTGGCTTCTGCAACTTCTTCGGGGGAATCGACGAGAAGGCCAATGGGGGCTCCAACGGGGGCAGTTTCGCCGTCGGCGACGACGATGGCGGCGAGGATGCCGTCATAGAAAGTCTCGACGTCCATGTCGGCCTTGTCGGATTCGACGACGACGACGCTGTCTCCCTTGGAAAGCTTGTCACCCTCAGATTTGATCCAGGAGACAATTTTGCCCTCGGTCATGGTGGAGCTGAGGGCGGGCATGAAGATTTCGCGGATCTTGGCTTGAACGGAGAAACGGCGGCGGGGGAATGCGATGAAGCGGCGACATGGGAGGAGAGTGGCGGTGGTGGAGAGAGAGGAGGAGAATGAAAGGGTGTTGGGTAGAGATGCCATTGTGGTCGCTACTTTCCAACTATCGAAATGCTTTGAGAACTCAGAATGAGAAGAGAAGCGAAGGCGGAGACACCTATGAAGTGTTTGATTGATGCTTCTTCTGTCTCTTGTTTTTCTTCTTAATTCTCTCCCTCAAATATGCATCACACTTCCCATTTCTATTTCATTTAAATTTTCCTAATTACTTAGTACTTATCGACCAAACTAAAACAATAACAATAGCAAGGTTTTTTTTATTAAACTATCCAAATTTTGGCACTAGTTACACAATATAATCATCGTAAGAGAAATCATTTTCTAATATATTTTTAGTGAAATATATTCTTTAATTGATTAAATTTGGAATAAAAATGTCCTACTAAAATTATATTATTAACCCTCCTCGTTAGTAACGATAAAATTTCGTATTCTAGTGTAAATATAATAATAATAATAATAATAATAAAAATAAAATATATCTTATAAAATATAATATAATAATATGCATAAGTATTAGAGTTTAATTTATATGTAAAAGAGTTTAGTCCAATAGGTCGATGATTTATTGTAAATCCTTCAAATCTATTCCATTCCTATAAAGATTAAAAATAATTTAATTCATATAAAAAAAGTTACACCATGAACCATTTTTAGAATATATTTATAAAAAGTAATCATCATAGAAATTAATAATTTATTATATATGATAATCTATAATTTAACAAGTGTATAGAGTATACATTGTTCACGTGTATGTGGAATTGGGCCAAGAGTAACAGTCTATTTGGAAGCTGGGCCCAATTATTGGGTGGAGTGGAGAAAACTAGAAAAAAATGAATTGGGCCCAAAGATAGATGTCTATAAAAATGAATGGAAATGTATCATTACTTTTCTGTTTTTATTACATATATTGTCAATGTTTCACTCTCCTCAATTTAAAAGAATTAAAAAGAAAAAAAAAACTTCAATTTTAAGCAGATTTGTGTTTGCGCACCGAATATAATATTTTTTTTTCAAATTTGATATTTAATAAATTATAATTATTTTATTTTAATTTATAAAAAATATTTCTTTTATTATTATATTTTTTTAATTGAACTTAAAAATATTTTTAGATTTATCTTACAATTTTTGTCATTATAGATAAAAAAAAATATTCAATATATATAATTAAAACTTCAAATAGTGTATAATTATTTCAATTTAATTGTCATGACAATAAAATTGCGGTAAGTAATAAAAGAAATTTAAAATAAAATCCTGTGGCCCACGAAGAAATCTATTCATTGAAAAACAAAATCATCTTATGTTATTACAACTAAATATTTCATTTCAAGCTGTCTTAAAAAGTAACTTCATTAAAAATCAAATCATCTTATCGTATTACAATTAAATGTTTGATTTAACTAAAGAAATAAATAAAATAATACACAATATATGTAGAACAACATGAACAGAAGAAAAGGCCTTACAGGTAGAATTATAAAGAATTGTATCTTTGGTTAGTCCAAATAATCTGGATCATAGTTCTGGAAACATAAACAATTGTGTTAAGTACTCAAAGAAGATAGAGATTGTTGTGTTCATACATGGAGATCCATCACCATTAGCCTTTTTTGCCGTGTTGAGTTTGATCATGTAGACTTTTCAAAGTAGACCCTGCTGGAACCAACTGTTTGACTTTAGTTACACACACAGGACCTACGATAATGAATCCAATGCTTATAATCTTCTCCATAATAATTACTATCTACCATCATCTCTTAAATAATAAATACTCAACAATCTACAGCATTTACTTTCTGACTAGAATTTTTTTCGTATATTGCAGAACTATCATGCTTTTAGTCATGTACTAGATAATACAATCTTAGAGAAATTGTATTCATACCTTTTCTTTTTTTAAGTTTGTATTGATACGAAGGTTCTATTCAAGTGAAGTAGAATGAACTAAGCACAGTCAGTGTTGTTGAATCGTTCAATTAATTTAGTGCCGGGTTACTAAGCAAACTTGAAAAAATAATTCGTGCGTAGAAAAAAACAACCAAGCACTATGTGGGACCTTCTCTAATACATAAGTGAAACAATAATCAATAATCTCCGTTAAAATAGCCTTAAAACCTAACCTTTTTCACTTTCTTTGCCATTCATTTCTATCATGCTTTCTCCATTTTCTTGCCACTATAACCAAGCATCCCAAGTGGTGAAATTGTTCTATCAGCTTAGAAAGTGACTTTCACAGTCATACATAGTTTTCTGCACATGCCTATCTCTTACGTAGGATGGTATTGAGCGTGCAAGGTTACTAGACATACATAGTCTCTGCTAAATTAGTGCTGTCATGGCTTTTGAAGATGGTTCCGAAAAGGAGCTACAGAAAGTTGGTCTAAAACTCTCCAACCGCTTTCCTCTTACAAAGACTACTCTGGCTTCTATGGAGTCTTTGTCCCTGCCAGTGGTACTGTAAACTCCTTCCTTACTCTATTTTCAGTTTTGAAATTGACCATGAATTTGTTTCTGATTTTAATTTGGTTCTTTTGCTGAAAACAGGTTCAGGAAATTGTTCTTTCTGCAGACATGCAATGTGAGAAGTGCCAGAAAAGGGTAGCTGACATTATTGCTAAAATGAATGGTAAGCCTCTATTTTACATTGAGTGTGGATTGGTGTGTTGCACATGATTGCAAAATTTGGATATTGTTCAATGACTGGTTTTGAAGCTCTATAGAGAAATAAGAGATCTTACTGTTTTTGTTAAGGGTTAGTATTGATAACATAAGAACATAAAGAGAAGAAGAAATAAGGGAAGGAGAAATAGAATATCTGATAATAACATATGGAAAAACCCTAAAAAATATAAGTCATAACAAGAATATAAATAGGACAATATATCAATAGTATAAAGACTAAATTATCCTCAACTAATAAATACTAATCAATATATAATATTCTATATAATATCCTAACATCTCCCCTCAAACTCACGATGCATTAGCATGAAGCATCGAGAGTTTGTCAATCAAAAAATGAAAACGTTTGATAGAGTGAGATTTTGTAAACAAATCAGCAATCTGCATAGTCGAAGATATGAAAGGCAATGTAATGGTTCCATGTTGAAGATGATGACGGGTGAAATGACAATCAATTTCAATATGCTTCGTGTGTTCATGAAAGACCGAATTATGAGAGATTTGAATAGCACTCTTGTTGTCACAATACATAGGAGTTGGTTTAGAAAGAGAAACACCCATGTCAGAAAGAAGCCAACGTAACCAAACAATTTCAGCAGTGGTTAGAGCCATGGCACGATATTCAGCTTCAGTAGAAGAACGAGAAACAATATCTTGTTTCTTACTCTTCCAAGAAATAAGAGAGTCTCCTAGAAAAATGCAAAAACCTGTAGTAGACTTACGATCAGTAGGGTCACCAGCCCAATCAGCATCAGAATAAGCACGCAATTCCAAGGAAGATGATGAGGAAAATAGAAGACTCTGAAATTGAGTACCACGAAGATATCGAAGAATACGGAGAACAGCTGCCCAATGTACTGTAGTAGGAGAAACAACAAATTGACTCACAACATGCACAGCATAAGCAATATCAGGACGAGTAATCGTTAGATATACTAGATTTCCAACAATTGTACGATACATAGTGGGATCAGGTAGAGGAACACCATCCGAAGGAGTATATTTCACATTAAGTTCAATAGGGGTGTCAGATGTGCGATTATCAGAAAGAAGAGCTTGCTCTAGAATAGTGTCAATATACTTAGATTGACAAAGAAGATAGCCTCTAGGAGAATATGCAACTTCAATGCCCAAGAAATAACGAAGGAGTCCCAAATCCTTCATTTCAAATTGTTTTGTCAACTCTAATTTTAGTCTTCCAATTTCATCCATATCATCCCCAGTAATTATCATATCATCAACATATAAGCTAAGAATAATACGACCATGAGAAGTAGTCTTCAGAAACAAAGCAGGATCATAATCACTAGAACAAAATCCAAGAGAAGTAATAACTTTAGAGAACTTTTCAAACCAAGCCCGAGGAGCTTGCTTGAGACCATAAAGAGCCTTTTTTAACAAAACTTCTGGGTTGAATGACAAATAGTAAAAAAAAATTTGATTGGCTTACACACTCTAAGCACGAACCTTGCTCTAGATACCATGATAACATAAGAACATAAAGAGAAGAAACAAGGGAAGGAGAAATAGAATATCTGATAATAACATATGGAAAAACCCTAAAAAATATAAGTCATAACAAGAATATAAATAGGACAATATATCAATAGTATAAAGACTAAATTACCCTCAACTAATAAATACTAATCAATATATAATATTCTATATAATATCCTAAGAAGTATAACATGATTGCGGATGATTGACTGTGTAGTATTGCATATGATTGAGAAATTCAGAGTACTAACAACTACCTTCTCCCTAAGAAGTGGTTGGAGAGGAAAAGCTCAGGGCCCTTACTGTTTTTGTTGTCAAATTTGATTAGGGTAGCATGTGTTTTTGCTGCAATATTGGGGAACACTGTTATTTATATCTGTACTCTGTGCTAAACCAACAACTGTTATTTCTTCTGTTTTTGGTTTTTTTCTTTTTGCAACTTTGTTACCTTCTTGTATCTCCATTGCATGTGTTGGCCTTTTCCCTAAAAAATTTTGCATGTTTAACAAATTTAAATTTTCACTAATTTCCTTTTTTCACTTATATTCCTATGTAACTACTGATATAATATTGATTTCACCTTTTCTTTCCTACATTTGTTTTTTTTTTTTTATCATTTTAGTTATACAATTTTGATCTATCGATGAACCTAATATCCAAAAATATTGACATGACGGTGTATTAGAACATCACATCAATATTTTTCTTAAATATTGAATGCTAAGTAAATAGAATGAACAAAATTAAAAAGAAAAAAAAAAAAAGATAAAAGGAAAGCAAAACTAATGTCAAGCAATGATAGAATAGTATTTTACGTCTATTAAATGTTACTAGGTGTGTGTATTATGGAATGGAGGTAGCAACTTTTTACCTGTGATGTTTTAAGTAGTGTGAATTTATGTTCTTCCGCTGGGTCATGTAATTGTAATGGGCACATGTTATGATTTTTCAGCAGAGACGGAGTCAGTGGTGGTGAATGTGTTGGAAAAGAAGGTGGTGCTTACTTTTAGATTAACAACTATTGGTAAAGTAATCTCTCAGCAAATTACTCCCCTCCCTAAAGTTGCAATTATTAAACGGATATTTCGCTCTTCACGGAGTTAATTATCGCTTACAACGGATCCACATGTGCATAAGAGAGATTCGGTAATCTGATTTCCCCGTGTACAGCACAAAGTTTATGTATTCATCATTCAATTTCTTTTGTAATTGCTTTCTGAATTAGCCCTGTTGAGATATGGGCATTCCAAAGTGATTTTTAAGTCTGTTTATTTTAAAGGAAGATAGAGTTGATTTGATTAAAGTAGTTTCGAGGAATGTAACCGAGATAACCTTAATTTGAGATTTCTCTTATTTCACTGTATTAAAAATGTGTGCAATAATTTTTTTTATCGGAAAACTCAAGAAGAAAAAAATATCAAAATATCTTTATCAATGAAACCTAAACCAACATAAAAGAAAATTGTAATAAGGTTCTCGACTTAAGTAAATTAAGCACTACGGTGAAGATAATAATAACAAGATTCAGGAGCAAACAACTTTAGTTTAGACCAGATAGGATTAGATTTTAAATAAAGAGACTGTTTTGTATATTTAAAACGATACATGAGTAAAATGTCAATTTGATCCATGAATTGTTTAACCAAAATAAAACCCATGGTTCTTTCAATACAAGCTCCATGTCAGAAAAAGATAATGGTTCTTCTTCCGTTTATACATAATTGTTGTATTGTTGCTTGATCATGAGACTAAACGTTGACCGCAATGCTTTGTTTGTCGTGTGTAATGTTTAAACTTTCGTTTGAATCCATATAAATGAAGAGAATGAAGTGGAGTTTAATAAAATAATACATTTTTCCATTGTAAGCGTGACTTAAATTACAATAAAATAAATTACATTTCGTTTAATTTTTATCTAAAAATTATATAAAGTACTGTAAATAGTACATTTTCATCTTGCCAAAATATATTATGTGTTTTGATGAAATTTTATTTTCTTTTACATATAAAGATTTGTTATCAATTTTTAGTTTCATGACTTAATGAAGAAAAATATAAGCTTAATTGCATTTTTAATCTCCATGGCTGACTATTGTGTAATTTTATGCTCTCAGGTTTTAAGTATACTCATAAAGTATTTTAAAATTATGTGATTTTAGTATTATTTTTTTTATTCTACTTGGTCTCACAAATATCATAATTATGTGATTTTAGTTCTTCAAATATACTTGTTAAAGAAAAATTATATTAGTCTATGGGAGGAATGAAATTGCATAACTGCAATACCTGAAAAACATAATTGTCTCAATTAAAACTCAAAAAAATTAAATAACACGTTTGAGATACCGAGACCCAATCTGTCGGATTAAAATCTAAGAAACTAATACAATATACTGGTAATAAAAACACAATCAAACCAAAAATATATTCATCTTTACCATTCAATGGTTCCTTCTAATTAATTATTATAAATCTGAGTATTTTCTAAAAAATGGTTTACAAAGTAATGTATTGTTATATTGACATTGATTCATGTTAGCCAGATATTTTAAACAAGTTGTTCTAGCTTAACAAGTAGTACTGGATTCAAATTTGGAATCTATAATTACATTAGATATTAAAAAAAATTAACATGTAAATGAAGAGAATGAAAAGTAAAGATATTCATATTAAAATTGCAAATTTTTATTCTATATAAAAAAGTAAAGATAAAATAAAATAATGAGAATTGTATTTTGTATAAAAAGAGTAAAAAAAATGAAAGATAAAATAGAAATAAATATAAAAAGTCAAAATATAGAAGTTAGTGTTTTATTAGACAACAGTGTTAATTCTGTCATTGTCCACATGCCATAGTCTAATTGGTCAGAAATATATATGGATTTCTCCAAACTTAGGGACTGTTTGGTTTGTACAATCCTTTAATCAAATTTAGTTGCCATTTTGAAAAAAAAATTGAGTATATATAGATTTCATATTAAAATAATGCAACAAAACCTATTTTCATTTTCTAAAAATAGAAAACATGAAGTCAAGCCAAACATATTTTTTAAATCTTAAAATTAATAAAAATATAGTTTAAAAAAAAATGAAAATAGAACTAGAAATTTCAAATTGTAGCAGAGTCAGAGTCAGCAATATCATTGAACTTGACAGCCTTATTTCCGCTGATCATAGACTAACTGTTATCGTGGATCCATAAATCACAAGGCCAATATAGGGATACATGTTTGTAATTGCTCTATTCAAGACAATATTACTCCGCCTTGTTTTTAAAACATAGGACGTGACTATTTAAGTTTATTATTTATTTATTTATAGAACAATCCAACATGAAGTAAAAGTCATAATAACTTTTAGGTTTATTAAAGATATATATGTATTTTGAAAATATACTGAGTATAAAAATGAATGTATTTAAAAAATTAACAATTATATTAACACGATTTGATTTATTATATATCTTTTATAATGTCTAAGCAAATGTTGTATTCAGTATATCAATTACAAAAATCAAAACTATAGAAAAGTGTTTTTGTTTTATTTATAAAATCACCCAATGTAACTTAAGCAATAAAATCAAGCAAATAAAAATCAATATAGAAAATTAAAAAAAATAATAAAAAATATTAAGCAGAAACTTAATTATTTAATACCTTAAATGATTATGACATAATTTGAAATAGCTATGACACCTGCCAAACTAATTTCATGACTACATTTTTCTATCAGGTTTAAATTTCATAAATGATTAAATACATTATTTTAGAACAAACTAAAGACAATTGAGAAGAGTCGAGTAAAAAAAAAAAAATCAAAGAGTGTAGAGTACAATTCTACTGCCTTCAAATTTAGATGCATATTTAGCAGTCAGTTTATGCGAACCTGCGGACCATGGCCTACTTTCCAAAAAAAATTTCCAAAAAAAAAACGCACATAGAGACGGCATAGAAGACTTCCAAAAAAAAAACGCACATAGAGACGGCATAGAAGACTTCCAAAAAAAAAAACGCACATAGAGACGGCATAGAAGACTCGACTGAGTAAGATGGATGCTTTATTCAACTTAAATTTCTATATCGAAACTTAATAAATACCCCACAACAAACATGCGTGATCCTTCTTACTCCAACTCACAATCTCCGCTCCACTGCAGATCAAATCATTTATTAAGAGTCCACCAACTCTACCAGATTGCATTTTCATTTCCATATCCAACTCATACATTTGTGTTTGGGTACTGACCTGCCCAAACTAGTTTTGGAAAAGTGGAATAATAATCATTACCATATAAGTTCTACCCATCAAATGTGAGGAATCAGAGACAGGTCAACGTGGATTTGACTGACTGAGGTCATAAAAGCTACATCCTGCTGCAACACGAGGATAAGGTTGTTCCCCTGAGGAGAAAGTCTCAGGGGAAAGTCGGGAGTATTCGGATTGTCCGAGCTCTCAGTGCTTTTGCCCGGTTATCTAAAAAATACTAAATAAGATTTAGTACAACATTCTCAACAAAAACTTGAAGAGAAATGCTAGTAACACAGGTTAGCCTACTAATAGGGATGAGTCAAACAAATTTCATAGGTGGCAGCAGGGAATAGGGTGGAAAGGAAATTGGAAATGGTACGGGCTAAGAAATTGTGGGTAGAGCTGGACCGGCAAGGACAAAAAACAATACATATATGCATAAAAACTGAAAAAATACCTCAATAAATTTAAAACAACAGGATCATTAATTAAAATCCAAAAAAGTATCAAGTCTTGAAAGAATTTGATTTTGGGTGCTTGACATTGTCCTTGAACTGAAAGAATTGGAAACAACATTGGTTTTATTAAAAAATTAAGGAAAACATACAACGTGATTCTGAGGTTCTAAAAACAAGTATATTCTGAAAATTTTAAAAAGCTGACCACAAAAACAGAGAGATTGAGAACAAGAGTGAAAAAGAGATGACGAACATCTGAAGAAGTGAAGAACAGATGAAGAATGAAGGAAGAAAATGCCACGTTATAGCATCATGGCAGCACCATGACGGTGGTTTAACGTTGAGTTATTTTTGAGTCCCCTGTATGGTGGTATCCGAAACCTAAACGCAAATATCCTCTCCCAAAAAATTTTAAAATACCCAAAAACCCACGCAATAAGTTAAGTGTGAGTTCAATTTCATTCTCTAAAATAGATAAAACAAGGAAAGCAACATTCTCGCCAATGAATGTCAAGGAAAAAAACACAAGATTGGACAACATGAAACAGGAGAAGAGCCAAAAACACAATGACCCGACAATGAAAATGCTGTGACCTAAACGCCACCTATATTTAACATAAGAAACACACGGCAGGAAAGTTTTAACGCAATTGGTAACTGGATATTCCTCAAATTTAGAAACAGAATCTGTATGAACATTTTACGGAAAGGGATGCAAAGGACCATCAATGCCTTCAACACTGACAAAGATGAGAAAGGAATTGGACATGAATATACTTACAAAAATTGCAGGAACAAGATACAGTACCTAAAAAGATTTTAAAATGAAAAACGAATCAGATTCATTTTTGCAATTTTAATCCATACCACAAGCTTAACAGAATAATAGTTTCTCAATTAGAATTGCTCACCGTGAAATGAATTCGCTTCAAGATCATAGCCAAAGACATCCAGTGGAATTGCCTCCAAAATGACCCACCATGGATAAGATGCAACACAAGTTCATTAGGATATGCGTACAGGTAAAGTCAGAAAATAAATGTTAAAAAAATAATACAAGACATCAGATGGAAAGAGATGCTCAAGTACAGTTCAAGAAATAAGATATCTGCACACCTAACTAAGTCATAACTGAAAAGAATAAAAAGAATTCCACCATAAGAAACAATTTAAAAGCAGTAACAACTAAGAGTATGGCCTAATGGCACATGTATCTGGATGAGGAAGCAGGTTCAACACTCTCCATTTCCCTCCCTCCCCCTTACTCATGTACCCAGATAATAATACCAAACAATTAATGTGCTCATACAGCACCAATAATCATTGATTATCCTCATGACTGAAAAACGACAATACAGGATTAATCTCCCAATAAACAAGCCAAGGTACCTTCTCCTGGGTTCCTTTTAAGCATCTAAGCAAGAAGGGATGCCTCAAACCAGTGATATGTGTCCTGAATGAGAAATTAAATTAGAATCTCCAGAATCCAAGGAATATATATGAATTGACAGTAATAATGAAAACCAAGGGTGACAAGAATATATTAAATGCAAATAGTATTTTAACCAAACAAAACAAAAGTTACAAAAATAGAAAAAGAGTGAAGAAAGAATAAACTAGTGTATCAAAAGAATACAAAATTAAACTTCTCAAAATAAAATTTTCCGAGAATTTAATTGGAAGAGCAATGTTTGAAGTACAAATACAGCTAAACTAAGGGAAACTGCCATTGGCAAGTTGTCTTACAATAGAAACAGTACATTCCACTGAAAGAACCGCCAGTAAAGTGTACGCATGTAGAGGGACATCACCCTTTTTCACTTCAACAAGCCGACAACTGTGATGACACTCCTTGGGCCATACACGGAAGATAAATAGTGCCAAATAAAATTAGAACCTCAATATCAATTGGATCATTATGTACAAATATCAGTGTATATCATTTTGGGAGTCAAATTCAGCAACATTGTTCACTTGCCAGTGATGAATGGGTGGTTCAGAGCTTGTGACACTGTCAGCCTCTTGTCTGGATCCAAGACAAAAACTTTTTCCAGAAGATCCTTAAAGTTGGCTAACATTTTCGGATCCTCCCCAGGAGAGCCATTGACGAGTGTTCCAATATCTTTTGGCTTAATGTTGAGAATCAGCCGCTTTATGGTCTATTAAGGAATAATTATAGCATCATTATTCAAACTCAGTAAAAAAAATCCATCCACTTTAACACGGACAACAGCCCTGCTTGAAATACAATCTAAAGTCTAGCTTACCTTTTTTGTCACCGGATCCTCCTCAGTAGCAAGAAAATTCAGGTCCTGATCAAAATGCTGTTCAGTAAATGCTCCCTGCAAGGAAGATAGTAAAAAATAAGTAGATATCACTAATAAAACCAAATTTATTTACACAAAAATTGAATTGAAGGTACAGCCACATAATTGGAGTAATTTAGGAACTGAAGTCAAAACAGATTACACAATATTAACAATCAAACAGTGGCAGGGCACTAATGAAAAGAAATTCAAATTAAACAATAAATGTATACCTTACGTAGCATCTTCTTTGGAAAAGGGCCCTTCAGTTCCATGTGAAGTCGTAGCATGTCATTGTTAGTAAGCCCTGGGAAAAGAACCTTACCTACATATAACTCAAACAAACAACAGCCTACAGACCAAATATCCAATGGATGATCATATGCCAAGCCAAGTACTGCATAGAAACATTCAAAGGCACGAACAGTTGGAAACCATCAGACATTCAACAAGAGAAAAACACTTAGGGATAATGAAATCGTAAATAAAATGAATGGAACTTACTTATTTCCGGGGCACGATAAAAACGACTCACAAGATATGGTGTAACTTCATTTTTACCAGCAAACATGGCATTACCAAAGTCACAAAGCTTCAAAACATTTTTAGCTTCATTTACCTTGTCAAAAGAGAAAATTAAAGAAATAAATGTTAGATAGTAGATTTTTTCTTGAAATTAACAAGCAAAACTATGAAAAAAGATATATATATATATATATATATATATAAACAACAGTATTTTATACATACCAACATATTATCAGGCTTTATATCACAATGAAGAACACCACAGTTCCGGAGATGCTTCAAGGCAATAAAAAGCTGTTTTGCGTATGCTCTCACAGCTGTTAGCCTAAGGCCAATATTGCGACCAAACTTCTTTAAAACCTCACGGAGATTCATATTAAGAGATTCAAAAACTAAACAAAGATGATTCCTGTATCTAAAACTTGAAAGGAAACGAACACAATGACGCTTATCATCTGGATCTGCACCTACTAATTTCTTCAATATGACCAATTCGTCCATACCAGCCTTGTACCTATGCACATTGGATACATAGAACAGTGAACAAAACAATAAAAAAACAACCTAAAGCAAAGAAGTTTCACTGATGATTCCCAAGAAACAAACGTCACTCACATGGTGTCATTATTACGAATTATTTTTATTGCTACTTCCTCTGGCTCACCATTTCCAATCTTTAGATTCTTTGCCCGTACAACTGTTGAAAAAACACCCCTCCCATGTGCAGCAGTGACTTCATATCGGCCATCAAGTATTTCACCAATGCGATAACCTGCATAACAACATGACAGCATAACATCATGAACAGGAAATCAACTTCAGAGATTTTCCAACAATTGGAAAAAAATTTGATAACCCCCAATGATTTTCCCATATCATATTTATTAACAGGTTACACCAGCAGATCCACCATAAATTCCTCAGGTAAATAAAGATGTGTTAAGATAAATGATAAAGAGACATAAGCTGAATCCCTAATGCGTGCAGAGCATATAGGGTTTGCGCATATAAATATAAGAAAAATACAAAGAAATGGGCCTAAACCTGGTACATCTAACAATGTATAAAAGATGTTATTGTCAACACATAACACTTTGGATCATAAATGCCTTCATTTAAATAAAAACTAAAAATGTTAGTAAAGGGTATTCAATTGGGGGAGAACAAATATAAAGATGATAAGTTAACAATGGCCAACCAATAAACAAGTTATGTACACAACTAATAATGTTTCTGACCAAGACATGGCCAAAATAATTGTCAAACTCTCAGCCCTCAATTCAACAGTCAAAAGAAAATGATCAAAACAGCTAGATAAAATCCAACGAATTTATTACTTACTGTAATAACCCTCTGCATCATCCCAATTGTCATGTAGGCCAACCTTTTCAATCATTAAACCATCTCCTTTTCCCTAAAAAGAAGGTAGTAAATCTTAATAGTTAATATAAGAGCAAATAAATAAATAAATAATTATAGGTTCAACAATTCTAGTCAAGCAAAAAAAAAATACTGACATAATTCCAGAAGCAAATAACTGCAATAAGTCTGGTTATGTCACACGAGAAACCAACAAAAAAAATCCCCTATTACCCTAAAGGCAAATTAGCTTCACAAAGAAAGGTTGTGGGAATTGTATCAAAGAATGTATGTGATGAAAAAGATATAGAAACCAGCTGTATTAGATTCATCCATAACATACAGAAACGATATCATAGCATACTACATCTCATATCTCATAACATACTCCTATGAAGTAATAATATTACAAAATCAAGTGGACTACTTTGAAGTAAGAATATTACAAAATCAAATGGACATATATAGCTATCGCTCTTCAAAATTAGAATAGTATGACCAAACACTTACTGATTTCCGAACTCCCGTTGGTGTCTCCCCAAATATATCATCACAATACTTCTCCTCTGACCTTTCACTCTGTAAGTATAACAAATGACATTCAAAAATCCAACAGATATAAATAAATATATATTTCCAACTTATTGAGTAATTTTTACTTCAAAAATAAGGGCAGACCTTTGGAGTACCCTCTCCCAGGCCTCCAGCAAGAGATATCTTCTTAGAAGCACCATTCACGTTTTCAGGAGATTTCCCAACAGCAAATGATGGTTCCACATAATCAGCATCATCATTCTTACCATCACGTGCTTCAGAGATTTCAGTTGGAATGTTTGCATCCGTTTCTAATAAGAGTGCATTACAAAGTTATTACAAGTAGTCCAAGTAGGAAGATAACAACGGGGAAATGGAATAATGATTAACACTTTTAACATATCCCTAATTTTATCCATTACCAAATCTTTTAATTTCAGAATTCAATAAAATGGTAATAATATCCGTTATTTTATTACATCAAAAAATGGTCACATGCATCTTCAATGGTGTACTCCAGGGATTCATCCATACTTGTGCCATTGAAAAAGGTTAATTTCTTGTGCAAGAATTAAGATACCAAGGAATCATCTAAAAATCAAAATGACAAGACTATATAGATAAAGACAAAGAATTTAAACTTGTACCTAAAGGTAATTTTAACTGATACTATCAGCCCATCACACAGATCAATAAAGAAATGAGGAAAATAATACCTTTTCCTTCATTTCCAACCGCTTCTTCTACTTGCTGATGCTGCTTCTTGTATTTCTCCATTATTGCT
>BDMB01000018.1:2458285-2496744 GCA_016859785.1 Macrotyloma uniflorum
TTTCCACTCTCTCAAATTCTTTCTCCAATTCAAACATACCCTTTAACTATTTAATTAACTTTATAAGTCTTGATTGATTCAATATTAATAAATAAAACATTTATCCACTGATTTATCTTATTTAAAACATAGGGCAATTTTAATTATATAGACAACCGTGTTTATATAGAAAAAAAGCCATATAATTTATTCTTATGATAAAATCTGTTAAAAAACATTGTTTAACTTTAAACCTTGTTGGCAACTCTATTATATATGTCCTAATGTCATTTGAAAAATTATTTTTCAATAAAAAAAATCTTTACAATTAAATATCTTATATCATCTAAGTTCATATAAATTATTACTGGAATAAAAAATCTTTATAATAGCTATTATTTATAAGAATTTAGGTTAATCTAAATTCAATTATTCATTATCACTAGATTTAATTTAAATTTAATAATATATCAACAAATAATTTAATGATTTTATTAATCAAATTTTAATATTATATAAAAAAAATACTAAGATTTATCTAACTTATCTTAAAAAGCTGTTCAGAAAAGAAAATTTATTCATTATTTATATATAATTTTATTATTATTTATATATTAAGTTTTATTTTTAATTAATACATTATCTTCCTAATGTACAAAATTTTTTTTTATAATTTTTTGAGCATGTAATAGTTGATTTTCTCACATTACATAATAAACCACATGTGTGTTGTGTCTATCCAACTTTAACAAAAAAAATCATTTGCTTTGCTGCTGCGGTAATTTTACATAGAATTACATCCCTTAATTTTTTTTTTACATAGAATTACATCCATTAATTTTTAAATGATCTCCACATCAAATTTTAATAAACAAGTATTAAAGAAAAAATCAATAGCAACTTTTCCTCTTTATATCATAAACAAGTGGATGTAGAGTAATGTACAGAAATCAAGAAACCCAGATCAATATACCAAAATTGACCGAAAGGAAAGTAATTAACGTAAATACATTACACCACATGGTACAGAGCAGAAAACGACGTAGAATGTAATAACTTAATAAATTTCACATAAAAAATATATACTTAATCTTAGGCGTTTATTTTTAAAATGCCATCACCAATCACATAATATTTTATTCAGCCACGGGTGGCTTGGCTTGACCAAATACACATTTTGACTTCACAAGATGCATTGTTCACCAATCACATCCCCATCCTCCTACCTTGTTTTGAAAAATACTTTCAATGCAGCACATGGATTTCATCACAAACCACGGGGCACCAACCTCGTCACCACTAATATATATTCCCTTTCTACTGGAATTGCCTCACTCATCCATTTACTTAAATCCTAGCCTCCCTCCCCAAGAACTGCACAAACACAAAAATGGCTCTTCAAATCAAGAAACCGCTCTTTTCCACTCTTGCAATAATATCACTTATTTCAATTACAAAATGGGTCTTACCCTTCTCACCCTTCAATGTTTCCATCTCCATTGCCACCATCATTTTTGTTCTAATCATATACAAATTTTCCTTAAGTTCTAAAAACCACTCTTCCACACCCCCAGGTCCTCTATCTTTTCCTATATTTGGTAACTGGTTACAAGTAGGCAATGATCTCAACCACCGTCTTCTAGCGTCAATGTCACAAACCTATGGTCCTGTGTTTCTACTCAAACTAGGCTCCAAAAACTTGGTTGTGGTCTCTGATCCCCAGCTTGCCACCCAAGTTCTACATTCACAAGGTGTGGAATTTGGCTCGCGCCCACGAAATGTGGTGTTTGATATCTTCACTGGGAACGGCCAAGACATGGTTTTCACTGTTTACGGTGACCACTGGCGCAAAATGCGCAGAATCATGACACTGCCATTCTTCACCAACAAGGTTGTCCACAACTACAGCAACATGTGGGAGGAGGAGATGGATTTGGTGGTGCGTGACCTCAATTTGAATGAGAGAGTGAGGACCGACGGGATTGTTATCAGAAAGCGGCTTCAGTTGATGCTGTACAATATCATGTATAGGATGATGTTTGACGCTAAGTTTGAGTCTCAAGAGGACCCTTTGTTCATTCAGGCCACGAGGTTTAACTCTGAGAGAAGCCGTTTGGCACAGAGTTTTGAATACAATTATGGGGATTTTATACCATTGCTCAGACCATTCTTGAGAGGATACCTCAACAAGTGCAAGGACTTGCAATCTAGGAGGCTTGCATTTTTCAACACCCACTATGTTGAGAAAAGAAGGTAATTAATATTTATTAGCTTCAAGTTTTGATATAGGAAGTGGTGAATATATCCTCCCAAAGATAAAATATCCATCATATTTAGAAAATTTGTTTTCAAGTCTTCAAGATAATACTTACGATATTATGTCCAACATGATTTGTCATATTTAATTCGACTCTTAATTCAATTTGATAATGTAGCCCCTTTACATATTCTGTTTATAATGTGAGTATTTGTTGGTATATTGCTCTGCAGAGAAATAATGACTGCCAATGGGGAAAAGCACAAGATCAGTTGTGCAATCGATCACATCATAGATGCTCAGATGAAGGGAGAAATCAGTGAAGAGAATGTGATCTATATAGTAGAGAACATCAACGTTGCAGCAATTGAGACAACATTATGGTCCATGGAGTGGGCAATAGCAGAGTTGGTTAATCATCCAAGCGTGCAAAGCAAGATTCGTGATGAGATATCAAAAGTGCTTAAAGGGGAGCCAGTGACAGAATCCAACCTATACGAGCTACCATACTTACAGGCCACTGTGAAAGAAACACTGAGACTTCATACCCCAATTCCTCTTTTGGTGCCCCACATGAACCTGGAAGAAGCAAAGTTAGGAGGGTACACTATTCCAAAAGAGTCAAAGGTGGTGGTAAATGCTTGGTGGCTAGCCAACAACCCAGCATGGTGGAAGAATCCAGAGGAGTTTAGACCAGAAAGGTTTTTGGAAGAGGAGTGTGCAACAGATGCTGTTGCAGGAGGAAAGGTTGATTTTAGGTTCGTGCCATTTGGTGTGGGAAGGAGGAGTTGCCCTGGAATCATACTTGCTTTACCTATACTTGGACTTGTGATTGCAAAGATGGTGTCAAATTTTGAGCTGAGTGCTCCAGAAGGGACAAAGATAGATGTGAGTGAAAAAGGAGGGCAATTCAGCTTGCACATTGCCAACCACTCCACTGTGTTGTTCCATCCAATTAGGAAACAATGATTTGGGTCACCACAAGAACTTGGCTTATGAACAAGTCTTAGGTCTGCCGATGCTTAAGTCATATAATAACTCTGCTGAATAGCTTTTCGGTCTCTTGTTAGGGAACACTTATAGCATGCTACTGAAATAAAAATTAAGTTTTTTTTTTGTTAAATATATATATACCCACACGTTTTTAAATTTGGTAAATGTTAATTAGTATTTTAAGTAAATGAATTAAAAATAGAAAAAAAAAATTAATTAATTCACCCCAATTGATTTCTAATAAAACTTTTCTATTATTGATTCTTTAATCAATTTCTTAAACATAAAAATTAAAATTACTAAATATCTTTTAATATACATTAAATATTATTTCACTTTAGAATTAGTGATTTATTATTAACTTTTATCATTTATTTTTTTAATCTAATAATATATCATTTTAACTTATATTAATAATTAGATTATAAATAAATAATGAGATAAAAAATAAATATATTACATTACAAGTAAATGATGAGATGAAAAATAAGTAAATGATATTAATAAATTATAATAAATAAATAAACAGAAAAAATGAATTAAAAATAAGATTAAGAAGGTATTTGACAAAATAATCTAGGTATTTATAATTTAACATAGACTAATTTCTAAATTAATTTGTCTAAAATAAATTTACTTGGTATGAAAGCTTGATCTTGTAGTAGTTTTTCTTTATTTTTCTTTATTTTTTTTTTACCGGTTACTTCATTTTTTTTATCTCCACTATTTTTCTTCAAATTTCTTCTATCTTTTTTTTTTAGAAACCCTATTTTCCAACTCTACCACTCTCTTTAAAGAAAATTTTTGTCACTTCAGTATTACTCTCGTGTCTACACGTGACATCTAACATATCCTTCACGGTAATGATACAAATACACTGAAATTTTTTAAAACATCCCTTCAACATCTTTCAAAATATATTTTTAATATTTTTTAATAAAAATTTTGTCAGAAAAGTACTTTTAGTAATAAAATAATATTAAAAAAATAATGTTTAATGGGTTTTGAAGAATTTAAAGGTGTCAGTTTATCCTTAGATATTTTTGGAATTAAAATGAAAAACCAGAAAACACGTCATACACTCAAAAGAAACCATTAAGAGTGACAATAAAGATAGTAACAACAAAAAAGAATGATATATATTGAAATAATGACAACTATACAACACTATGCTGTGAATATTGAAGTGAGAAGATTAAGTTTCTCTTCTCCAATTACGTGTTTTATTTTTGTAGTTTGTTTCATAAGATAAACGTACAATTCGTGAATGCCTTAATTATTTTTAGCAACTCATGCCTCTCTGGTCTGCCAAAATAATTTTAGATCCAAATTTGTTCAAGAAATTTGTGGTGAAGTCGAATAGTGTGCTTCCAACTCATATGCATGCACAGAATTTGTTGTATTCAACATTTTGTTTCAACCATCAACTTGATTATGTTCTTCCACCACTTCACTTCATCTAGATCCCTCTATACCAAAGTCTCCAAGCTTCTCGTGACTTCAACAGCCAAAAGAAGAAAAAAGATTTAATTTCGTGACTTGACTTCAAGTTTCTTCACTCTTTCAATGAATTTTAACTTTTTCAGTTTTTATAAATAAGTTTTAGAAACAAGTTATAAAAACAACAACAAAAAAAAGCAAAAATGTAAACAATGGACATACTTGTTATTACCTTTCTGAAAAATAACGTTGCAGATGAAGAATGTTAGAAAGAAGAGCAAGATAAAGAAAGAAAAGAAATCAAGAGTGTTTGTCGCAAGAGAATAAGAAAAAAAAAAGAGAGATGTTTAACTTTGAAAAAGAGATAAGAAAAAAAGTGAGTAAAAAAAATACATTTAGTGAGAAAGGAAGAGATATAAATGAAGAATTGACACCCTCTTTAGTCAAATTATCACACAGTTAAAACCTTCCAAGATTTAAGTTCTTGATTGTTCACAACACAAAAATAAAAGAGATGAAATAAAATGCACCATGCTTATTTTGATTGAAGAGTAAACTATATTAAAATAATATACAAAAGCACCAAATTATCATTATAGCATTGTAAGGTAATTTTAGACTTTGTTCAAGATGAATTAAAAAGAAAAAGAAGAAAGGCACTCAAGAGTTAGTAATGTATTCATAATAATGAAATATGGATCAATCATTACTCTTCAAACTAAGTATATGTACCAGAAATCAACATCATCTATATTATTTTTTTGGAAATATAAGGTAAAAATAATAAATCAAGACAGTTTCAAAAGATAACGTATGTTGTCTTTTTATTTTCCAAAAATAACAATAACGGAAGAAGGGTGTCATTTGGCGGGTTCATGTGCTCTTCCTTCGCTTTGCCACACGCACAGGCAACACTCCCTTCATTCTCTCTCTTTCAACTCTCTTCCTCTTTTCCATTCAGAAATGTTCTCTGCCTCATTACTATAATCATCACCATCATCGTTTCTTCCTTCGCAATGAAAAAGATCCCGCATTCAGAGAGGTTGGTCGCACGAGTGGGGTCATTCAGACACAGTTTCCTAGAGAAGAGCAAAGAGAGGCTCCTTTCCAAGAGGGACCTTGGTGGCCTCCAGGACGAGAACAATGACCTCTCCAACCGTTCCTTCCTCGACTCCCTCTCTTATCGCGTCGTTGGCCTTCACAACTGGTCCAAAGATGTTGCCTCCAAATTGTACGAGATGGGTCGCAATGATCGACGCAAAGTCCTCTTTGCGATCAAAGCTGGCTTATCCTTAGCCATTGTCTCGCTTGTCATATACATTGAGGAGGAACAGTTTAGCAAGTACTCTGTCTGGGCAATCCTCACCGTTGTAGTCGTTTTCGAATTCAGCATAGGTATTCCATACATTGTTACATGCCATTATGAGTTTTCAAAGAAAATTTTGTATGGTATCATGATTCTGATTAATATCCACGTGTTATATAATCAAATTTACAAACTTTTCTTTTTTTTGTTTTTAAAAAATACTACTACTAGATGTCATCTCATGTGAAAATTGATCAAATTATAAACAAGTTGTAGATTCAGACTACATGATAATTTCTATATAAACAAGTTGTAGCTTGTGTTTATAGTCTCAACCAATCCCTACTTGATGAGTTTTATTAATTACTTATGTAAAAATTGGTTGGGGGTCAGAAATGGTGGGACTATATAACAATTTTTTGAAAAAAATTCATTTTGGTCTTTAATTATGTTGCTTGATGAAAATGTTAACTTTTTTCTTTTTTGTGGTAATGTGGGAGTGTAGGTGCAACCCTGAACAAAGGTTTCAATCGTGCTTTGGGAACAGTTTCTGCTGGAGTGCTTGCTCTGGGTATTGCACAGCTATCCGTGTTGGTTGGTCGAGCTTTTGAGGAGCTTATTATTGTGGTCTCTATTTTTATTGCTGGTTGGGCAACTTTACATTTTTTTTGGTTAAAGCATCTTATTTTAGTTGATGGCAACGTTCATGGATGATGTGTGATGATATTTGTGTGTCTCGGATGACTGTTTTGTTGTGGTGTGCAGGATTTTGTGCGAGCTATGTGAGGCTGTACCCTGCGATGAAGCAATACGAATATGGCTTTCGTGTATTCTTGTTGACATTTTGTATTGTGCTAGTGTCTGGGAGACACGGGTTGCAATTTTTCTCAACAGCTTTTTACAGATTGGTTCTAATTGGTATAGGTGCTGGTGTAAGTTTGTCTGTGAATATTTGCATTTATCCCATCTGGTCTGGCGAGGATCTACACAAATTGGTGGTGAAAAATTTCAGTGGAGTTGCCGCATCTTTAGAAGGTTTTCCTCCTTTTTAATTTCATGCAATTTTACACTATCAACTAATTAAAACTTACTTTAGATATTTTTGAGAAATCTTTATTCTAATATATTAGGAACTTATAAAAGTGTAGTTTTTGCTTAGTACTTTTCAGTTTGGGGTACTTTCAGTGAATTCGTCAGTGGTGTTTGTGCTGGTTCCACAATTTTTTAGTTTATTCTTGCTGCTGACTTTCTAGGTTGGTTCCTGTGATACTTCGTTTAGGTTGTGTAAATGGGTACCTGCAGTGCGTTGAATATGAGAGGGTTCCATCCAAAATACTAGTTTATCAAGCCTCCGATGACCCTCTTTACCGTGGTTATAGAACAGCAGTGCAATCGTCAACTCAAGAGGAGACTCTGGTATCCCTGCTTCCAAGTCTTAAAGCCAAAGCTAGTGTCCACATTTTACAAGTCTTTTTTTGCTCTTGCAGGTAGATTTTGCATTATGGGAACCACCTCATGGTCCATACAAGATGTTCAATTATCCTTGGAGAAGCTACGTCAAAGTCAGTGGAGCATTGAGGTATTGTGCTTTCATGGTCATGGCAATGCATGGATGCATACTTTCAGAAATACAGGTGAAGGCAACGTTTCCTTCTGTGATTTGTATTTTTGTTTTTGTTTTATGCTACTTTGTCACTCTTGGGGGCAAATAGGATTTTGGATGTATGAACTTTTGGTTTCATATTCGACACTAAATATGTACGATTTTTTGAGTTGTTTTTTCACATCACACAATGGCTGTTTACTTAATTTATCCTTTCTACTTTCAGTCCTTTGCAAGCACCCAACAACATATAAGATTATATAACCTTCCCTTCCATGAAATGATTGCTGGCTGGTTCAGATAGTAGTACTGTCTGTCATTAATACATGTAAATTCTTTTTGGTACATAATTACAAATTTGAATGTATTGTGGATTAACTATTCAAGTTTATATGCACATTTAGTGTTTTACATTATCAACTAATTATAAATAATTTCTAATATCATCTCGGCAGTAATTATTATAAAAGTAATAACTTGTGATTAGATAATATATCCCTGTACATCTATTATTTATTGTTATAATATTGTTTATCTCACAGTCGCCTCCAGAGAAGAGGTTGGTTTTCTATGAAGAACTTCAGAAGGTTGGTATTGAAGGAGCTAAAGTATTGCGAACACTCGGAAGCAAAGTGGAAAAGATGGAAAAGCTAAGCAACGATGACATCCTCTTAGATGTTCATGATGCAGCTGAACAATTGCAGATGAAGATTGACCGATTGTCATTCCTCCTTGTCAATCATGAGAGCTGGGAAGCTGCAAGACTGCACAAGGAAAAAGAACATGAGAATTTTATGGCTGCTAAAGACAATGAGAACAAGCATCCTGTGATCACTTCCCTCAGTGAAATAGGGGATGATCCAAAACTTAACATAAGAATAGAACCGCCCACACCTCAGACTGCGACCAAGAGCATTTTGGGGCGGTCACATTTCTCTTTTTTGTCAGATGGGATGCTAAATGAGCAAGAATCCAAAGTGTATGAAAGTGCGAGCTCCTTGTCTTTGGCAACATTTGCTTCAAACTTAATCGAGTTTGTTGCGAGGCTTCAAAATCTTGTGGATGAATTTCAAGATCTTAGTGAGAAGGCTAATTTTAAAGACCCCTTTGAAGTTGAACAACCGTTGTTGAAGTAGGAGTTACAGTCTCCTTGTTTATATAGATCAGAGGTGATGAAAGATGTCAAACAAAGATGTTTCTTTTCACTTTTAAAAAATAAACATGAAACTGAAGCTGCATTATTTTTTCTTGAAAAGTGGGAGGATTCAAACTCCCAACGTCCAAAATATCTCATCTTTATATACTCTGTATGATTTATAAATAACATTTTCTGATTTGTTCAATCTGGTGAAATTCTGCAATATAAGCTTCTATTTCCAAAGATTATAAAAAATGAAGCCGAGAACACTGGCTGGAATTTAAACAAACACTTGTAATTAGGATTCGTCAAAGTGATGCATGAATTTTCCCTGTCAAGCAAATATTTTACAGCATTATGAGAACACTTTCTAAAAGAAAATAGAATTTAATCAAAATATAGAGCTTAATTATTAAAAGATATCTTATATTATTAAAAGATTATAACAAAAAAGTAATGTTTTAAAAAAATGAATGTTAATTGAATTGTTTCTACTCCAATATAAAAAATAACTTGATTTTATACATCCGGTTTAAGCTTTATTGTTGTTATTTTTGACAAATCTTGATACAATATAATGTAATACACTCTAAGATAAAATTAAAATCATAATTCAAGGTTTAGTTCAGTAACTTGTATGATAAAGTTTAAAATGATTAAAAATTACTGAAACAAAACTATAATTTTGATTAAACTAGGTAAAAAATATATTTCTGGTACGTATTTAAGATTTCACAAACTCTTGTTTTTATGTTGTTTATTTGAGTGAAGAAGTAAGAGTAAATTTTTTAGCTGATCTCACTTGTACAGAATTTTCCTCCTAAAGAAATAAAAAGAAAATTTTAATTTTAAACTAGTATAATTTTTATATTATTACTTTATTTATTACTATCCATTTTTTTACTTATTTAAATAAATTTTTATTTTTTTCATTATTATTTTTTGAATCCAAATAACACATTTCTTACCACTGTATTTATCTTTTTTTTATATATATATATATATATATATATTTTCATTCCATTATTACTCTCTTGTTCCGTTTTTTATGTTGTTTAACATTGTTCATATAAATTAAAAAATGTAATTAATATTTTAGATTTTATAGAATTAAAATCTTACAAATCAGTATCCTAAAAATATTGATCAAGGAATAAATACTTTTTTATTATTAAAGTAACACCGGAAATCATGGAAAAATATGTTGTAATAATTTTCAATAAAAACATTATACATTTTTTTTTAAGTATTGTGCTTAATATTTTTTTAAACTATTATGCAATTACTACTAAATATCTCTCTCTCTTTTTATATTAATCAAATTGTGTTCAGTTATTTTTTATTTTTTATTTTCTCATTACACAATAACTAATAACGAATATAACAGAGAGAATGTTTAATATTTGATATCGAAAAATTAAATTTAAAATAGAGTTTTTTTTTGCTCTAAAATATCAAACAAAATGGGAGGAAGTAATGTTTTTTTTTTAAAATAATTTAGTTACAAAAAGGCAAAAAAAAAAAACGCGTCGAAGTGCTGAACGCAGCGTTTTAAAGTTAACTCGACCAGCATAGATGATTCGAATGCCAATTCTGTGTGTGACCACCGCATTGCTTCCCTCTATCGTCTTCTTCCCCTTTCTTCAATGGTCTTAGGGTTTCCGGCGTCCATGCATAGCACCTCGCAGTAATGCGTTTTTAATATTTGTTTTCAACTGTATCTAACGATTTACTAGAAGAAGGTCACAATTTCTCCATCTTCGCGTTTCGGTAGCTCGTGAAGTCGAAAGATATTGACACTTTCACGCATCACGGTACAATATTTTGCCCCCTCCTATCTTGATGTGACACACTAGGTTTTTTTCTTTCTATTTTTCGACTAAATATTTTGATATCGGATTTTCAATTGTTTGATTTTATGAACTTTCGAAATGTCTTAGATGTCGCATACGTGTCTTTTTTAAGTTGGAGAACCATAAGTAAATTTAACTGAAACCTATAGTATTTCCCGGGCGCGTGCACACTACACATGCAATTTGAACTTGCAGTTGCTACTTGCGTGCTGTTAAACTCTTGATTTGGTTATGCGTTACCTTAAAAAATGAGTTAAGTAATGTGTATGAAATTAGTTAGTTAAGATGGAGTTCCGAGTTCAAGGTTTTAAGTATCAATGATTTATACATTTAATTAATGCTGGTTGTTGATTTAGTAGTATTTGCTGTTCGGTGTACTAATAATTGTACTTCGATTTTCTCTTATATTATGGTTTTGTTTGTTTTTCTAACGGTTGGATTAATTTGCTGATTCTGGCAGAAATATTGCGAACTAAGCAAAATGTCTATGGCTGACGAACCACTATATCCGATAGCAGTGCTTATAGATGAGTTGAAAAATGATGACATTCAACTGCGGTTAAACTCGATTCGCAGGCTATCAACAATTGCGCGAGCACTTGGGGAGGAGCGCACCCGTCGAGAATTAATTCCATTTTTGAGTGAAAATAATGATGATGACGATGAGGTACTTCTTGCAATGGCAGAAGAGTTGGGAGTTTTCATTCCTTATGTTGGGGGAGTGGAACATGCCAGTGTGTTGCTGCTACCGCTGGAGACACTTTGCACTGTTGAGGAGACCTGTGTAAGAGATAAAGCTGTGGAATCACTTTGTAGAATTGGATCTCAAATGAGGGAGAGTGATTTGGTTGAATATTTTATACCATTGGTGAAGGTCAGTTAATGTTTTTTCATCAACATAAATGATTTTACTGCTATTACTGCATGTGAAATCCATCATGAACGTTACCTGATATTTGTCCTTTTCAGCTGTGGTTTTGGGCTTGATGTGATTCTGATTATCATATAAATTTTCCTTTATCTTTTTCATGGGAATTTGACAATTTTCTATTACTTGAACAGCTTGATACTTAATGAGAAATTGGTTGGTTAATGGATCTAGATTAACTTGAACGCTTGATATTTGATTCTGCAGTTTATAACATTTTGTTGGATCTAAGTGATCACATTTGTATTAGTGCTTCTTTGTCATTTGTGGTGCATTCTATGTATCCTACCTATTCCCATTGATTATGTTGAAAATGTTGAATGAACATTCTGTCCAATTCATGCTATGAATTTTTTTGTTCAGAGATTGGCAGGAGGTGAATGGTTTACTGCTCGAGTCTCTGCATGTGGGCTGTTTCATATTGCTTACCCTAGCGCACCAGAAACATCAAAGACCGAATTGAGATCAATATACAGTCAGTTATGTCAGGATGACATGCCTATGGTTAGAAGGTCGGCTGCATCAAATCTTGGTAAATTTGCTGCAACAGTTGAATATGCTCATTTGAAGGCTGATGTCATGTCAATTTTTGAGGATCTTACTCAAGATGGTAAGTCAATACACAATTTTGTTATTTTTATGTTGAAAATGTCTTGTCATTTGTCTAGTACATAGACCGTTTGATTTTGATAGAGTCTCCTGAATATACTTTACTTTTTTAATATGCTATTGTAATCTTGGATCAGATCAAGATTCTGTCAGATTGTTGGCTGTGGAGGGCTGTGCTGCTCTTGGCAAGCTGTTGGAGCCACAAGATTGTGTTGCACATATACTACCAGTTATTGTTAACTTCTCCCAGGTACATGATTGGAACTGACTAACTGACTAACTAACTAACTAACTAACTAACTAACTATATATATATATGAATAATAGGAAAACAGAGCAATTGAACATTAAAAATCACAAAATATAAGATAGGAAAGACCCCGCCTCAAGTTAGCATACTTACCCAGCCTTTTCCCAAATAATTCCTTACCTCTGTCATTCCCCAGCCCTCTCTATTCATAATGATGTAATCATGGATAGGGAGGAAGCACTTCAAGGAGGAAAAGCTATAGATAAAGATAAAAAGAGGGACGCAAAGGAGGAGCTCTACAGAGTTAGAAATTTTGAAGATAGTAGACATTAGTTTTTATGTAATAAACCCTTTGTTTAGGTGTAAGGTTAGCTGGGAAGGATGTAAGGATAAGACTTCTTAGTTAGTAACCTAGTATGGTTACATGTATAGGAGGTGAGTGTTTGGCTTCCTTCTCTTCCCACACACTTCCTATATAAGGAGTGCTTTAGACCATTTTGTAAACACTTTTGGATTGAAGTCAATAGAGCATATTTGTGCTTTAGTTCGTGAAAAGTAGAAAAAATTCTCTCTTTTAGTAATCTTATCTTGAGAGTTAGGTCTCAAATGGCAAATTGCCTTTATCTCATGGAGGTTAGTGGTGTAAGATTCTTTTCTAATTCTTTGTCAATCTTGATTCATATTTTTAGACAGCTTCCAAGAGAAGCTATCGTTCTAAAAGGTAATCTTTTTTTTTTTTTACTAGTCTTTCATTTTCTTTCTTAGTCTTATCTCTTCTTTGTCTTGTTTCTTCTTCTCCATTGTTTCACAGCTGTAGCCGTATATTTGACCAACCAAACAACATGCAAACAACCACAAAATGCCATCCAAATCTTTCAAAACTGCCACCCTCTTGCTCAGAAAATAAATCAGATCATAACCCAACAACACCCCAACCAAAGTATCCTTTGCATCAAAGATCTTGGATCCCTTTCTTCCTATAAGCTTCAGCAACCCCTGCACCAAGAAACCTCCAAGATCATCACTAAACCATGATACAATTGATGCAAATCTTCCACATCTTCAAGCAACACAAACCTATTCCGTAAAACAAAGAATCCATGGTTGAAGCTTGTGATAGTCAATCCTTTCATTAGAGCAACCTTCTTGGGTTCTCATCACATAACTAACTCCATCATACCCAAATGATTGATTACCCACATCACATTTCCATAATCCCCAGTGACGCATCATCCCACTCTGTTATTCTCTCTCCCTTCTCAGCCACATTGTTCCCTTCCATTTGGATACCTCCCTTGTTTCTCTCATGCGCTTTTAAGCCTTTATCATTATAATTGGGCCTGTAGGGCTAAAGTCAGAGGCAAATTCAAACAACTTTTATTGTCAAAAGCTACAAATTTTGCAAGATGTAGGGAGGGATTAGTAAATTTACGGAAGCTTATAATCATGTTTTTATTCATTCGTGTTTATTTGAACATCCAAACATGGTCAAGTAAATCATAATTTATTCCTACCCTTGCTAAAATAAAATTAAAAATTGAATCTCTATTTCTCTTTTTATATCTTTCATTCCCAACTTCCAAATGTATCCTTGGTTATTTAGTCTCCCTGCATCTGGATATCTTTAGTGTTATTTATTTATGTGATTTGAATTTCATTGTGGATAGGATAAGTCTTGGCGTGTGCGTTACATGGTTGCAAATCAATTGTATGAACTTTGTGAAGCTGTAGGACCTGAACCTACCAGGTATTATTATTATTATTTTGGTGAATATTACATGTGCTGCATATCTTTCTATGATAGAGATAAGTTATGTAAACATATTATATTAAAACTTATGAGCTCAGTTTTGTAGCTGATGTTTTGGATATTCATGCTGTTCATGATTAACAGGAGAAGTCATGTTTAATAAATTTTAATTATTTATTGTTTTTATTACTTAATATATGCAGTTGAAATAAAAACTAACCAACCTGTTATCTCGCTAAAGTAGACACTCATGTTCTCCATGTTTTTATAGTTATAGTTCCTTTTTATTTCAACAGTTACATTTAATAATAAATGTAATAAATGGTTATGATTTATTAAATAGTAGTCTCCTATTTACGTTAAACAGGAGAGTGTTGAAATCCATTCATGATATGATACGCTAAATCATGTGATTTCTATATTGATTTTCTTAGTTTTACTAAGGCCAAATTCTGAAGCCAAAGCAATATATTTTTCTTAAGATTTTATTTTTTAATTCTTGTTTGTGAAGAACGGAATTGGTACCTGCTTATGTGCGATTGCTTCGAGACAATGAGGCTGAAGTACGCATAGCAGCTGCTGGAAAAGTGACCAAATTTTGCCGGATTTTAAATCCAGAACTTTCAGTTCAGCATATTCTTCCCTGTGTGAAGGTATGCATCTTTGGCAAAGAAATTTAACACATGTTAAATTTACTGTTTCCTTGGTTTTGGTCGGTAATTCAGTATACTAAATTTATATGTACAGGTTTAAATTCTTTGGAACTACTTTTGCAGGAATTGTCATCAGATTCTTCACAGCATGTCCGCTCTGCTTTGGCTTCAGTAATAATGGGAATGGCTCCAGTGTTAGGAAAGGTAAAAGTGTCAAATAGCAGTTTCTGCAGTTATTATGCTCTTGACAGGAATATGCATTATCCATATCATGAAGGTGAAATCTGTTATGTGCTTGGGGCCATTCAAATTAATTAATATTTTCTTTTATGGCAGTTTGAGGAAAAACTTATTTCCCCCGGAAATATCTCTTTTTCCCCTCCCAAAAGCTGTTAGAAAGTTGCAAAAAAGGGATGACCATTTCTTCAAGTTAAGTTGGTTCAAATGCATATTATTGTGCACAATACCACCTAAATTGAGTTCAGGAGTTAGGACATCATTTGGGGTTTTGGGTTATAGAGTACTAGATTATGTTTCCCACTTTCCTCAATTGCTACTGATTGTGTGTGTAGGCCATAAATTTTAAATAGTTATGTAATGAAATGTGTCCTTGGCAGGTTTAATTGACATGTACAGTAGTAATGATTCTCTTTTAAAATCCTCATCATCCCCCACCCTCCCAACCTGAATTGAAGTAAAGAAAGAGCTTTACTACCAAATCTAGGATCTAGGATATCCTGAAGTCATGAACTTCTTGAATTTTATCAATGTCTCACTTGTCATTCTTTGTTTGTTTCTCATATAGTTCCATTGGTGAAGATACTAAATCTATTCGTCCCAATTAAAAAATTATTTATAAGTTCAGGACCTAATTACAAACTTCTAAAGTAATAGCAACTTATTTAAAATTTTCTAAATAGTTCAGGAACTATTGAATTTATTTAACCTAATTCTTATTGCTAAGCAACTCAGTTCTACCTTATCACCGTTGCAGGAAGCAACAATTGAGCAGCTTCTTCCTATTTTCCTTTCACTTTTGAAGGATGAATTTCCTGATGTGCGCCTAAACATTATCAGCAAGCTTGATCAAGTGAATCAGGTTGTTATAGTTTATGTTTATGCAGATACTTTTTTATTTTCAGAATGCTCTAGATTTCTTTTGGCAACCTTTTTCTCTTACCTCTGCAGCAACCATTAATTCTAGAATACAAATACGTTTTGATCAATCTATTTTTACAGGTTATTGGAATCGATCTGTTATCTCAATCTTTGTTACCAGCCATTGTTGAGCTTGCTGAGGATAGGCATTGGAGGGTCCGGCTAGCAATTATAGAATATATACCCTTATTGGCAAGTCAATTGGGGGTTGGGTTTTTTGACGACAAGCTTGGTGCTCTTTGCATGCAATGGTTGCAGGATAAGGTTTGTGCTCTCCATTTGCTTGCTAGTGTTTGTGCATATTCCGAATGACATATTGCACATGACTATTTTTTGTTAACAGCCTTAGTTATTTTAGGTTCATTCAATTCGTGAAGCAGCTGCTAACAACTTGAAACGCCTTGCTGAAGAATTTGGTCCTGAGTGGGCTATGCAGCACATAATACCTCAGGTTCATCTATTTGCTTAATTTGTTGTTAATGACATGAGACCCCAGTATATGTCAAAATATTAATTTGTCTTTGTGTGTATATGTGTGCATGTTTTTGTGTTTGTTCTGGTGGAAATTGAGCTTCTATACCTCTCTTAATTTGATTTGGTTACATTTCTTGCTTACAAATGAATTAGAAAATACTGTAACAATGTCATTTAAAATGGGTGAACTTGCTTGTCTTCAATTAGATTCCTGAAATACAAAACTTGCTCATGACTCATCATTGGAAGTGGAGTTGGGGACAATGGAAAATCTTCCACTATTTACATTGCATGTGTCTAGATTGAGCTCTAATAATAAGGCTGCAGTCATCTTGGTTTGTTTCAGTTTAAGTACTGCAATTCCTTTTCCAAAATACTGAAATAGAATCTGTTATCTGGGTGCTTAATTGAAGATGAAGTACAAAAAGGTCATCAGTCATGAACGGCGTTGCAAATTCACCTCTGGACTGTAGCTAAAATTAGTAAAAACAGATTTTATCTATCATTTGTTTATTTGGCATCCGATCTGGGCATGATTCTGACTTCTACTGATATCTTACATTGACTTTAGATATGACTTAAATAGGGCTTATAAAGGCATGGAATGGAATATCCTGACCTTTTTGAGATTGAGTTCGACCAGGTCCAAATTCAAGATGTTATTGGAGCCTATCATAGATCTAATACTGGGCCACTCTCAACAGTAAAAAGAAAAACCTGGTTCTGCACAGCTTTCCGGGTGCAAAATACAAAAATATAAAATTATTCCTGCAATGTTCGTTCTCAAGATTTCAATTGTGAGAGCATGAAGGAGCATGAGGGGAATGTGTTGAGAACATTGACTAGAGCCTATAAAGTCTTGAACAATTCTTACCTCAAAGCTAGTTTTTTTAGGGTTGAGTTAGACTAGTCTAAATTCAAGAGCCTTCTGTTGAACAATGAATATATTTGGCTTGTTTTGTTCTTTTCCCTGTTGAGTAATTGTCTCTCCTGACTTTGGCCCAGCCCTTTCCGAATTTTCACTTTAAGGTTGTCTTCGGGGCTTGTTAGGTTCCTGCGTTCGGGGTCTGAAGAAGATAGTTTTCATTGGAATGTTTGTTTTCAAAATGCTATTACTTGTTCTGTTTTCCTAACATCAGTATGGAATGTGTGGAACAGGTTTTGGAGATGAGCAGCAATCCACACTATTTGTATCGGATGACTATTCTTCGCGCTATCTCTCTGCTTGCTCCTGTAATGGGGCCTGAAATCACATGTTCAAACTTGTTACCGGTGGTTGTTGCTGCTTCAAAAGACAGGTATTTTGTTTTTTCTTTTGAAAGCTGGGTACCTGCCATAGTGGACGTGTCAATACAATTCTCATTCCTATTTGCTTCCATTTTGTTCCTTATAGAGTGCCCAACATAAAGTTCAATGTGGCAAAGGTATTAGAGTCCATCTTCCCCATCGTCGATCAGTCTGTAAGTATCATACTCGTTTTCCATCCGCTGTTTCATCTTTGTTTGTCTTTGACTCTTACTGTGAACATCATTGCCATTCAGGTGGTCGAGAAAACTATCCGTCCATGCCTAGTTGAGCTCAGTGAGGATCCTGATGTTGATGTGCGATTTTTCTCCAACCAAGCACTACAGGCAATTGATCATGTCATGATGTCTAGCTAGGCAGGAATGGTTCAACACGCATTTAGGTTGAAAACGTCAAGAAAGGATGTAATATTTCCAACAATCATAAGTAACACTGCATAGTTATGTTTAGTGCTTTTCAGTCATAGCTGAATGGTTATTTATCTGTGAGTAACTAGTGATTGACAATCGATGTGATTTAGTTTCCATTATTCCATATATTTTTGTGTTTTTTCTTGATTATATTCTTCATAGATTCTTTATTGGTGTTCCTTGTTGTAATTCTAGGCAATGAATTGCATATTTCAAATACGGTCCAAGCACACCGTAACTGCCACAATAGCTTGAGCCTTCTCTCGCATTTTTATTTCATCGTACTCGTACCGTTTTAAACATTTATTTAAAAGGATTTCACTCATCTTAAATATTTTATCAAAAGAAATTAAAATGAAAAAATATATATTATATCAGACGTGAAATAGTTAACTACACAAACTTAACCCAATTTCCCCCAAAAAATAAGACTTAACCCTGAATCTGTTCATTAATTTTATTTTGATTAATTTTAGACCAGTCCAATAATTAGAGGGGATATTGGTATCAGTATCATAATTTATGGGCGATAAATGATGATTCTACTAAATTAAAGAATATTACAAATTATATATAATGGTTATACATTATACGAACTTTTATTAAATCCATGTTAAGAAATGATTTTTTTTATTACTGTATTGTTGATAGAATGATAGAGGTAAAAGAGATATAAACAGTCAACAGAAGGAAGAAAAGATACGTATATTATTATTTTATTAGTTATATATATATATATAAATAAATAAAAGGGAGTGCATTATCTATTTATACAATTATGCAGTCAATATAAAGATCTCAACTATTATAATGAGAGCCCAATAATTTATTTCTGAAATTGAGAAATTTTGTACCTGAGTTAGGTTTATTCAGTAGATTGGTTACTTGATACTGAGCAGGAAGATTAATGGCTTATTTTTTAAGCACCTTATCCCTAACAAAATGTAACTCTATCTCAAAGTACTTGGAGCAAGAATGCAGAATTGGATAAGAGAATTATACCAAGATTGTCACAGTATATAATAGGTATAGTATGAGGAGCATACAACTCATTGCATTCATAAGATTTCAGCCATGGTAACAATAACACTGCGGTATTCAGGCTTTAGTATTTTTACACGACATCACTTTCTGTTTGTGAGACCACCAACAAATGGTAGAACTAACATATACACAATATCCGGTGGTCGCATTGCGATCATCATCAACATCATAAAACATGATTAATACAAGAATAGTTAATAAATATCTATAAATTATTTAGAATCATTCCAATCTATATTTTTAACTACATATATTTTATATTAAATATTCTGAGATTCTATTTAATATATAAGTATTATTTGAAACATGTGCTAACAACATATCTATACCCAGGATTTATTTTTCCAAGAGAGTTTTTCACTGTAATAATCCTGAACTTTTATTATATAGATCGGGAGTATTTGTACGAAAAAAGTATTTGTTTGAGTCAAATAAAATTATTACAAAAAATTTAAATTAAGATCACTAAAATTAAACTAAAATAATATATTTCAATCGATTAACGTTTTAGTGATCTGAATTTAAATAATGATTCATAGTTCTTTCTAGTTATATCTCACTTTCAATATCAATGAATTTTTTTAATGATTTACAATGAACCATTAACTTAACTTTTCTGAAGTGAGAAATTCTAGCAAAAGTGATTGTGAAATGTTGCCATACATCATCACGTGAATTCACATGTGAAGAGCATCTCAATTCTCAAATGTGTCTTCAATTTTGGGATTTCATCGCTTTCACTGCCTACTTGGAAAGCATCAATCTAAAATGGAAAATGTGATTCTAAATCATAACAAGTTTTAGATTAGGGTTGCAGGGGGCTATGGATCTGTCCTATCAAACATGACAAGATTATTTAAAATTTGTGTTTATATATTCATAAATAATAGTAACTAACTAGGTAAGCTTCATCTAATTATATTTATAAGAAACGAAATATAAACATAATTTTAAGATAGTCTATCATATATGTCAAACACAATTAATTAGTAACTAATTGAACAGAATGAGGAACTAAAAGCAAATAAATTTTATAACTTTCAAAAATTAAACATGAAAATAAACAAAAAATCTAGAAATGTCAAATTCATAAATGCCAAAAATATATTTAATTATCGACACTGAAGCTTCTTTGTTACTTGGATGTTGGAATTAATTGCTTCACATTCTTCTGGTATTAGTTTAGTACACGTCTTAAGACCAAATTTACGACTATAAGATAAGATTAGAGGTTGGGATGTACTAGTGCAGAGTGAGAACAAAAGTGAATGAAACAGATAATTATCTTATTTGTATAAAATACTAATAGATACCTTAATTAAATTATGCATTTAATCAGATTATTTTAATTAATATTATTCATTTTATTAGTCATATCCCTATTAAACAAACTAGAATTGATAACAAAAATTACATATATTGAATTAGAGATTAGAAAATAACACAAAATTTTGGAAACTAAAACTAGATACGATAGTATTATTAGTTAGAATTTAAAACTTATATATGCTTTCAACAAATTTCAATTAAGGATTTGTTTGTCTTTGATGAAACAGTGTAACAGATTGTTCGATTAACTCTCAACGTTAGAAGTGAAAATTCCTAAAGTCAATTTCACAATAACATTATTGAATTTAAACCATGATCATACAATTAAAATTTGTTTGACTTCTAGTTCACTTTCGGTGCCATCAATTATTAATGAATTTTCTAATGTCCATTAACAATTTTACTTAAAATATCGTAATATAACTTTCCATTGAATTTTTTCACCAGACACAATTACATATGGATATTTTAAAGGAAGAAACCTCTGCAAAAATAGTGTATCTATTCTAGAATTAAAGTGAACTAACTTGAGTTTTCTAACTTACCTCAAATAACAATGAGAATAATAGTCTCATGATAAATAGTTGGTATAATTAAAATTTGCAACCAATCATCTTAAAGTAATAAGAAAACTATACCAATAATTTATAATAAAATTATTTAATCATATTTTTTACTTCAAATTAAATCGAGGACAACAGTATATACATACAATCTCATTCATGCATTAAATACCTCTGAGAAATTTTTGCATTATATTGTGTAGTTCTTGAAGGTTTAGAAATTTACAATAGCCAGTTTGATTTTCAGAAGCGTTAATTAATTTTATATACACAGAGAGACCAGAACAGTAAACAGAGAATCAGAGAGCCATGAAGGACTTAACACGAGCCATCATTTCCTTAGTTCTGTTCTTCGACACCTGAGACTTACTCAAAATCTGAAACGCATGTCCAACACCTCCGAACACCCCGTACTCAACCATTTTCCCTGCTCTCATCAAAGTATCACAAAACTCCAAGTTCCTATCCTTCAATATATCCATCTCCGAGATGCACACCAAGGTACGCAGGAGCTTCAACTCCTCCAAGTTCACTTTCACCAAAGGGTTGCACCACGGATGGTCACGGTTCGAACCACAAGGTAACGCCAAGCGCCAGTAAGTGTCAGATGCTGCCAAGTTCAAAGCAGAACCCGATGATTGAGCCATGCATTTCTCAGAACCTGTTCTCACTTCCCCACCGAAAAAGGGTTGTATCAAAATAAGACCTTTCAGGTTCAAAGGCCTTAAAGCAGCACCATCACATGCAGCTATCCTTGTGGCAACGTTGTAGGCTATGTTAGCACCAGCACTGTCCCCACCTAAGAAGACACTAGAAAAGTTACACTTTGTAATCCACCATTCACTATTACTACCACTACCCTTGTTGTGTTGTTGATATAGCATTTGTTGTTTCACCCACATTAGTGCCTTTAGTCCATCATCATAGGGTGCTGGAAGAGGGTTCTCTGGGGCCAATCGATAGTTCACTGACATAATCACACACCCCACTTTGGCAGAGAGCCTTGCAAGGAAATCATGGTAGCAACTCCATGCTGCTGACCCAACACAAAAGCCTCCGCCGTGAAAATAAACGAGTAATGGTAACTTGTGTTGGCAAATTGGAACATAAAAACGTGCCCATGTGTTTGCGGCACTATCAATGATCATGTCTCGAGATGTCACATTTAGCTCTAGACTCATAGTACTAGCAGTGACACATGGAACAACTTGTGGTCGTTCCACATATCCATCTTTGTGTACTCTAATAAGCCCTGCTATTTCCTCAACTACGCAACCATGAGATGGATGATAGTCTTTGGGAACAGTGTATTGTGGGCTAAGGTTTACATTTGAGGTAAGAGTAGCCATTATGTTTCTTGTCATAAGAGGCTGAAAGAAAAGAAAGAAAGAAAGAAAGAAACCAAGGAGTTATGAATACAATGAATGAATCTGCGGTGACTGTTTTTGCACTTTGCAACCTTATGCTATGGTTTGCTTATATAGACGGGAACGTGAGTGGAATTGAAATGGTCAAAAGTCACTGTAGGAGTGGGGAAAAGGATGAATGAATGTTTTCATGCCTGGTTGGAAGTTGAGGAATTCGACACACGTCTCCACGTGAATTCACATGTGGAGGGTCCTCCTAATTCTCATTGCCCCTCCAATTTTGATAACTCGTCCCTTTCACTGCCTAATTGGGAAGCATCAATCTAAAAGGGACACCCTCATGCTGAATTATTAACAAGTTCTAGGAAAGTGGCTGTTGGTTCCTGTCAGAGGTTGCAAAAATAGACCAATTCACTTGATAAAATGCAACGTAGGGTCTCACTTTAAATTTTTAACTTGAATTAAATTAATTAAAGGTGAGTTCTTTTTATGTTCCATTTGATTCAGGCTTAACTTAAAAAATCTGCAAAAAGATTGAAAAGGATAAACTTTTATTAGTACTTTACTACCGACATTAGGTCAGTGAATAATCCATTTTGTCAGTTCTAGTGCATACATTACTGTTAAATTACCCAATCAGCAGCTAATTAAACAGAATGTGCCATGATTAAGCGTCAGACGCTAATAATGTTTGACTTTTGTTTTCTTTTTTTTGGTTGTTAGATACAGGGTTCATTCTCACAGTATTTGAGCCCGGTTTGTAACTATGCACATGTCATCGTTTTTTTTACTTAAATTTTCACATTTACGAGTCTATACGAATTTTGCAGTTCAAATTATACGAGTACAAAGAAACAAGACAAAAAAAAATGTAAGAAATAACTATTTATGCTTCTGTTGAGGAATCATATAGAAGCATGTTGGGGAAGGAGGAAAAAAAATAAGTAGCATGACATTGTTGACATTTCAAAGAAACAACTGAGCTTAGTGGCGTGCAAGCATTAAGGGCTAACTTTAGGTTGCCTCCCATTAGCATCATTTCAGGAACAATATTGGAGACATCACACATTAGAAGTTGAATTAATATAAAGCATTCTAGATATTTCTTAGAGAGTTATAATTGAAGATAGTTTGTGGTCATAGATAGCTAGGGTCACAAAGCATATCCAAGTATGGAGGGTCACCCATTTTCAGGATGTCCATTGAACTTGCTCTTCAGTGAACCCCAATATCCTTGGGACTTCAATAAAGCACGCAAAGTCAGACCTTATTGCCAGTCTTTTTCATTTTATCTTCACGAAAGAAACCATCTTCAGTGTGCATGAATGATGCTTCTCTTTTGAGTTACATGCATGCATCTTCTTTAGCTTTCCTTTTCTAATTTCAAGAACGGAATAATGCCATTTTAGAGTTGAAAATTTTATATTCAAAGATCAGTTTTCCTAATGTGGAACGAGTTGTCAGGACTTTCGTGTTGGACAAAAGTGCAATTTTGAAAATGAAAATCCAATTTTGATGGGCTATAAAAAACGAGGAAGAGGTAAGAGTTATGACATATATACTTCATAATTAATGTGCTTTGTCAGCAATTTAAATATTTAAGTCTTCTTGTTGTTTTTCTTGCTTTTAAGTTATAAAGTAATAGTTTAAAATTTGTAAATTATAAAATTGTCAACAAGAATTATGAGTATCTTGATTTTGTGCTTGCCTAATGGCAGGAAGTCAACACATATCTTCCCCATATGTTGCAAATTAAGGTAACTCCCTGTGTTTCCTTGAAACCATAATTATCTTTCTCGTGGCACTTTAGAACACAATGAGAGTGATAAAATGTTCCTGCACACATCAAATGAGGATGGTTGAGGTTTGATATTGGCGCAATCAATAACCAGACCATGAAAAGTGTTGCTTCCAATTTAGGGTGGAGTAAGAAACATAGCAAAAAGAGAGTCACATGATGAGTCACTGTAAAGTCAATCATCCAAATACCTTAAAGTACAGTTCTAGGTACATTGAGTGAGTGAATGAGTACTAGGGACATGTTAAATGATGAACTTACTTTAATCATATGTATGTCGTTATAGGGTTGTTGGAAATTAAGTACTTCTTACATGCAACACTCAGTATTTAATTTAATGATATATATATATATATATATACATATATATATATATATATATAGAGAGAGAGAGAGAGAGAGAGAGAGTATAGATTTTTCTTTTCTCTCATGTATATGTTAAAAAAAGTTTAACCAATGACACTAAGAGATTCTTTAGTTCCATTTTTTAAGTGAAATGCAACAAAATTATATGATGTTAACTCAATGAGATATATCGCGTAACTATTCCATTGACAGATTAAGAGAGGCGACGTTAACTATTCCATTGATTTATCGCGTAATATAATGAAATTTTAATTGTATTTGATCATGAAATATATGATTAAAAAATAATTGTATAGAATTTGTATTTTTTTTAATCATAAAATACGTAAATAAAAAATAACATGATCCATTTATTTCACTATACTCAGCTGACGTTAAATACCCGAAACTGGAATTGCTGGATCGTGAAAGAGAATCTATTTTGTGGACATTGATGATATCCAAAGCCCAACAAAAATGACACTGCGATGGCCCATGGATGAAATATACAAAAATGGATTCATTTTCATTTAAGAAAAATCATTTCAATTCCAAAAATTTGATCATCTATGTTACTTTCAAACAATGTTCCTTCAGAAACAATGCTAATGATAAACGTAATTCTGAGAACTGTATGACTTAGAGTTTTCTCAAAAGATGAGTTTTCTGTAAAAATTACTGAAAATCCATGTTATTTACTTATATAACTAAAATTACACACACATATATAATAAACTTTTATTTTATAAGATAGCTTTTGAAGTTCAATAAGATAGAATTCCAAATTATAAAGATTATATCAAATTCTAAAACAGTCAAAATAAAAAGTAAAACCAAATTGTAAATTAAATTCGTGTGATTTTATTTTATTATCTAAGTTTTTCATATTTTCTTAAATGGATTGTATATTTTTAATATTTCACAAACACATTTTTTTTTATGATTTATACTTAAGGTTTGATACAGAATAAATGTATAATAAATAATCAGAATAAATAAGAAAAAATAATAAATCTTTTATTTTTTAGATATAATATTTAGTCTAATTTTACTTATTTTTCGATCCAATTTAAAACGAGATATTCATATAAAAAGAAAATAGTGTTTGTTGTAAGGTCAGCCACCTTCTTTTTAGAAAAAAAAAAACATTAAAACAAAAATGTTAATACTACAAATTGTTGAATAAAAAATATATTATCCTTGTGAGATATTAAAAATGATATATGAGTTTATATTCCCTAGAAATGGTTCTCTTTTGACTAAGCATAAAATTTCATAACCATACAATTTAAATTATTTTTAAAAAGTATAGAAATTATATAAAACTAGATTTTTGATACAATAATGGTTGGATAAGTATGTGATAAAAATAATAAAAAATATTACATTCCCTTCACGTACACTTATCAAATACTATAAATTTTTTATTCGACCATAAAATATATAAATAAGAAAATGACTCATTTATCACATATCATAATTTCAGCCAATCTATATTACAAGTCTCTTTTTTTGTTCAGATCCTTTATTTTTCTTTGATTGAATTGATGGTATCCAAAGCTGAACAAGAATGACTCTGAGATGGCCCACGGAGTAAATTGTCCACCACAATCTCCTTCCAACAGCTGTCTGACCCTGTTGGATCTCAATCATTCCACCTTCTTAATTTCCAATATTTTAAGGACAATGATAACAAACATTAGCAAATAGTTTTCTTAACAAAAATATGATATAAAGATGTGTTTAGATAGAACTTGTGTATTATCTTGTTCAGAATCTGTGATACATTTATTGTAGGTTATCCCTTCGTGTTGAGATACTATTGAACATGATAAATATGCAGAGTCCTAGTTTGAATACAGAAAATATCATGGGAGCAAAATTTTTTGTTAATTTTTTATGATCAGAGTTTCAGCAATCCAAATATCAGCATATATAAGATTGACCTTTTTAACGGTAGTTATAAGAAGTGAAGCAACACCAATAAGATACTCTAATTTAACGTCTTCCAATACTTGAATCACAAACAAGTCGAGGTTATGAAAATTACATCGCATAAATTGATATTTTACAATTTTAATGGTAACGTAACCCAAACCATAAGCATGCCTGATGTTGATGTTTGGTGCTGAAAAACGACCATTTATGTTGCTAGAAAGTAACTGCCAAATGTCTTTTGTTCTGATCCACTTGATTTGGCTTATAGATTTAATGATTGCATCATATGATTTAAAGTAGCGGACATTTGCTAACGTACGAAATGGACATATTCTTCCAACTTGGACACTACCGGATTTCAGATTTACACACTCCTACTTTCACAACACTGACCTCAAACTAATCTCTTTCCTCTCTTATTCATCCATCCATCTATACATAAACCTCAACACCCATTTACTTTCACGTCCCAACTCATCATTCACTTATAGCAACCGAAGTCTACAATTCAAGTTATTATGGAGATGAATTCAGATCCTAGTGTTATGTCTGAGGCAGAATATGAAGAGGATACATTCTATGCTGAGATTAGGAGGCAGATTCTGCTATTGACATCTGAAGACAACGAAGATTTACTAGAAACAAGAAGTTTCAATCCCATTACTGTGACTGATGGTGGTTCAAACAGGTCAGTTTACAGATTTAACGGCGGATCTCCACCAGCAAGCAATTTTTGTTTGTGGGAAAGGCATGGTTCCGGTTCACCACCCCTTTGGCTAGTGAACTTGTGGAAGAATGGTAAAGGTACTGGAGTGTTCATTCCCCAAGTGGCATCTAGGAAAAACCAAAGACCAGGTAGAGTTTTTTTCTTTTATCTGCATCACTAGTTTACATATGATGAAATTGCTTGAAGAAAAATGAATATTTTACTAGTGTTTTACACTATTGATTCTTGGCAGGAAAAATGAATAGCAGGAGAAAAATCTATAGACCAGTGGGAAACAAGGATTGAAGAATCTAGGATAAAATTTCTAATTAATGGAAATTGAAAATCGTTGTTGCTTGATCACAATATATAGCATAGGAGGATACAATGATGATCATTCAGTAGGGGTGAAGTGCAGCAGATAAAAAGGGTGAAAAGTACGTACAGAGTTTGCCTTTTCATTCATAGGATGATTTTTGTTCATCTTTATTGATATATAAGCATGTACAGATCGTACAGTCATTATTATAGGGGAAAAAAGAAACAAAATTTGTGCAACTTGTTTAATGTAATTTTCAACCGACATCATATTGTTGGAATTTAAATGTAGAGTTTCCTATTTCCATGTATAATGGAGAAGAAAGTGGATAAAATGATTTATGATTATATCTATCGATAAGTCATATGCTTTATAGAAGTTATTTGCAATGTTGTCTGGTAGGCAGTGCAAAGGTGACAATGATTCAGGAGTAGGTATTTCTACTTGTACGCATAACACTGGAAAATTGAACATGTCAATAATATACAAAATGCAGTAACTAGCAATCTTCCAGATAAGATTAGATGACGGGAAACAAGAATTGGTCTGGGTGTGGGTGGCACCTAGTAATCTCTAGGGCACGCTAACCATAGTGAATTAAGAGCTCTGAGTCGTGAAACGTAATCATTTATGACAAGGAGAGCACGCGCAGCTTGGAAAGTGGTCAAAATTCGACGCATCTGTTGCAGAGTTTGTTGCCTCAAGAGATCAGCCTAATAGAGAAAAAACATAAACTCAGACTACAATGCACATAAAATTTTAAGGTTTTTGATAGTATTGAAAATTAGTAAAGTAACAGAACATAGAAACTAAACTCCTAAACGTAAAGTGAAATTTTATTATTCAAAGCGAAAACTCAAAATATAATAAATAAAATTATAATGTGGCAATTCAGTGACCAAGATTAGTTGGGTTACCTGATGAAGGAAACTCTCCAGTGTGGCAAGCTTGCCCAATGCAATTGCCATTTGGCCCATGTACTCAGCAACATTTCCAGAACCAGAGGATCCTTGAGAGGAGGACGAAAGTGTCTCCGAAAGAGACTGCTGCAATGCTTCCATGCCCTGTGATAATGCATCCTCAGCCTGCTGGGAAGACTGTTGCAGATTGTAAATGCCCATCAACTGCTCCTCTGTTAATGGCTCAAGCTGGTTTCTAACAATCTGAATCTCCATAGCAATGTGCACACAAGAATCATCAACAATGAACAGAATATACCATACACTCTACAGCATCAATTTTGAGTAACTGAAACGGTTAATCACCTTGAGAAGTTCAGATGAACGAAATCCACCAAGCCATATGAAGCATCTTTCTGCAGGAGTCTTCCACATCCCAGAAAGTATGTGAAATACGTCAGCCTTTGCCCCTATATTCTTCAACCTAAATAATTCATCATAGTGTGCCATGACTCCATCAACAAGAACATGCAGTTCATTATCACCCATTCGAGAATTTATAGCAGATCTTAAGTCATTGATCAGCCGTTGATGCTCATCAACCCAACGGGCATAGTCCATGTCAAATGCTAGCGCGCCTGAGGGATAAAAATAATCATAACATATTCTCAAATTGCCATCTATATTGTAAGAATACTCGAATCTCAACATAGGCATACTCTACATGAAACTTGAGCTCGACGAAACCAAGCAAACTGTCCTTTTAATCGCTTTTGCCTCTCAGAAGGTGACAATTTTCAATACAATACTCTTTCGAAAATTAAGATACAGGTACAACAAAATACAATAAATAAAATACAATTATATTTATTGTTATTTTACTTTCCTTGATTTCTTTCAGTTTACTTAGTAATGTGATTATTCCAATATCATGTAAATATCCGTAATGTGATTATTCCAATATCATGTGAATATCCTTGCTTCGTTCTAAAACATGCATGGAGTATCAAACATTAATTGATGCCATATGAACGGTATGATAGTTTCGAGTTTGAAAACATTGTCAATACAACCATCATGTTCTGCCACTATGGATGAATAATCATCTTTTTCATTACCATTTCCAACAACCGAATGACCGCGATCCCCCGTGATTCCACTTGCAATAAGAAAACCCTGGAGAACGTAGCAACCCATAAAAAAATAGCAAGTAGAATAACAACAAAATTATCATGAATGCAAATTATCTACCAGAAACCTTTAACTTCATACACCTGCTGACGTGCCCGTTGAAGATCTTGCTCTAATTGTGCAAGCCTAACTCGACTGTTCTCCAACTGTTGCACATATGCCTGTTCATGACCAAACCATACAAATGAATCAAATGTATTCTGTTTACATAATTCTTAGACTTATCTGAAAAATGAACCTATTAATTCTCTCTTAGTGATTGTGACACGTATAGGTAGAAACAGAAAAGTAGTGACACGGAAACTAACATATCGAAACATGAGAGTAATAACTAGCTCAACTAAGAACAGTTGGGATAAACTTCTCACTAAGTTATTAGAGAATCAAATTTTATGAACAAATTTCTCCGATGAGCAATCACCTTTTTCCTCAACCGACTCTTTCTTGCAGCCTCCCGATTCTGAGCCAGCCTACGTACAGTCTAACAGAAGACATCCACAAAAATTAAATCTATCAGCAACCAAACAGGAAATAATAAGCACGAGATTTAGAAGCAAGTACCATACAACCTTATGGTCTTCAGCTTTAACCTTAATCTTACTTTGATCCTGGGAGTCCACAACTACAAGTGCCCCGTCCCCAACTCCATTGCCCCAAGACACGGTTGAGAAACACTGTAAACAAAAACCAAAAAAAAAAAAATTTAAAACCCTCAATTCACATCATCACTGTCAAATGCCTAGAAATTTATATAGGCTAAATGCCCTTCTACGCGCTAAATAAGCATCAAACTGATGTGATATTTTTCAGTAGTTAAGTTGATTAAGTTAAGTGTGATAAACTGATAAAAACACCAAAGTAAGCTAAGAAACGCTCTAGAGACCAAAATTTTCAATTTTCGGATCCAAGATGAAAAGAGAAAAAAAAAGGTTTGTGACTGAAATGCATTTTAGCCTTTATAATGACTTTCCATTTCAAACACATAACAGTAACACCATGCGAAGAATTTTTCAGAGACCCACTTGGTTCTTATCATCGGTGTCGATATCTGTGCAAGTATCTTCAGTGTGTTGGCTATCATCTGCCCATTTCTCAACATACTGGTTCCCCACGGACATGGTGGCGTTATTGGTTCCTCTCTGATACATGGGTTGCCGCTCTGTCTCAACGCACCCTGCAACTGCCGAAGCAAACTCCGCACCTCCAAGGTTCTACGCAAACATTGCATTTCATCGGAACCCAAAATAGATAAGGCATGCGTGCACAAAGCTAATCTACCTAAAAAGGAAAAAGAGCGAGAAAGGACTAGTACCGTGTTGAATGCCCCACACTGCAAGTTGCTTGCAACAACAGCCACATTGTTCGACTTTGCACCAAACACAGAACCTGGATAGGATATAGTTAAAAATTAAAATTATTACCCGAGAAGGAACCATTATATATTGTGAAGACAGAGAGAATGAGAGTACAAACTTGAGCTTAAATCAACAGCATCGTGCTGTCGAAAAGAATGCTGAAGATCCGAGAAATGCGTGGGATTTCGGCTGGTGCCATTTCCCCTGTTTCAGAACAGAGAAAAACTCAGAAACTGTGTTATACACAAGTTTTTATTTGAAATACAAAAAGATAAATAAATAAACACATGCACTTGTTGCTGCATGCGAATGGTTCTTGCAGCTTCGGTTACTCATTTAGCAACAGAAGTAGTATGTAATTTACCGGTGAAAGAAGGGAGAATGGGAATAGAGTGGTGAGGTTGATTCTGATTCGGTTGGGTTGAAGCTTTGCATTTTTTCTAAGCTAAGTGATTAGGAGAGAAAGCATGAATCATGGTGAAAATATGTTTTGATGTTAAACAAGTGGAAGCCGAAGAGAATATGGAAATGCAGTTCGAAGCATAAAGTGTTGGATGAAGCTTTAAGAAGAGTGTAGTGTAGTATTGCATCACTACGCCACATTTCAAGCACCAAGCTTTTTCCGTTCAGTAATTTTATTCATACACCTTTAATAAAACAAAATATTATTCATACACATTTTTTAAATAATTTATACTCGAATCTATTATTTATTATTGTTATAATTATTAATAGTTTTTTTTTAATTATTATAATCTATAAAATATAAACATTACAAAATCTGGAACAGATAAAATTAGTTTCACACAAATCACTATTCTGGAGTGAAGAAACTCTTACACAAGGGTTCCATTAACTCATTAACTTTTTTATATATATATTGTAAAAAGGGTTATACAAATTTATTTTATGAATCATGTAACTCATCACTCCAATTTACTGTTTACGTTTAGTTTATTATTCTTAATTTGATCTATGACGAATATAAGTAACCTATTTCTCTTCATCATATACTCTTTCTCTCTGTCTTTTTCTTTGTTATAACTTTTTGTAAAGTATCAATAAAATTTGTCTTTTGTGATCGGTGGTTTCATACTGGAACAGAAAATGTATTATCCTTACTTTTCTTCCTCCAACCTTTATATATTTTTCTTTCAACCAAATAAATAAAGAATTAAAATTGAAAATTTTGAATATTGATTAATATCAAATAACAGGTTAATCAAATACTGTAAATTTTCAAATTAAATGGACAAAAGATGAGATTAGAGTAAGAAAAGAAAAAGGTGAAATTGTATATATAGTGTATAAATCTGTTGTAATTGGTTGTGTGTGAAGGCATATGAGGTATCTTTGATTTTGGTCCATCTCCCAAGACAGAAAGAACTGTTTGAGCATCTGTCTTCAGATTTTCAGATGTTTCAGACAAAAAAAAGTTATTATTAATAAGGAGTTTTCTGTTAAAATTTCATGATTGATCCTCTGCAATCTGCAATCTGCGATCTGCAATCTGTAATCTGCAATCTGCAATCTGCATGCTTCTCTCCCTCGAGGCTCCAGGATACTACAACTGTGAGCTCACCCCTATCTACCTGCTCTCGTTTCTGACTTTACCTCTATCATCTGCAAACCTTCTTCATTACAATACAAATGGAGTGCAAACAATATCAGTTCTTCATTTTTTTAATATCTAGATAAATTCATTTACTTTTTTTAAGCAGAAACCATCAAACCCATTACATTAGCATCTAATATATGATTTTAATTTTAATATATTAACACTTTGGGATATTTGGTTGACAGAAAAAAAAGAAAGTAAAAATTCATTTAAAATAAGAGAAAATTACTAATAATTCAATCTGATTTATACTAATAATCTCAAGTATTTTGGATGTCTTTTAACTTTTAATTTAACTTATTATTTTTAGTGAATTTTTTACTTAATTATAAACAAAATATGTAATAAAAAATTTAAATTTAGTTATATTTTTTTAATATTTAAAATTTCTATGAGATTGATTTTAGTTAAATGAAACATTTTTGAGATGATAAATAAGTAATAAATATAATTATTGAATTAGATCTTCAATAATATTATTACTTTATGGACTGAAATATGGACGAAATGCAAAGAAATGGATAGAGGTGGCTTTAGTAGAGGACATCTGGATGCATACGCAGCAGAGATAGAATTTTTTATTTGAAGAGTTTAAATATATTTTTTAAGAATTGAAATTAGAAAAAAAAAATGAATAAATATATTTACGTAATTAAGCGTTGTATTTATTTGAGGAGATGGTATTTAATATGCATGTCACGTAAAGCGAGGTTAAAGCTATCGGAAGGAGTGCATGCTGAGATCGATGGGATGGTGATGAGATTGAGGCTATGTAACACCAAAATTAAAGCTTCATTTTTTCTTCTCCCTTCTCACTCTCATTTATTATTATTCATTCCCTTATCGCAAAATATTTGATTTCTAAAAAATAAAAAATGTTGTCTCAGAAAGACATAACAATTTGATGGTATGAATACTTGAAAAATGGTTGTCAATAGTAATGTCACTCAGGTGATGATTGATAGAGAGAAAAAAAGAGTGAAATGTTGGATTAGATGAAAGGTAGAAAAAGGGGAGGAGTAGAGGTAGAAGCTAATAGCTATGAAAGTAGAGGTAGGTAAGGTTAAATAAAGTAAAATGTTTGCTTGAAAGGAACCTCATGGTGTTGGGCATGGGTTTGGGTGAAGCAGAAGCAGAAGCAGTGTGTTAGAATTACAAGTTGTAGGTTGAGGCTAGAACGTGTGTCAGAAGAAGATTGTGTATTTTACGCTAACGTTGCCATCGTAAAGAAGCCTCAGGCTGAGCCTGGAAGTGCGGAACTGATATGAGATCAGAGCTAAAGCTAAATTTGGAAACCCTATTAATCCATTTTATTCGCCATTTACACTTTATCACGCTTCCTTTCTAACTCTTTTCTGTCAGACACACTTCCCTTTATCTGCATAAACAAACACAAAAACATGTAGCTGCCAAAAAAATACAACTCTTCTTTTATAAAATTATCATCCCATTTGATTATCATTTCATCATTCAAATCTAACACAAAAAGTTAATATAATGCATGTTTATAATTGTAGTTTAATGATTGAATTAATAACAAAAATATTACTATTTTTTATTTATAAAAAAATTTATAGAGAAAATTGTGAGAGTGATGCTAAAGTAGTAGAATCAATCTTATCATGAATTCAAACATAATACAGAACTTTGCAGGTGTTGCGTGCAGCGCAACTTAGATATCAGAACTCTGAATAAAGCCAAAACACAGTTTTATTAGGACTCTTCTCTTCTCAGCCAAGAGAAAAATGTAGAACAAAATGTACACAGTGCAAGAGGTTCTGGTTCTGGAAGCTGCTTAATACTATTTATTTGAATTCTCATAATCGAACCACACAATCCCTAATTAGTAATCATGGTTTCATTGTACATTAATAGTTATAAAGAGTACTTTGTTTCTTGCTTTTTCTGATTTTGGTTTCTTGCTTTTTCTGACAGAACCGTGATAAACGTGCGCTTAGAAAATTGCTCTTGTTACTGTCAGTATACTCCTATAAATTCATCCATTTCCCAACAGTTAATATTTTATTAATAGTTATTACCAGATATTAATAAGTTATAGATTATTTTATCATTCTATTTTTTAATTAAAGTTACTACAAAATGTAATTTAGTTTCTAATTAATTAGCTACTTTTATTTCAATAAAAATATAATCTTTTTTATTTTAAAATGAAAATATTTTACAAGTTTTTAACTATATATTATTATTCATATAATGATAAACGTATTTATATTTTTCAACTTTTCAGATTCTGAATATCATACATCAAATTTTACTTCAAAGTATTCTCCTTGTTCACCTAGCCTTTAAATTCTTCTTTTCATTTTTTACCTCTAAACTTCAGAAGTTCATATACCATCATATAATAATTCAGACTTTGATTGTTTACAGTTAAACAGGCTGTGATTTTGTTCTTCTTACTTTGATTAATTTATAGTTAAAAATTAATCATATAGATTAAATATTCTTTCTCTCTCCAAGTCAGGTAATTAGATCCGTTTTAATTCAAATTTACATGGACCCACTCTCATGGACTTAGGTCAATACGGGCCATGGCCCATAATTCCATTTTTAATTGACCTTTGGTAAGAAAAATAGTTGTGACTAACTAAAAACGATATAAATTCATTGACTAAGATGACAATAAAAACTGTATAAAACGCAGAATTCATAGACTAAATAAAATGTTTAATTTAGTAAAAATACTTGAGAAATTGAGAAAAATATTGTACAATTTAATAATAATAATAAAAAAGAGATAAAGAGACTAATAGAAATAATACGATAAATCTCAATATTTTTATAAAAAAATATTCCTCTCTTTACTTCCTCCACCAAACAAATTATATTAATTCTCTCTCAACCCATCTCCTCCCTCTACTCTCTACCAAAAGATAAATGCCCTGAATTCTTTCAATTACAATGCGTCAAAATCTAATTTTGCGATTTAAAATTTTATATACATACGTAGAAAAAAAATGTTAATTATGATATTGGAATTTTCAAACCAATATCAAAAGCATTCCCCCAAAAACCACGTACCAAAAAAACTTTTTTATTTGTGTCCTATTTTATTTGCCAAAAATAAAAGAAACTGTACACTGTTTTGTAGTTTATAGTTTATACGAATCAATTCATACACCTGAAGACAGAAAGACAATCACTACGTACTGCTACATCTCTCTGTCCCCTTTCCGATACAAAAATAACACAAGGCAACCTTGGACTTTCTCCTATTCCTATTAATTCAACTGAAACTATGAATGAAAAATATGCTTGAGATGGTATAATTTGCTGTTGTTACAAAAAATGTAATCCCTCAAATTGGTGCATTTTGGGGTACAAGGTCATCGAAGCGAGTGTGGGTTAAAACTTCCCTTGCTCGAGCACTCCTATACTGAAGTCGCTGATGAAGTGTCTCAGACATTTGGTTGAAAAATTCAGCATCCCATCTTTGAATTAATATGGGGTCTTCTGCATAACAGATGTATATGGATGTAACAGCACTTTCCACCACGACCATTGCCAATCCAACCTGAAATATAATAACATTTTAAGTCACATGTACACACAAAAAAAAATCATCACATTCAACCATATACAGCTTTGACTGACTATGTCAACACACGATAGTACGTAATATACAAGGCATGTCATGCATAGATATTAAACAAATGTATATTCAACATTGCACAGTTTGAATAATTTTCATGGTCAACATGTTACAGGGAAATGATAAGTATGGCATGACACCATTACAAGCTTTTTGATTTATGGAAAAACACACAGGAGTGAAGCAATTATACTGATGCAATCACAAGCAATTAAAGGACAATAATTGAATGTTCCTCACCATTCCAACCAAGAACAAACTTTAAACAAGAAGTTTGTTAACATACCAATACCATCCCCATCAGCATGGACGTGAATCCGATCATAATCACTCTGTCACTCCATTTAACCCATGCCCAAACACCAGAGCAAGTTCCAGTTATCAGCCCACCAAAAATAGTACCCATTAGAAGCACAGCACCAGAACAATCATAGGCCACAAGTGCTTCAACCCCAGTCGACTGGAGTAACTCCCATGCATCTCTAGCTGACCGGTTAAAGCTTTTACCATAAACAGCAATCTGAAAAGGATGTGACCATTAAAAACATGAGTTTTCCAAGAATAAATACATTCAACAAATTTCTACACAAGTTGCCTGTAAACTATATCTCAATTATCACGGAAAAATAGACAACTGCTTTAAATAACCCATGATAATATTTTTGAGTCATTCCAACAAATGAATTTATCTTTACCAATGTAATGCAGAGCGCTGACAGAGCACGAAGTTTTTCCATATCTTTCTAAATTTTTAGTAATTGAAATTCTAGTAATAGTTATTCTATTTATTCATTTTTAACCTTTATAAAAGATTACATTTGAAAGACTTTCATCCTTGATATTCAACCAATTTATATCCTTGACATTGAAAAAAGATGACAAACTGGCAATGGCATTTCTTAGGAAGCACTGAAGCACCATGATCCCGATTAGCCTCAACAAAAAATCCTCACTTTAGGGTAACAGCCGAAAAGGTGGTTGAAACCAAAGTTACTGCAATGAACCTCATGCCAGGCATTTTTACATATTCCTTCTTTATAATACCAGCAGTCAAACCAAATGAAAATCCACAAATCCCGTATTTGATTGTCATAAGAAGTAATTTTTATCATATAGAGGACTAGTTAAAGAAACGAACAAGAGTACCTGAACATAGGCATACTTGTTAAAGAAACGAACAAGAGTCTCCACAAGATGGAAAAGAAAATCGACAAAGCAAAGTAAACACTCATTATTGCCAATCTTAGACCGAAATCCCCGTATCTGAAAAGACAAATCAAAATTTTAAAAGAAGAAATTAAATGAAAGAAATGAACTAGATAGTGGTCATAATGATTGGTTACCTTCCATCGCAGTGTCCTAATAGCTGCAGTAAATAATGAACCGTAGCAAATGCTCCCAAACGATGTTGTTAAAGCATGCTGTAGAGATTTCACTAAGGAGTTAGCTGGAATTGAAGCTGCATCTCTACCACCATGAAAAAGAACAAGAAACACCATCCCAGACACTATAACATGCACAGTATTACATAGTACTGCACCTGTCCAAAATAAGCTCACAGAGAGCACCTGCAAACATGATTGCAATACCAGTGTAATCAGATGCAGAAAGTTTAGTTAATCTGATGCCAAAATCAGTTCAAACAAGAACAGATAGAATGAAGAGCAAAACTTGCCAGCTCACCACAAGAAGCCACCAGCGTCCACCATCACCCATGCTTGAAGCCACAACACCTGCTGCTCCAAATGACCATAATGCCATCCATAAGAGCACAACAAACATGAATGCATATGCCACTCTCATAACCTCAGGAAGATTCCAAACCATTTTCACAGCTTTTTGCAGAATCAACATCGTAAATGGGAGTCTGGAGAAGAAAAGAAGCCACAATAAACCATCTTATGGACTCAATCAATTATACAAAAAGCTAAACAGAAACAGCAGAAGAACCTTATATGGCAACATTAATCTTTAAAGACACGCAAAGAAAAATTCTTTAAAAACTGAATATAACAAGTTAAAAACTGGTTATATGCATTTACAGGGATGGGAGACTGTTGAAACTGTAGGGATTGGATGGCAAACAGAGAGAGAATAGGACATTGTATAACAGTGATATTCTCCTACAAAATATGCCAATCAACCACCACTTTCACTGTACAGGGCAAAGCAAAGAAGAAAACTAAACCAGGATGCATTGCTGACTTTTAGATAAATCAACATACTACTCAGAATAACTTATTATTCTAGTCCGATTTGCTGATATGA
>BDMB01000018.1:3096770-3298567 GCA_016859785.1 Macrotyloma uniflorum
TAAACTAAGAGGACTCTGATTTTGATAAATGACATTGAGCTCTAGATTATTTGCGATAATTCTTACAAAAAAATTAAATAGCTACAAACTTTTAATACCATCTACTCAAAAGAGAAACGAGTCATCTCCCATTGATATATCCTTCGGTGACTTTTCCTTATTGTCCTTGTAACAACTAAATTTCATTTGACGGACAACAAAATTTAACATACAATAAGTTTCCTCTGAATCAGGATGCGTTTTATCGTGAGCAATAAATCTATGAAGGACTCCAGATATTTCAACAAAACTAAATCCAGGTGATTTTTTCACCCCCCTTCTCTCCATAGCTTCCCTCATGCTTCTTGCATCATCCCAGCGTTTGTCAACAGCATAAACATTTGATAAGCCAACATATCTACCATCATGATTTGGTTCTAGCTCAATAAGCCTCTTGCCAACTATTTCTGCAAGAGCTAAATTTCTATGGTTAATACAACCACTAAGAAGGGCACCTAACATCGAAGCTGTTGGCTCTATGGGCATTCGACAAATAAATTGGTATGCCGTGGTTAATTGATCTGCACGTGCCAACATATCTACCATGCAAGCATAGTGCTCGCTTGTAGGTGTCATGCCACATTTATTAAGACTCTCAAAGAAGTACCATGCTTCTTTAACTAACCCTCCATGGGCACAGGCAGCCAACAAGCACAAGTATGTGACCTCATCAGGCTGGATACCAACCATTTGCATTTCCTTAAATAATTTAAGGGATTCTTCAACTAACCCGTGTGTTGCAAGACCTCCAATCATTGCATTCCAAATCAACACATCAGTTTGACTCTTAGAGACACCACGAAATACAAGCAAAGCCTCCTCTATTGCCCCACATTTGGCATACATGTCCACAAGAGAAGTCTGCAAGACCAATGTCAGAGGCAATCCACTGTCAACTATGTACTTGTGTATCATTTTACCCCTCTCTAAAGCACCCAGGTGTGCACAGGCACACGATACACTCACCATGGTCACTTCATTGGCTTTGGGCCCGACAGCTCTCATCTTTTCAAAGACAGACATAGCTTCCCTATATTCCCCAGCCTTAACATAACCGTCAATTAAAGAGCTCCACGACCGAACATCCTTCTCTGACATGGATTCAAAAACTTTCTGAGCCATAACCATTTCTCCACACTTGGCATAGCCATCCAGCATGGAATTCCATGAAACCAAATTTTTTCCCTGTATACTGTCAAATACCTTTTGAGCCCACATAATATTCCCGCAAGAAGCATACATGTGAATCAAGGAATTCTGAATAAATCTGTCAGACTCGTGCCCAGTTTGTATAATATGAGCATGCACAGATACACCAATTTTCTGGTTTAAAAGGCGTGCTGATGCCTTTACAAGAAATGGGTATGTAAAGTAATCTGGTGCAACCCCAAGTCTCAGCATCTTTAGAAAAATAGACAGGGAATGAATGGGAATTTTGCTATTTGAGTAGCCTCTTATGATTGTATTCCAGTTAAAAATTGTTGGACTGGAAAGCTGGGAGAAAACCCTGTAGGAATAGTTAATATCGCCTGAATTGGATAGAGCAGAAAAACAAAAAATTTTGGATATAAATGGGTCATCTTGAGATAAGCCGGAGGAGATCACAACAGCATGAAGTTGCTTCAGTTCAAGCATTGATTTGCATTTTTCAAGGAGGCTAAGTAGATTTGGGTTTAAATATGTAACTTTACATGACAACGACACACCAAGCATTTACAGATATCTAGTAAAACCTGTAGATCTAATGCTTCAAGTGTTATGTATCATCCAAGCAAGGGTGAGCCCAGGCAACACTGTTAACAGACATAGAATACAATGGTTAGGGTTCAATAGGTCCTGCTCTGAATTGAACTTACAAAGTGGGTCATTAACGAATAAGAGCCAGCTACGTAAACAGGAAGTCAAATTAAGACATAACGGAAGCACTCAAGCTTAAGCCTTCCTAACTAAACAAAAGGTAACAGATTATTTGAACAAATGAGGAAGTAAAGGAACCTGACTTCTTTAATTGTTTATTTTAATAAAGCTATTTAATTCATGAAACCTTCCAATATATACTACAAAATTTGAAGAATAATCCAGTCTCATTTCTTGACTTTAAAGTCTTTCCACCAATAATTTAGTCAACATTTTTTAAAAAAGAAAAAAAAAAGGAGTTTTCACAGCATGACGGAGACTGAACCATCACTATCAAGATTAAGAACCAAGAATTAAACAAGGATCATACACTATCTACACCTTTAATCAAACATACGTAATATGCTTCATCCTCAAATCACAATGCAAGATCTTGAAAAGTATCATTCTATAATTGACACCCAATCAGCTAAACCTCTCAACTAAACATATGGATCATAATAAATTCAACTTAAAAGTATAGTCCAAAATTAAATATAACACACAACAATAGCATTCCCGTACGTGACTTGTTATCTAATACACTGCACTCTATTAGGCAACAAAATTTAAAAATGCAGTTGAAGTGAGAGTTAAAAATGTTCAGCATAGCAATGCATAATATGAAATCACTTTTAAAGCACTCCAAATTGTACAAATTATGTTTCCCTCGTCAAGTTGTTGTTTATGCAGTCAAGTTTCTTTCAGGCATTTTATCAAGCAGATTGCAGTCTGAACCGGTGTATGTGACCTAGAAGATAGCACTAACAGCTTTGAAACTAAGTCAGTCCAATCATGAAAGCAACGTGGAATTACGATATTGCAAAACGAAGCATAGAATGGAACAAAATCAAAGCAGATAAAGACGCAAAACCAACAATATAACTAAGTCCATGTGACTCATACCCGCAAAAAGAGACGTGTTGATGTTTATGGAGATTTCCTTTCACGCAACTCGCGTATGCGTTCTTTTGGCGTCAATACTATTATATCGTATCTGCGATGCAATTTCATGCATTTCTTCTATCATATGTTTACTTCGAAGGAATGAACTTTTATTTTATTTTGTTTACTTAGAAGGAATGAAACTTATTTTATCAAAAACTTATTTTAAAAGGAATAATATACAAATTTTTCTAACAAAAATTCTAAGTTTGAGAAGACTTATCGTACTCTCGCAATTCTTCATATTCATGATATATTATTACATATAGATAATAATACACATTATGTTATTTAAAAATAAAAAAAGTGCAGAAGAAATTATTATTTATTATTTTACACCATTATATTATTTAATTTGTGTATAGTAGATAAAAATTTAACATGTGAAATAATTGAATATCTAGATAACAATTGTGATGAATAAATATAAATCCTATAAAACATTTATTTAATAAATAATAAATAAAACTGAATTAATATCTAATATAAAAAACCGAGATACTCTTATTGTGAAGCTTAGTCTAAAACTTCAGAAATTTAATATATGACATAACTTATCAAAAACATATAGTTATATATCAATATCAGTGAAGTAAATTTATTAACATGATATTTGTAATGTATATTTCGATGATTATTTAATTTTATTTTTTTATAATTCTTTTTGCTTAATTTTAGCTTTTTAATTTTATGTACAGTAAAATATTATTTAAAATATACCCTTTCTAATTAGTTTATTTTAAGCAAACATTAATGGAAATAAGTGATAAGCACTTATGTCTCTCTAATCAAATCGAAAAAAATTGAATTTTAATGATTGATCTCAAATACAAGATTAATATCGTAAAAAAATTATTCTCCATACATTATTTAAAAACAGAAATTATAGTTTATATTCTTCATGTTTTCATGATATTTAAGTATATATTTAAACTGAATTAAATATGTTATAAAAAAATTAAAATAGGAACTAAAAAAACTCACATGATATAATTAAAAAAAAAAATAATTTGAAACTTAAATTCACTCTGAAATAAAAACTGATAGTGGTTTTTACAATTTTTTTAACTTATAACTAAAAATAATCTCATAAAAGTTTTAATATAAGTTTGAATTTCAATTTCATTTTATTAAATTTATTTTTAAGTTTAACTCAAACATATATTATATCTAATTTAATTTTATAATATGAAACTTATACCATATATATATATATATAATATATATATATATATATATTTTTAGTTTAATTTCTAATATTTATATTATACTTAATTTCTCTAATAATATGTTAAATTTTTTATCTTTTATTTTAAATAATATTAAAAAAATTAAATATAAAATCAAGTCAAATTCAAGAATATTAAAAATAATATGAATGATTTTTTTAGAAGTTTGTATAAATTCTAAATATGTATAATTATTACAAATTATAAAAATTATATAATTACATTAAAATATCTATAAATTGAAATAATATTTATTAGTCTTGTAAAGTAAAGATTTTTATCAATTTAATTTCAAGGTGTAATTATATAAGGGTGTCTATCATTAACTTCATCATATGAACTTAGTCTAAATCCAACGTAATTTTTAAATTTTATTCATTTTATCATTTTGAACATTTCTTGTTTCAGGTAGGAATAACAAAAACAGTCATGATGATCACAAATTCAATGAAAAAAAGAAAAGATCAAACTTCAAGTAAGAAAACATAATTAAAAAGATTTGTTGTACAAGAAGAAAGGTAAGTTTATAATAACATTAATGCTTTGACTTTCATATGAAACCTCAAGAAAACATATTTTATAATAGACTCCAACACAATACACATGTTCCAACATATGCACATATAAAGAATAAGAGAAGAGTAACTTCTGTATTAGTAAATGAGCCTTTACCATTACCTTCACTCCAAATTTCAAACAATCATGATTCCAACAGCAAGTGAGGTTAAAAAGATGACCTCACAGATAAACATTTGAATTCTACATTTGAGGAGGGATAATATCCTTCTTTCAAATTTGTCCCCAGAAAAAATGAAAATAAAAATGACAAATACAATAACACCTAATAATAATAATAATAAAAGATAAAAGAAAAATATCGTTACCAAAACCTAACGTTTTGAAGATAACATATATATAAAACATAGTATAATAACATTGGTACCAGTGAATTGTTGGAGGAATAAAATCAATAAAATATTGAAACTCTTCACTAATATTATTCGTTTCACTAATCTTTTATAACATTTTCTATAATTTATCTAAAAGAAACTTATTTAATTTATGTAAAATAGATAAAAATTAATGAAATCATTGAATATCTAGATAATAATTATGGTGAATAAATATAATTTTTATAAGACATTTATTTAGTAAATAATAAATAAATCTTAACATAAAAAATATCTAATATAAATAAAATGAGACGTGAGGCTTAGTCTAAAATATCAGAAATTTAATATAAGACAAAATTTAACAAAAACATATATAGTTATATAACAATATATATAGTTATATAACCATATAAATGAAGTAATTTATTAACATGATATATGTAATGTATATTTCAATGATTAAATTTAAAATATATTTCATATCCGTAAATTTCATTTTTTGATATAACTCTTTTTACATAATTTAGCTTGTTAATTTTATCTACAGTAAAATATTATTTTAATGTTTACAGTTTTAAATTAATTGGTTTTAAACAAACATTAACGGAAATAAGTGTTAAGTATTTATGTCTCTTTGAACAAGTCGGAAAAAAATGAATTTTAATGAAGTTATTTGGAGTATGAATATTAGATATCATAATTAAAAAAAATTCATCGGATTAGCCATAAAACAAAGAGTCTAAAATTAAACTTAGATAGAAGTTTAATATAAAACAAACTCATCTTAAGAATATTATTCCAAAGATTAATATCGTAAAAAATCATTCTCCATATAAAATAAATGGTTCAAAAGAATATTATTTAAAAAAATAAATATATTAATACACTTAATTATATATATTCTTGGGGTTTTTTATGTTTTTGTTCTCGAATTATTATGAGAAAAACAAATAATTAAAAATAAAAAAACAAACAAACACGTTTTCTTTTCCCCCAAGTTCTAAGTAATTGGGAATCGGCACGGGAAGCCGTTGATCTATGTGGGACCGAAAGTGATGGACGGTGAGATTGGATCTGAGCGTCGAAGCTTGTGGAGCCCACAGTATTCCTTCGTGTGGACCTTTTCTTTTTTGATTTTCGTTGCCGTTTCATCAATTTCGCTCCTTCTCTCTAACGTCATCACCCTTGATTCGCTATTTATTTATTTATTTTGCAATAAATATATATACAATAATAAGTTAATAAGAATTAATTATATAATCATATTTACATATATTCTCTTCGTTTGATTCGATCCTCTAATCAATCTCCTCCTTATTCTTCATCTTCAATTCTTCTATCTTCCTCTCTCTTTCACCGTTTTCTTCTCTCACGTTCGCATGGAGAACGACACCGCCGCCGCTGCTGCCGCCGCCGCCAACAATAACACCGCTACCGCGAAAGTAGGTTCCGGAGGAGTGAAATCGAACAATCATAACCTAGAGGAGGAGCATTCCAATTTGAATGGCGAGGAGCACATGGCAGAGCAAGTGGAGGCGGAAGACGAAGAAGATCGAGAAGCCGATGAAGGTGAAGGAGAACCAACTGGATCTGCGCTCAACCCTCGCCAACCTTCGCGAACCCCTTTCACTAATCTCAGCCAGGTCGATGCTGACCTCGCTCTCGCTCGGACCCTTCAGGAGCAGGTTCCCCTCTTATTCTTCTTCTTCTTCTCATTCTATTATATTCCTTTTTTTTAATACCTGTGGTTCCAGAAGAAATCAAAATTAAGTGAACTATAAGCTTAGTAATCCTATTTGGAAGTGAATTGCGAGTATCGAGTAATCAAAATTATTTTCTGTATGAAACTGCTCAATTTGGAAGTGCTACTTAAATTGTATTAAGGTTAATGTTTCGTTTTATTTAGTAGCACTTGCATATCCCTGCTCTATTCTTTCACCTGTCTTTCACAAACAGCTATGTCTGCATGTCCTGAAGTTGTGTTTGATTTGATCAGCTTTGCTGTGTAAGTCTAACACTTAAAATCCTCCCCCGGGCTGTTTCCTCTTTTATGAAAGATAATCAAGTCTAAACTTCACATCAGAAATTTTGGGGCTAACGTCACAGAAACCACCTAATATTAATGTTGATCAAACCGTCCTGTTCCATGTAGAGATATCTATATTAGTGAGAGAAAGAGCATTGAGGATATGGAATGAATGTTGTTGTGTAAATAATGTGATTTAGTAAGTTGTTTTAATTGGGCTACCTGCCTCCCCATGTGTGTAATATTCTTATATGCTAATAAATTACTAAGTACAAGTTTTGATTTTTGTCTTTGATTTTTACATTCTTCTTGTTGATATTATGCGTTTAATTATTGAATAGGAAAGGGCATATATGATGCTCAGGATGAATAATGAAGGAAGTGATTACGGTAGTTGGGAAGGTGGAAGCTATTTGCATGATGATGGAGATGATTTTGATGATCTACATGATGGCACTGATGTGGATGAGGATGAAGATGATGATGAAGACGAAGATGATGATAATGAGGAGTATGAGGATGAAGATGCGTTTGATGTTCATGCTCATGCTAGTGCTGGAGAACATGATAATCCCAGCATTGAATTTGACCCAGATGTATTTTCAAGTGATGAAGCATATGCAAGAGCATTACAAGAAGCTGAAGAGAGGGAGATGGCAGCTAGATTGTTGGCTCTTGCTGGGATAAATGATCGTAAGTTTTCTTGGCTGTGTGTGACTGCATTTAATAGATTATTATTTTATTCTTTTTGAAATAACCACTAATTTCTTTTTCAAATACAGGGGAGGCAGAGGACATAGAGGAGCATGGTGCTAATTCTCAGGTAAATGTCTCTTTATATGTGCTCTCACGCAGAACCATGAACATAATACCAAACATTTAAAAGGTGTGAAACCTCAGTACTGTTTAATTTGGGGCGTATTTGATGGTTCCTTTTTTAATATTAGCATAACATAAGATAGACATTTTATTTTGGGGATATTTGGGAGATTTTTTGGGTTTATCCAGCCACTGCATTATTTTTTGGTAGACCTACCCCAGAAGTGATCTACCTCTATACTTGTAGCACTCTCTGAATTGCTTGAAAGGATTGACTTCTCTGTGTTACACTGTAGACTACCAGCTATTCCCTTAAACTGTTTGTACACACTGTATGAGGATGGGTTTACAAGATTTCATTTATTTTGTTAACAAAAATAACCAAGCCTTCTCCCACTCAACGGGATTGGCAACATATATATCAAATGATGCCATTTGGCCTAATCAAATCCAAGTTTTCAGTAAATCCATTTAGGGCATGGTTCTTTCATCTACTTTCTACCACTACTCTCAGGAGTTAGAGCTCACTAAATTAACAGTAGATGATTTGTTGTTTTGAGTGTTTGAACACTCAATAAAGCATTGTCTTCATATGATTTTTGTGTGTGGTATCATAATTTCCCCCCTGGGTATTTTCTGATCATTTAACACTTTTAGAGTAGAGCTTCTCTAAGAGTCCCATTCACTGTTTTAAAGCAGTTTCTGCATTTTCAGAGGTTGGTGATTAGATCACTCAGCCTCCTCTCCTGGTATGTTATTGCTAGCAATTCATCAATACCCCCATAGTTATCAGTTCCAGATAACAATTTGGAAGGGAGTGTTCGCCCCCAAAAGGTGCTGTAGCGGTATTGCAGATTGCTGGATGACTGCTATTCTGATTATTATATTATAGATCCTAAATCATTAGTCTATACTATGCACCCATATATTCAAAGTAAAAATTATCCAAAATTAAAATTAATAAATTATAGTCTAAAAAAAAGAAAAGTGAGCGATTGAGTAGCACAACAGAAGGTGGAAAAAAGGAATGAGGCTTGCAACCTGCGTCTTGAGGGTGTGAGCAGAGAGTGAGAGTTGGATTGGGTAGAGTGTGCAGTTTAGTAGCGAGGGATGTCAATGACCAGTGAGGGTGTTGGAATATTGGAAATGATTGAAAATATCACTTGCAATCAATGAGCTAGAGCTCATGAGGGTGGATGAGATAATTAGAGGCTTTCAAAGTGAATAATGAATTGGAAATGTAGGAGGGAAAAAATGATCCATGAAATGAGGTCTGTGGTGGCCTCAGGCTGTAACATGCTGCGATGGGACCACTACTGCACTCAATTGATAACTATGCTTGCCACACCTTAATTTCATTTTCCCAAAAAAGGATGACAAAAAAGTTACTGTGTGCTTGTAGTCAATGAACTGTTGGCATTCCCAAAGTTCTTCCACTTTTACTTGCCTTGACGAAAATCCCCTAATAGCTCATCAAACATATTTTGAGATGATTGGGCCAAATTCTTTCAAAGTATAGCATAGGTAAGCTTGACCTGTACTTTATTTTATATTAAATTTAGCAACTTAGATTGTTCTCATCTATTTATCATTTATAGCATATATTATTTTATTTGAACTTAGGGCAAGCCTTGGCACCATGGTAAGGTTGTTGCTTTGGGGGGTGGGGTCAGGCTGTTAATATATACCCTCCCTAGGCCTGTTCAGGAACCTCGTTTCTACCTATGAGGAAGAATGAAATGAATAAAACACCTCTCTCACCTTGAGTTCTATGTCGCCACTTTCTGAATTTTAGTCTAAGAGAGAGATTAAATTAGTTTTTGCACCAGAACAAATAGGGATGCAACCGAAGCTATTGGATGATAGGCTTATGTTGGGTACCATTTATTTATCCAATGGCTTATCTTTGTGGAGAAATCGGTAAAGGACAGAAGCTGATAATACTAAGAGTTTCAAGACTTTGTACTGTAAAAAATATCGTAACTACTAATTACTACGGATTCTTGTCATGTCAAGTTCAATCCACATCACATAGAAGCTAATACAAGTAGCTTCTGCAAGTTGAACATGATTTTGCTGGATGATGTGAGCATAAGATGTGTTTCCAAAGATGCTTAATTTTAGTCCCCAAATTCGAATTAGTAACCTAAAAAGAACTAAAAGACAGGTCTGATGGATGAGAGTTAGAAGTCTAAAGAAGTTGCTTAAAAGAATAGAGAAATATCTAATGAACCAAACAGAGGAACAATGGGATCATTGGAATAGAAGACCAGATCAAGGTTGGAACTGTCTGAGAATGAGCATGGCCCAAAGTAATTTGAATAATGATTGAAGTATGAAGTCCCAGCTGTGCGTGGGTGGACCTAAAATTGAAAGATTTTTTATTGATTAATCCCTAACTTTTGAGTATCTATGGAGCTAGAGCTCCAGAAGTAGTTGCAGACATTCGATGATGGTGAGTTTTAGTGATGTTGAAATCGGAATCTCTCCCTATAGAGGATAGTGACCACTATTACAGTCCACTGCTACCATGTTGGCCGAGACTCTTTAAAAAAATTAAGAATTTATCTGAAAACTAAATTCGAACATTTTAACAATTTATAAGATCAGATAAGTCTTACAGTGTGAATTCTCGATTCCAATATTGAAATTTTTCGATATATAGGAAAAAAAAATAGGGACCATCTCATCATTTACGTTTTCTGAATTCAGAAATCCTAATTCAATTATTCGATATACAAAATGCTCCGTTATTTTTAGATAGTGGCTATAATAACTTTGTTAACAAAAATTCCCATGTATTATATGGGTCAAAAACCTTGGAGATAAATGGTTAATCCCTTTCATTCATCTGTATTTCTGAGGATAAGGAGAAATTATTAGAAAATAAACAAAAAAGTATAATGAAAATTTAGGGCATATTAATATTGTTGGACCAACAATTGGCTCAATATCCTACATTGTTTGTCAAAATTGCTTGTTCTGATTTAGCTTCTCCATTTTGTTTATTATCATGTGTTTTTGTAAACACAGTATCAGTTCGGCTGGATTGGTTTGTTATTGTTACTATTTTTTTTGGATTGTAGTATTTAATCACACAACTCCTGTAATGTTGTTAATTCTATAAATGCTTCTTGTTGATCATCTGGTTTTGCAGGATGCTTGGGAGGATGTTGATCCAGATGAACTTTCATACGAGGTAACTTTGATCTACATAGCAAAGTTTTTCTGATGCTGCCCATCTTCCTTGACTTTTTGTCTCATTTTTAACAGTAAATTCCAATTATTTCAGGAATTACTGGCATTGGGTGAAGTAGTTGGAACTGAGAGCAGAGGTCTTTCAACTGACACCATTGCCTGTTTGCCTTCAGTCAACTACAAGACTGGGAGTGATCAGCATGGAAGCAATGATTCGTATGTGCAAATTCTTTTACTTGTAACCTTAACTGTGTTCATGATATACCAGGGTGCCTGATTGTTGTGGCCCTGTTTCAGGTGTGTCATTTGCCGGGCTGACTTTGAGGATGGTGAATCTTTGACCCATCTTTCCTGCAAACATCTGTACCATCCTGAGTGTATCAACAATTGGTTGAAAATAAATAAGGTATGCTTTTGCCTTATCGTTTACATCTGTTTTGCACACATGAGGTCAATAATGCACATATTTTCATGTAGCTATTAGTTTCCAATTTCCACAAGCAAGTTCTAATTTATGGTTGGTATACACCTCTTTGTATCTGGTTGGATAATGCTTTTGTGCCCTTATCCTAAGATAGTTAGAGGGTGCTTAGATACTCTTATGTGGTTGTTAGTCTTTCTCTGCCTTTGTTCTGCTTTAAATACCTCGAATTGAACCTGCTCTGCACAGTACATCTGTTTCTGTCTTGTTTTTTTACCAATCCCTTACAACCTAGATTCTCCTTATTACACCGTACATGAGCATGTTTTAATAGCTTTCATAGACCCAATGTTACATCTGATAATTTTTGTAATCTTGACTTTTGTATCCGCTATTTCTTTTTCAAAATTTTGAACAGCTGTAAATTAACAGTCTTCTATGATCCTTCCTATCGCCATGTTTGACATCTCTTTATCGTCTAAAATTTATAACTGTGTATCAGATATTTCCTTTTTGAGATTTTAAGAAACCAGTGTGGAGTTTTAAACATTTCCCTGGCATTAGCTGATATTGATATCGTCCATTCTATAGTTTTTATGCACTCATCGATTAAAGGGCATTTTGTCATTATCCAAACTTGGAGGAAGCTTTAGACTTAAAGAAATAATAATTGATCACAAGTTAAATTAAACATTAAGTAGAACGAATAAGTTAAGACCACTTAAGTTGGTAGAGTTGAAGCATGATTAATGATTGTTCCACCTCATTGTTCACGACATATGCTCATTCACTATTAAATCTTTTAGTTCTCTAGTAGTTTTAGATTCATTTGCAAAATCTAATTGTAACGTATCAACAATTCATAAATTGCCCCATCGTTTTGATCAAATTCCTTGGCTCTTTTCGGCAGGTTTGCCCAGTCTGTAGTACCGAGGTATCTGCTTCTGGGAGCAACTTGTAGGAGGGATTTAATAGAAATTCTCCACTTCAAATTGAAGAAAAATTGTGCCAGTTTATTTTAATAGCATTGCCATGTTGGGGAGATAGTCTTGTTTCCAGCTCCTTCGTTTAAAATGTAATATGTAACTTTTGGAACCAGCTCTCTAGAGTCTAGATTGTCTTTTCTTAATGGAATGAATGGCATTAAATTGGCCAGTTCTTTTACAGGATAACTCTGATGATTATTGTGGCTTTTTTCTTAACTATCATCTCAATTTTTGAGAATGCTAATGGGTAAGGGCATTCTGAACAGTGAAATTTTAGATTAAACAAAGCAATTTAAAGTCACCAAGATTTTGACAATTAAGGAAATAAAAGTGGGGAGGGGTGAAGGGTGCAGTTCGTTTTTTGGAAATGATTGATGGGAAATGGGATCAAATTTAAAAACAACTGAATAAAATTAATAGGAAGGGAGAAGAAGAACAAATCAAATCAAAAGGAAAACTGTATTGTTTTAAAAAATTACACTATCCCACGTTGCCCATGTGGTGCGTAGAAAATATAGTTTGCTATGTGGTACAAGTTAGTTCACTTTACGACTTCAATGACAAAAAGAAAGACTTCAATGCACTTATAGTTTCTGTATTGTTTAATTTGGTCTATCTATTTTTAAATTCAGCCATATAGTAGAGTCTCAAATTTTCAACATTTCCATCATATCATCAGTTGAATATCCATGGTCAAAGATACAACTTAATATTTATAAATTATATATTTATTTATTATAAATATTTTTATTTTAAATAATTTGTAGAATTAAAATAGAAATATTACTATGTAAATTATAAAACATGGTAATATGAAAAGGCAAGAGGGAGATTTTTATTTCGATTAAAGAGAAGAGGGAAATTTTGAGTGAAAATAAAAAGTAAAACGTAAATAAATTAAAGTAATATCCTGTATTGCTATATCAAAGAAAAAGACAATTTTTTTTTTTGCTTTCAAATAAAAAATAATAAACGTCAATAAGAGGGGAAAAATCCTTACATTAAGTATTATAAAAAAAGTTATAACAGAAAAACCAAATATAAATACATTTTCAAAGGTTTGGATCCTTTGAATAGGTGTGAGAAAGGTAAATGATAAGATGATAGATATATTCCTCTTTACATTTATATTGTGTCATGGTAATTTGATTTAAACACAATATATTTCTTTCTCTTCTCTTAATTTGCTTTCCTCTTGTATTCTCTTAGGATCCACATGAAGCATAGCCGCTAATTTAACAAGCAACATGCATCCTGAAAAACTCCAGAGCTCAAGTTCTATTTGTAAGTAAATTATCTGGAGGGTCACAGATTTGTTTTTTCTGTACATTTGTTTCTTCTCAATTGCATCAATTTTTATATGTCCAATGTAACATAGCATCTAATCCTTTAGCAGTCGCACACATTTGATTAACCTTTCAATCCGACAATTTACAGACTATGTGTAGGAAGTTTCCCCTCTTCCATTAAAACTTGTATACCTGAGGATGTCCTGTGATCCTGGGAAAATTTGTCTATAGCATCCATCACAATGGGGTAATTTTTATCATGGGGTTCTGGGAAAAATCCTGAATAAACCATCTCCTTAAAAATCTCAAATGCAGAGGCCAAGTCCATTTTAGATAGAAAAGCAATTAGCATTGCAATATATATGAACGAGTCAGGTTTCATTTCTTTCTGTTCCATCTCACGTAAATATTGGAGTGCAGCAGTTGGCCTATTGCATTTGCAAAGACCATAAATAAGTGCCATAAAAGCAATTCGATTAGGAGAACAACCTTTTCTTTCCATCTCATTCCAAACCAAGAGTGCATCATCAGGCTTTTCTTCTCTGCAAAACCCATCCACCAAAGTTGAGTAAGTGATGACATTGGGCTCCCTGTCTTCACCAGACATTCTCGAAAGAAGCGCCATAGCCTTATGAACAGAACCATTTTTGCACCAACTATCTATAAGCAGATTGTAAGTAACAACTGAGGGACAGAGACCCATCACAACAATCTTATCCAGCAATTTTTCAGCTTCTGCAACTCGGTTGGCCTTGCAGAGCCCTCTAATCATTATGTTAAAAGCAACAACATCAGGACAACGGCCACGAGAACACAAATCCCTGAGCAAGTTCAATGCTCGATCCACTTCTTGAATCTTGATCAAACCCCTCATTGCTGCAGAGTAGGAAACTATATCAGGAAGGAAATCTTGTTGAACCATGCTGTCAAGAAAATCACATGCTTCTACAGCTCTGCCATGATCGCATAGTTCTTTCACAAGAAGGGTGGAATTTTTTATCCACGGTTCATGCCCACAAACACGCATCACTTTCAACATATCGATTGCTCCTAAAACATCCTTTCTTTTACAGAGGCATCCATATATTGAGTTGTAAGTGAAATGAGTTGGTTCAATTCCTGATTCTTTCATCTCTCTCAAAAGCTCACGGCTTTCCTCCAATCTATTAGAATCGCAGAGACCATCGATCAGATTGTTGTAAATCAAAACGCTTGGTCTACCAACAAATAGTTTCATATCATTGAAGAGACTCAGAGCAAGGTCCAGCTGACCATTTTTGAGTAAGCCATCAATCACAATGCTAAATGAAGCAGCATTTGGATAAACCAATCTCTTGATCTTGAAGAAATCATCCATCTGGACATCACTGGATTTGCTCTGAATCATCATCTGAAGAAGGCGACAGGCTTCATCCATCAATCCATCGCTAACATAACAAGTCAAAACAGCATTGTAAATCAAAACGAGAGTTTTCTCCTCTTTCTCTTCCGGAACCTCTTCCAGCAACTTGGCAATCACACTTCTGTCTGGAAAAGCTGATAACAACTTAGTAAAGATTCCAACATCCGGTGCAACCCCAAATTCCTTCATCTCCGAAAGTAAGCTCAGAGCTCTCTGAGCATCATTACTCTTACACAGTCCTCCAATGAGAACATCAAACAAGGAAACATCAGGAGTGAAGCCAAACCGACACATTTTCTCAAACAACTGAAGGGCCCTATCAACCCGATCCTCCCTAACAAACCCATGAATCAAAACACAGAAAGTCTTCTCATTTAACCTCAACCCATGTCCCTCCATCCTCTCCACCAACTCAAACGCCTTATCCACATCCCCCCACTTGGAAAACGACAATGCCAGCATAGAGAAAACACGCGCATCAACCCAACCCTTTTCGCTCATCACATTATAAACCCTCAGAGCCTGATCAAATCTGCGAGCTTTGCAATAAGCTAGCACGACTGGAGTCAATGTGAACTTATCAAACTCCCATCCAAACCCCTTCATCTCCTCCAACCTGGCCTCCATCAAATCAACCTCCCCGGACTTGGACAGAGCCTCCAGCAAGCAGTTGTAGCAGTAATCATTGGGAACGCAAAGACCCTTCACCCGCATTTCATCGAACAGATGGTGGGCCTCCTGCACGAGGCCCACATGGCCCAAACAGCGAATTAGGAAGCCCAACGCACCGGGGGTGAAGGAACAAGGAGCGGACTCAGCGAGGTGTTGGACGAGGGTTTTGAGAGGGGCGGTTTGGCGGGAGCGGGAGAAGATAGAGGCGATGGTATTGTAGGTGTAGCAAGTGTGGCGGTAGCCATGGTGGTGCTGGTTGGAGGCCCAGTGGAAGAAGGAGAGGGCGAGTTTCCAAGAGTGGAGTCGCGTGAGGACGGACTCGACAAGGGGAGGGGTGAGGATGGGGGCGAAGCGGTTGAGTTCGGGGTTGGCAGCATTGGGTTGTTCGGTGAAGACGGAGACGAGGGTATCGGCCACAGATGAATCACAGTGATTATTGTTATGGGGTGTTGTGGAATATGAGAATTTGGCGAAGACAGAAGAAAGAGGAGCGAGTTTGAGTTTCCGGGTTGCCACTGCCATCATCAGACATGAGAAAGACACACACTTTAACCAACAAACTGCTTCGGTACCTTATTCACTTATTCAAAACTAATCTCTTGAATCATATAAAAACTAAATTTTTAAACTAAAATTCAAGAAAGAAACAATTTTTTAAACTGAAACTGATTCTCAATTAAAAACTAAAACATTCTCGTAGTTTTTAGAAATTTTGAAACTAATATATATATATTGGAAAGGACGATTTTTTTAATATCATTTTTGAACAAATTTTTTTCTAGACTAAAAAAGTATGCTTTTATAAATTAAAAATAAAGATTCAAAAAATTATCTAAAGAAACATAAAAAAAAAGAAACTTGTGGAAGCTAGTTCAATCAAACATGTACAAAAGAACTTTAGATAAAATTATTCCAATCGGTAGTTTTGTGATAATTGTCCAAAGTTGGCAAGGACAAAGCACATGTTTGTTGTTACTCAAAGTTGTGTGTTTTTTTACTTATTTTTTCTGGAGTTATGACAAAAACTAAGATGAGAAATCTTAATTAATCGGATGGTGAATGGCCATGAATTGATGTCACAAAATTATTCGTAATATTGTGTGTGGTGTATGTATCTATGTATGTGGCCACAAATTAACGAAATTTATTTATATATATAATTGGGAAAGACAAAACATTCTTCGTAGTAACTTTTCCTTTCGTTTATCGTTCCATTCCCAACACATGGACGCCGTGACACTGTCACTCCCTCCGGTTCCGGTGCGTACAGTGTCGGCATCTGCGTCAACCTCGTCCTCTGTTCCTATCACTATCTCCTGGTCGGTCACGGCGAAGCAGAGGCTCTGGTCTCACAGAACAAGACCCAGATTCCGGAATTATTCCTCTGCGGTTCCTCAACTTACGGTGACGTGCGGTGCGGGCGTGGCGGAGATTAACGAGGGCCAATTCAAAGAGACGGTGTTGAAGGCGAACCGTCCTGTTCTGGTTGAGTTCGTGGCCACTTGGTGTGGTCCTTGCCGCCTCATCTCTCCCGCCATGGAATCCCTCGCTAAGGTTTCTTTTCTTTCTCCAATTTCCATTTTCTTTTGCTTCCAAAGTTAAACTTGTTTGTTTCCACTAATATTAGTGTTGGAGATACGACACTTTCTATTGTAGTATTGTTGTTAATTACACACCTTTATGCATTGTTTGGGATTCCAGAGAGTAGGTTTCTTGAGTGTACTTGTTTTCTTGGTTGCTGGAGAGAATAAGATCTGATTTTCTTACAATTCTGAAATCTTGATTGTAGGTTAATTTTAATGGATGTGCTTTTTTCTTTTAAGTGGAAGGTAGATGAAAATGGGGAAATTATTTCATGCTCTAAAGATTATCATGGTCACAAAGAATCTCCTTGTGTGTTGGGAAAAAGCCAAGTTCAGGGTTAACAAGAGATGGTGCTAGATAATGTATGTAAGTAAAAGTTTAAAAAAATATACCCTTTATGAAGTAACTTTTAGAGTTAAGTTTAAACTTATAATTGAGTTTTATTAATTCGAAGAAAAGGGTGGTTTTGAATTCTTCATTTCTCCGTAGAATTTCCTCTTGCCTTTCTTAATATCACATATTTCATTTTTATGTAGGATTTGTTTGGACGAATTGAACAAAAAATAACAAGAAAAGAAAAAATGAAATGGAAAAGATATGCCGAACATACTCATAGGGTACTAGAGGATTGTCTCTTTGTCACACCTTCTCTAGCAATTCTGCTTTTTTACTTAAAGAATGAAGATTTACACTGTCATCATGTGTTACTGCTTATTTATTGCATTAGGTTTACTGTTAGATTGGTGTTCGTGTTAATTGGCTGACAAAACGAAACTGAAAGAGTTAACAACTGATCTAAAAGAGTTGAAACGGGTGGTGGATGCCTTCAAAAAATGATGTTAGGAGCACACTTTCAGATTTCAAATTTCCTATACAAATTGGAAAGAATTGAAAGTGATCTGGAATTGTTGGTTAAAAAGAACTTAATCAATCATAGGTAAAGGCCATGGTGAATTTTGAACCCCTTAGCTCATTTAAACAACACTTTAACGTAAGGATTGTTAAACTTATCTTTCCGAAGTTTGAATTTACCCTGGTACTCTGAATATTTTCCATCATTGAGAGAGTTTAAAAAAGCCCTTAAATCAGAGTTTGGTAGTTAGAAATCACAAAATTGTGTGGATCTTATTATATTTAATGTGATTTTATAGTTTTAATAAATTTAAACTAATAGAAGAAAGTTGTGTTAGAAAGTGTTTTGTCAACACTCATCATAGTGAAATAATCGAAAAATTGCAATAGAAAAGAAAAGAGAGCGCTGGATGATTTTTCCTCTCAATGGATCACTGATGAATTTCTAGATTTCACATCGAGATGACCCAAGGCAAATGATTGGTGAATGAATCTCAACGTAATGCTGCTAATGGTCATTGGTGGAAGATGCATGGCAATAAAAATGTTAAATAGAAAACTTCATGTTTTTATGAATTTAGGAAAGCTTTCGGTAATTGCTGCTGAATACAGTCACTGTGACATTAGAAGAATGACTTGGAGCAAACAACATTCTCTGTATAATTTGTCTCCATTTCGTGAAAAACCCTTTTGATGTTGGAGACAATTATGTTAGCAAGGAGCTTTGTTAGCCCTTCATTCATGCCAATAGGACATGTAAGGGAAATTAAATGACAAAATGCAGCTTATGTTTCCTATATAAGTTCACATTTATAAGAGAGAGATCAACCATGAACAAAGCCACATACTTGAATTGGATTGGATCATTCTTATTCATGATTCAAGGTATCAGAATTTTCTCTGAATGTGAAACAAATAGCATGATTCTCCTAGAAACTGCTGTCAAGTGTTCTTTAGGGTCTTAAATTTTCTCTCCTGAATTATTTCATTATAATAAATTGCAGGAATATGAAGACAGATTAACTGTTGTAAAGATTGATCATGATGCCAACCCACGGCTAATTGAAGAGTATAAAGTTTATGGACTACCAACATTAATACTCTTCAAGAACGGGCAAGAAGTTCCAGAAAGCAGAAGGGAAGGTGCAATCACAAAAAGTAAACTTAAAGTCTACGTGGATGATCTATTGAAATCGATATCAGTTTCATAGTCATCATCATATTCATTAATGTTTCAATATTCTGACTTGTTCTGAGACTTTTGTTTCCATATCTTGTATGAAACAGTTTTAACAGGCTTATAAGTTGTATAATCTTATCATTTCTGAAGCTGCAAATACAGCATATGTTGTGAAGGAAGTTTGTGCTAAAGGTTTCTACTCCCCCCCATCTCATGTTCTTATTTGGTCAAGCTGTATAAATTTCTGTTTTATTCAAGGCCCAAACTCATTCATTCCAAACCCTAAAATGAAATTTGATGGAGTCAAATACTAAGCAAAAACTAAACAAATAATTTTAAAAGTAAGAAAAGAAAATATAGTTTGAAAACCATCTTGTATCAATCTTTTGAAAAACTTCTCTCTCTCAACCATGATATAAGATTTTTAAACTAAAAACTAAAAAAAAATACATGATGTAATAAAAAAAAAATATTGATTTTTGAAACTAAAAATGATTCTCAATTAAAAATGGTAGTGTCTAGATCTCATGCTAATGTATTATTAATATTGGCACATGCACAGGATATTTACTAAAGAAAACACTCACAAGCATGTTTTGACTGTTGATGACACTTGAATGTAAGTTTGCAAAAGGAACTCACTACATTAATTAATAATGCATTTGGAATAAATGTGATCTGAGTTGTATCGACAAAGGCAAAAGAAAACATGCTCTATGTAGTCAAGAAACTGTGAACAAATATGAATGATTATACGTAAGGGCATCATGTTTACTTCCCCCACATGGCTATCATATTTGATATTTGGAGGATGTTATATGTTAAATACTATGAATTCAATTGCTTGATAATACCACAAAATACAATGGCCCCACAATTACATAGTGTACAAAAATTGTAGTGTCTAGGTCTCAAAGGACTTGACACTCATCAACTTATCTCTGCAGCATGTTCATCATAAACCTTGGCCAGCTGGTCATCAAAATATTCATAATTATCTTCTTCGTCTTCCTCAACAAATTTAACAATGCCATTAACATTAGTTAAACTTTTATTTTCACTGAAATGCACTACAAGCTCATTAGCCTCTTCCCTTTCATGATCTGTTTTTGCTAAAGATAGAAGGACATTTTTAGCTTTCTGATCGGGAGAGAATCCATTAGACTCCATTTCCTTAAACCAATGAACAGCACTGTCGAAGTCTCCACTTTTTCCATATGCATCCATGATAGTAGTCAAAATCGTCTGATTGGCCTGTATTCCCCGCTCAAGCATTTCTTCGTACTTTTTCATTACCATCTCAAGATCATTTATCTTAGCATACCCTTTAATTAAGGTTCCATAAGTGACAATATTTGGCTGAAAACCATCTTGTATCAATCTTTTGAAAAACTTCTCAGCACCCTCCATATCAGATGCATTGACATAAGCTGATAACATGGTAGTGTATGAGCAAAGATCCGGAAAGTACCTGCGCGGGAAAAGTACAATGATACGAGGAGAATGCTTAGTGTTGTGCACTAAAAAATAATATCAACAGCAAAGACTAACTGCCCATTCATCTCAATCCATCAAGAGACAAGCTTTTCCATTTGGGGTCATTGGAATGTGTTACAGTTGATATTCAAACACACACTAAATGATCATAAAAAAATGTTTGCTGTTTATTTATGATCAAACCTAAAACCATTATCCATTACTTAACTCCTGGATAAGTCTCTAACATTATGCCATCGGTTACTTTCGTGCATGATCTCATTCTGTCCCTTCTTTACAAAAAGTTGTTCACTTTAGTCTTTAAATTTTATTCTTAGTGAAAATTGAAGTAAATAAAGACTAAAGTAAATGACCTTTTGCAAACCTGCCTAAATAAAATTTAAAGAAATCAGAATTTAAAGCAATTGACACTTTCATTTCAGAAAAATAAATTGGAGGACCAAATTGATACAGAAAAAATGACATGATTAATTTGAAATCTAAAAATAACTGTAGAGAACGAGAAATGTATAATTGTTTGTCTCATATACACTGAAGAAGAAAGGAAAAACTACTTACCTATCCCTTCTCATACTCTTAAACACGGTCCGCGCCTGCTCTACCATTCCCGATATAGAAAATGCATCAAGCAAAATATTGTAAGCCTTCCGAGTTGGTCTGTGGAGAAGAAGAGAATAAAAATAATATTCGTTTATAGATAAAAACCTATGATGTACGGATATGATACTAATATCAGATACAATACATATTCAATTCAGCGATACACTAATTCTTAAAAATATAGGATACGTAATAAAATTAATTAATTAAGAATATATTTCTTAAACATTAATAAATATAAAATAGAAATTTTAAATCATTGCTAAACATATACTTCTCATTTTTTAACTACCATTCTTTATAGATTATCATTTTTCTAACTATTATATAATAAATAAGTATATATAATAAGTTAACCACTAATCAACCTCTTTCCATGACTTTCACAGTGGCCCAATGTTTGAATCCTTCTCTTTAGAAGGTGCATATAAATTTAATTGTATCTTAATTTAAAAAGTCACAAATTGACTCATGTTTGATTCGTATCTGGCATTTCATTTTCATTTGTTAAATAACATGCCGAAGGATAGTGGTTTGGATACATATCCATAAAGTATCGGATTGTATCTGTATCCATATCTGATATGGGACGAAAAATCACGTATCGGTGCATCAGAAATAAAAACATATTAGCAACAGATTCAGAAAATAACAGTTCTAATAAGTCTCGTATTATAAAAAAAATTGAAGGAGAAAAACTATTTGTAACAGAAGATATGAGTTGAGGTTGACATAGTAAAGATGGGAATTTAAAAATTTCAATGATTTACTCACAATAGCACAAGACATACTGTTTAAGTGATAGATATTAAGCTTGAAATAGTGATTGCAGATATAGGAGTTTGAATACATGACTAGTAGACTACTAAAATATTCCATCAAGTAATTAATGATAACAAAGCTGATAATAACTTAAATTATCCAGCTTGCTATTCATTCTTCGCATTAATAGTTTTATTCCCTGACATACCTGACACCAGCGTCAAGCATTTCCTCAAATACAGCTAATGCTTCTTCCTCCCTCCGGGCCTTCCCATATGCACTTACGAGTAAGGCATAGCTCACAACGTCAGGTCTGAGATCAGCTCTTTGCATCTAAAATTAGGCATTCACTTCAAAATCTGATGAATTAATTATAAGCAAGAAATTAAAGGGAGGACAGAGAAACAAGATGAAAACTAATGGAAAGTCTTCACAATACCTAAGATTAAATCAATTATCTGTCCATGAAAGTGAAGACAATCTTAGTGCTTCTTGTGTGCAAGGACTTATTTTCACCATTCTCATAATTTAATAAAATCCTGACAGAACTAGCATCGAGAAAGGTTTGCAAACTATAACAGATTTCAAATAATCTACTTGTAGGAATTAATTCTACAAAAAATCCTCTATACGGAGAAAGGTGAGAGACTCTTTGTACCTATACAACAAAATCGAAAATTGAGTCTATATTTAAGAAGTATGGGTTATCTTGTATCAAGAAGGAGATTTAGAATTTCATTGAATTACCTAAACATGTTACTGTTCATGTAGAATATGGCAAGACCACTTTTGTTACACAAGTTAGTCAAAATCAGTTTCTTCCTCTTTTGGAAATGATTTAAAGTATAATGTTTGTTCATACCTTCAGAAAAGAATGTTGTCTGTGATAATAAACATGCACAAAATACAACGGAGATCAAATCAACGATTGTATAAAAGATAGATATTTAATTTTACCTGATCATATATGTTCGAAACTTCCTTGTAATTTGTTTCAAATGACATCAAGCTATTATATGTTACTGTAGATTGTTCTATTCCTCGTTCAGCCATCAGTGCAAATGTCTTACGGGCCTTTTCATAACTTCCAGCCTTCTTAAACATATAAATCATCATGTTAAACATCTTCTGGTCTGGTTTCAAAGGTGGGTTTTCGTCATTTAGTAAATTGTCAAATACTTCTTCAGCTTCTTTAAACTTGTTCCCCTGTAAGTGAATCAATATAAATGTAAAACTGAAACTCAGGAGACTAACTAGCAGTCTGTAAAATATTTAAGAAATGTACACGGAGTTCAACATAGTTATAACAGGAACATGGGAGATGTGTCGGGGTTGAATAATCATCACAATTGGAACAATTATCATAACTTGTAAGCCCATCAATCTCCATGTTCAAACTCAATGAGGGGCTGTGTTAGAATTACTATGACAACACGGAACACATTCCTCCACAGAATCATAAAATTCAATTTCCATCAAGGTGGTTTTACTTTAAGAAGGTAGCCCATCAATATATTTTTTATTTGACTTTTATTCAAAACTTCGTTCAGGGGAACATAAGTACAAGAACCACCAGCACAAGCACCAATACTAGTGGCCATAACTCGTAAGGGAAATTATATTTTAAAGTAAAAGTGTATAGGATAAAATAACAAAGATGTATGCTCACCTGAACAAATATTTTAAGTATTATCTGGTATGTTAAAGCAGAAGGTTCAGGACCCCATTTCTGCATCCTTCGGAATATTGCTTCAGCATTGTTATATCTGCCTCCTTTTCCATATGCTTCCATTAGTGCAGTCTGAGATACAACATTTGTTGCATAGCCATTCTTATTCATCAAAACTAAGATCTTCTCAGCACCATTGAAGTCTCCCAGCTTCCCATATGCCGTGATAAGCATGAAATAATCCATCTTACCAAAATCCCACCAGTTTTGAGTCCGAAGCCATTCAAGAATCTAAAGAATCACTTCGTAAAGCAGTTACAATCGTTTACAATTAAAACTAAACAATTACACAGCAAAGAACAGTTGAACTGTATACCTCAACTACAAGGTTCCACTTTTTGAGTTGTTTAAACCTAATCAAGGTACCAACAACAAGGTTTTTAGGAATATTCTGGTTGTTAATCTTCTCAGAAGAGAGAACAGAAACAGCAGAACCGGACTCATCGATTTCAGTCATGATTCTCCTCCAATTCTTCTGGTCAGCTTCATCCACAGCATCCTTGAAAACCTCCAATTTCCTCCTCCTCTGCATGAACTTCCTCGGTTTCAACATTCCCCGACACACCACCTCCATTCTCCCACTCATCCTCACCCTCGCAATTCCATTGCTACACACAGAAACACAACACACTGAATCAGCGAACGGTACATATACATACACATAGACATAATACCACAAAACATTGAAAATTAAGTAACCCTACCTTGTGCGAATGGGTGGCAAAGGGAGTTGTGGCAAGTGGCAGTGTGACTTCGAAATGAGACTACACATAATCAATCGATGAGGCTCGTTACCAGAAGAAGAAGATTATATTAAGGAGCAGAAAGTAACTATAAATATTAAATAAATATAAATATAAATATCTATTCTAACATCCATATTCATTTCATGGGCCGGGCTATTGTTTTTGGGCCAGGCCCAATAAAGTGGGCCCGCCCAGTTATATAGAGCGAGATCCTCCTCAATAGAACGAAACCAGTGAAGACGAGAGGTTGCGCAAAGATTGACGACGATAACGACGACGACGAATGATGTCTACCGACGGCGACGGAGCGAAGCCCTTTTTTTGCCACGTGTGCAATCAGAGGATCACGTGCTTCGATGAGTCGGAACCGTTCTGCCCGATCTGTCTTGAAGGTTTTGTGGAAGAATGGAACCCTAATAACCCAAACCCTAACCCTAATTTTATCCATGAGAGTGAGGTGGAATCTTCGGATCCCGAATTGCCGTTCCATTCCTTGTTCCCTCTCTTCTTCAACACCGTTTCAAGGGCCGCCCGACCCGAACCCGACATATTCGACCCGGTGACCTTCCTCCAGAACCACCTGCGGGACCTTCGCGCCGACGGCGCCAACATCCAATTTGCCTTCGACCATCCTTCGGATACGGGGTTCCGCCTCTCGCCCAACTTCGGCGACTACCACCTCGGCCCCGGCTTTGAGCAGTTGATTCAGCAGCTCGCCGACAATGACCCCAACCGTTACGGCACGCCACCCGCCGCCAAGGAAGCCGTCGAGAATCTCCCCACAGTCACCGTCGACGACGAGTTGCTGAACTCGGAACTGAACCAGTGCGCGGTCTGCCAGGATGAGTTCGAGAAGGGCACCCAGGTGACGCAGATGCCGTGCAAGCACGCTTACCATGCTGACTGCTTGATTCCATGGCTTCGGCTGCATAACTCTTGCCCCGTTTGTCGGTATGAACTGCCCACCGATGACGCGGATTATGAGAATCGGACGCGTGCCGGTGGCGATGATGGTGGGCCGAGGTCTGATGGGAGCGACAGTGGCAATGGCACGGGAGGAGGAGGGGGAAATAATAGACCTGTTCGCAGGACTTTTAGAATATATTTGCGGAGTCCTTTTGATGCGGGTGGCTCTGTGCAGGACAGTGCTGAAAGGGGATGGGAAAGTTGGGATTGAAATTCGTGTAAGTAGTTCTTGTTTGTTCTATATGATTTTGGTTGCTGGACTTTCATTAGTTTTACTTTGATTTGAGGCACATTAGGTTTTGATTAGATTTTGGATTCAATGTTCTGGTTTTGTGGTATAATTGACAATTAGTGGCGCTAAATAATGTTAATTTTAGCTTGTTAGGTGCTTTGACTTTTGTTGGTTGCTCTGATGCTCAACTTCGCTCTTGAGGTTAATTTCCGTGCGTTCTTTCTTACAGAGAGTGGCAAGGCTTTGTATGCTCATGAACATAAAAATTACTTCAGCCAATATGTCAGCCATTAAGTTGGTTATCATTATTCTCGGTGGATTTTAAAAATTAATCTGTATATTCTCGTTTTATGGTCATTTTAATATCGGGGGGTGTTGATGATCTGAACTGCATCTGAATAGTTTCTTAAACTGTTTGTATTATGTTATGTGTATCCCAACATGTTTATGTTCTGTATAGTTTCCATGTTTATAGCTCCTTTTCTCAATAATTTTATCAGAAATCAATTTATAATACATCATTTGTAATGCTAACTCTTATTGAGAGCTTGTGACCATGGTGCCGATTGTCCCGCACTCATACACAACGAAGTGGTGTATGCGGGAAATAGGAGGAAGAGGTTTAAAGTTCTGAATTAACCTGTTTCGTTAATCTTGCACCTTTATGTAAAAGGGTTTTTCTTCTCCGTTTTTATTCAAGGCTGTGCTTCATAGAATGAAGTGGGGATGAAGAGAAATGTAAACAGAATTTAGGGAATTCAAGTATGAAGATTCACTAGTACTTTGCAACGTCATGGTGAAAGCCCATGGAATGGATTATTTTCCACTACAGCCTTATTCAATTCTGTTGTTTGTAGAAAATTTTAAAAAATACTGAATGAATTGTGCTTGTTCGCTTGGTAGGAGCAAAATAGATGGGAAATTTATTTACGGTCGAATTTCATTGGTTATCATTTCTGTTCTCATATTTTGCAGTCTATGGAACAAGCTATTATATTGCTAGTTGGTTTTTAAATTCCGTAGCTGGATCAATGTTTCTGTCGATACTGGGCCAAAAAAATATTACAAATTGTGTCGATGTTTGGTTTTCAATTTTTATATTTTTCTTTGGGTAATTATGAAGGTGTGTGTTGATATGTCAAGTGCTGATAGTTAGTTTGTATCTGCAGGTATTGTTTGGTGTTAAAAAGACTGGAAACTATCTTGTGCAGCTCAGAGTTTCCGTTAAGAGATTACTGTCATTGCCATGTTTACAATAGTCCGTGTGAGGATTCTAAGAGATTTTATTTCCCGTTGCCAGGAACTTTGTTCGACCAAAGGCCTTTCTTTTTTTTTGTAGTGGATAGCTGGAACAAGGGATTGCATGAAAGCTCACAATTATTGAGACTTTAGGTACTGTGTTATTTTTGTACAGATCATCTTCCGAACATCCAATATTGATTATCCTTTTATGCAATATTTATTTCTCCTCTGTGTATAAAACGTTTTAATTTCGAATTTGTTATTTTTAACCCTTTTAGAAAAGCCTTTACTTGTTACCCACTACTACCTTACCAGCCCAATTAGAAATAGGCCTTCATAAATACACCTTCGAAGAGGCTTTTTTAAGTCACGACAGAGTATAAAATAAATAGTCCTTCTCATTCTTTATAATATTCTTACTACAAGATACATTTTAGTAGAAATTGATTATCTTTTTAATAAAACATTTCATAATTTCTTTAAAATATCAAAATTCTTTTCCTTTATTGTCCTAATTAAATTATTATGAATACGTGTATTTTTTTATCAATAATAATCAAAAAAATAAAAATCATTAATAATTATTAGTGAGGGTAAATTTGATACTTGGTAACATTGTTTTAAAAATTAAATTAAATTAACTAAATTACTTAAATAGTATGTGTAATTTGGTAGAACTGTCTTGTATTTTTGAAACATGTGAGCCCTATTTTAATTAAACTTCCAGACCTTTTTCTATACGTAGTCAAAAAATAGTGAAAAAATTATATAGAAAATATGTTGAAATTAAATATATGTTGTATGTTGTAGGGCTAATTATTTATATTTCTTAGTTCCCATGAAAAGCAAAAAAACATGGAGTTGAATTAATTTGATTCGTCATTTTATGGTAGATAGGTACGTCCGTGTAAGTAAATTGATTGACCAAGAAGTCTTATGGGGGGGAGTTGGTAATCATGGAAATGACTGCTGTTCCAAATCATATGAAACATTTGGTCTGTGTGGTGTGATGTGATGTGGTGTATATCATGGAAGAAGGTGTCGGCATAATTCTTAAAGCATCAGTATTTACATGGCTGGCTAATTCTTCAATGCGCTTAAAACTCTACTAATATTCATAAATTAATAACAGCGTTCACTTCACAGTTTAAAGTTAAGTGTCTGAACCAACAAATGTGTGTGTGTAAGAAAGATTAGCATCCTTACATAAACCATGATTTAACAACTAGATTCAGCTCCAAGGTTCTGTTTATTCACTTCACATTGTGGCAAAAGGCCAACCTAAACAAAATTGAATTGAAAAAAACCATGTCATTTGAGCCAGCAACTTAGTCGACACAGGTTTAGGACAAAACTAATGGGGTGAGAGAGGCTCGAACTCTCGACCTCAGGATCACTCAGAAGCTATGAGACCTACGCGCTAGCCAACTGCGCCACCACCCCACTTTTGTTTTATATTATTTAGAAAAATTAATTATTATTTTTCTCTTTATTTTATCTATTTTTTTCTATCTCATAATAATTTAATTATAAAATTAAGTATGTAATTAATAAATAAAATATTAATTAAAATTTCAGTATCCATGATTTAAAAGTTACAGTCACTCCTACAAATTTTTATGGATAATTTAACGAATAAATAAAAAATCTTGTTTATGATTCAAAACTTTTATAGGTAAGATTGGATGTTGAGTCCAAATTTCTTTCCTCCATTCAAAACTAATTTATCTCTTCAATTGGACAATACTCTGGGTCAAGGCCCAATTGTATTGGGGCTTAGCTCCATATATATCACCTGTCAAAACAAAAAATATACCTGGGTGGGTTTTATTCGTTTCTGTGTCTTGAATATTTCCAGAGTTTGTTAGAGAAAAAGATGGAAGAAGACGATGGCATAAGAGACAACACTGTCACTCATTCACCCACCAATTCGCAACGAACAGGTAATGGATTCCATCTTAACTTTTTGCAGCTTTTCCCCTCTTATTTTCTTTCCTCTTCGCGCTACCTTCAACTGAAAATGCAAACGTACGAGTTGATAATTATCAATTGGGGACTTTCCATTTTTTTAATTCTAATCATTATGTGTTATTTCATCAGAATAGGTTCAGTTTATTGGTTCAATGTCATATAAACAAATTATTTTTTAACACTTATGGCTTGTTTTACCGAAGCTTGATGCCCGTATTGAAAATTGATGACAGATGTCATGAAATTTCTGTGATTGAAGACCAGATAGTTGCATGCAAAGAATTGATACATGTGACATGAATCAGTCACTATTTACCTTTGTTTAGTGAGAAGTCATCTCTGCTATCCTTATATTGTTGATGGTACTCGGGATTAGAAGATGACACTTTGCCCTAAAAAATGGTTTTCTTCAAATAATAATGAACACAGTTATGTTTATGGCCTTTCAAGTTGTAAGTCACATGAGGCTGGAATCAGAATCTCTGATTTGGCACTTTGATTCACCAACTGTTTTGAATAGTAGAATGATTGTAGTTGAAGACAAATAGTCGAGATTGGATCATACCTTGGATCGGATATTGTAACAAAATGGACATGATTAGATTAATAAGTTGATGCAAGATATTTTTTTAGAGGCTTGATCCAATATAATTTGAATTTATGTTGGAAACGAAGCTGAGAATAGAGCATGTTCAAATAGTCATTTCAAGTATCTTGAACATGATTTAACATTTCTCTTGGCTGTTATGATTTACATTTGAGTATTTGATTCTAACTTTTATATTTTATTAAGAAATAAAGTAGCACTTATTACTCAGTGTAATTGCTTAGAGTATAAATTAGCAGATGCTTTAGAATTCAAAATATTACTGCAGCAAAAAGCAATTCAAGATATTGAATATTTGTACTTGTCAATCAAGTGTAAATTCTTTTTTCCCCGATAAATTTCATGGTCTTGGTAGATGCTGCTGTTTGGGCAGTATCAATTGCAAATGCACGGTGTTTGTAGATGCTCTATTAGCCACTAGGATTTAGCAGCAGTGCCATTGTAATCATTCATCTGGTAGATTATAGCCAAAAAGTTATCCTTTCTTTACTACCATTAAGTCCCAGCGGCATTTGCAACATGTAACCCAGCATTAAGCTAACCTTAAATTTTTTCTTCATTTAATTTAAATACCAGTTTCTGATGATGACGAAATAGACTACACAACCAAACCAGAGTTTTATGACCCAAATCTTGATGATAAGAATGAACAATGGATTCATAAAAAGAGACAAGGACGTGTCTCTGATGCTGTGCTTAGCTGCCCTGCTTGCTTCACCACCCTCTGCCTAGAATGTCAAAGGTACACACTTGGGTTACTGTTTTGCTTCCGTGGCCATATGTATATATTTTACTTAACTAACTTTATAATTTTGCATAAGAAATTACTATATTGGTAGATTGAACAAATGATTTATTTTCATCAAGAGCAATTATTACTTGTATGTAAATGGACTAGGAGGTTCTTTATATAATAACATGTGTATGAAGTGCAGTGCAAACCTTAAAAAAGCGTGCTTTTGTTGTGTGATAATTGGAGACACCATGAACATATATATACATGTTGTTTAGCAATGACCATTTAATGTATGGAAATTTTTATTCCTATAAGAGGACTGGAAAAGGAAAATGTCCGTGGCTGATAAAACAAGACACTAATATATTGCTTTGCTGTAAACATTTTTGAAATTGCTCAAAACTCATCTTGATACTCTGGCTACTAGACTTCTAAACAGGGGAAATGCCTTTTTCTTTTTCTGGATAAATTGAAGTGATCATTGGAAATAATTCTTATTTTGCGGAAACTAACACTTTAGTGGGAGCAAGTAGTTCTGCTTCTTAAAGATGAGTTTTTTTAAATAAGTTCAAGAACTTTGTTGCGCCATCACTATATCCTATCTACTAACCAGCTCGATTTATGTCCAATTCACCTTTTAGTTTCGGCATCTTCTCCTGGCTAACAACTGCATGAAATAACTGTTATCAATTAGCAGCATTACTCATGGATCACTATTATATTTTTGCAGATTTTCGGCTACTGTAATCGCTACTGATATACATTCGAACACCATAAAATTTCATGAGATTCTCAGTTCCTCTGCTAAATAGCTTTAATTTCTTTTAACTCATACATCCATTCACAAAGAAAATCATTATAGAAAGGACACAAAAATTAGAGTTTGCTTTAGAACTGAATTATCATTTTAATAGGTATCTCTTCCAACTAGTTTGATGCATTATTAATTGGTTGTAAATTAAAAAGCAGTCAGGGGTAATTTACACAAGTCAAGAGTTTCTGCAGTCCTTGTTTTTATTTATGATATATTCTTGTTCACTTGACACATTTTCCATTGAAATAAAATAAACAAAATGCTGGTTTTGTTCATGGGAATTTTTGTTCGTAATTGGTTTGATTAACCTGTCGGTTGACTTATGATTTAATTGACTGACCTTCATTTGTTTCTTGCAGGCATGAAAAATATCTGACCCAGTACAGGGCAGTATTTGTTACGAACTGCGAAATTGGGAATAACAAGGTTTTGAAGCAAAATACTTCAAGATCAAGAAAAAGAAATAGAGGAAGTGAACGTATTGATAGAAATGATACTAATTCAACTAATGTTGAAACATTCAAGCAAGTTTGCTGTTCGGTTTGCTCGACAGAGGTTGGTGTCATTAACCAAGAGGAGATTTATCATTTCTACAATGTTCTCCCGAGTGAATCCTGACCGATTCGGATGTATCTCCCCAGAAGTGGCCTTCTCTGAATCTCATTACCTAACAAAATCCCAACTCAGAACTAGTTGATCTCAGTATTTCTCTCCACAATGAAGACACAATTCCTCCACTTCCAATATTTCTCTCCCGGAAGCATATTTTTGAGGTAACCTTCACTGGAGGAAGAAACTAAATGTGTAGCTAAAATCGTGGACATAGAGATATTGCTTAAAAGAACAAAATAACATCTTTGGAGATATCCTGTTTGACAATATCTCTTGTATGTTTTTTTCAATACCATGTAAAATTCTATTTGTTTTGCTACTATTTTTGTTTTTCGGTTATATTGTTACGGACTATTCAAATGATGCAAAAGCTTGGAATACTGTTCAATGAACTCATAATAGGCAACCTATACGATTAGCTCCATATAAAGCAACAACAATTTATAAAATCAATGTGTGCAAAAATGTTTTCAAAAGTCACAACATTTGACTGTAATATTAATACTTAGGTGACATCAACATGTGTGTGCTCGTCTCTTTTTCACTTGTAACATGAAAGTCTCTTTTCTTCCAAAATGTAACAGTGAGGTTTGAACTTTTGACATGTAATCTATCCAAAGTCTTCACCATCTTAATTCAGGTGACTCTGACAAGCTTAAGCCTATTTTTGTGTATTCTAGATTCTTCCAATGGTGACTTTCAATTTCCTTTTTTCATCCTATGGCTATATGGATCCTGCCGCCAACTTTGACTTGGTTTCACGAAATTCATAAATATGTAAAGAACTATAGATTTGTTTAAAACTGGCCACTAACAAAAGAAAGAAAGGCCAGCTTTTGTCCATTATCATAAACGTACGTCGCCCATAACACTCGGAGTACATAAATGTCGGGAAAGTGTTATTAATATCATAAGATGACATTAAATATAAGTGATGTTATCAACTTATTTAAACAAAAAAAATAATTTCTTTAACATACCTGATACAATTTTTTTCTCTTTGATTATTGACCAAGTGTTGAATGGTGTGTTATTAAAAATGGTGTTTAGAAGAATGTGAGAGTAGATTCCTTGTATGGATATAAAAATATAGAAATAGGATTATAATCCAATATTTTAATGTGGTAGCATGGAATGATCCATCATTTCAAGCGGAGAAGTGGGAGTATGCAAATCAAAAAAGGGTGGATCAAATCCTTTGCATAATTATCCATCGCTCCTTTTTAGTTGCTTTCACTAAAAAACAAAACCGTAGTGGTTAGGAAACACATTATCTATATATTAATATCAATTATTTAGCTATTTAGTATCATCAAAATAGCTACTTAAGATATGGAATATATGTTCGTGTGCACTAGATTTTCCATTTATTATTTCTTAATTTTTTATTATTTCAACACATTTCCCTAAAAACCACTGCTGTTTCTGTACCTTCAAAGGAAAAATCATAATTCCACAGTTAACTTCCTATCATATCAGTTCTTGTATGAAATCTCAACATTTAAAAAGTTCATAAAGTTATGAAAACTTAGAATTCAAATAATAAAGTCATTCTTAAATTAATAAAATGTTAAAATGAATAGTCAAGATTTATGAACGTGTTCCTTCAACAAACAGCTTTCACTTCAATGTGAACATTTGAATGTGAGGTTTAATTTTTGAAATAAATATATACATAGCTTTTTACATACACTATAGTGTATATTATGTTTGTGAGTGAAATTCAATATTGTGAATTGTGGGTGACAATTACAATAATAATGTCACACTCCTTAATATTACAATTATGCTAAAATTCATATTGACTTGAACATTGAGTCTTTATTACTAGTAACTAAAATTATGGCAAAAAATTAATAAAACAAAGAAGAGTATAAAACAATTTGAGAATTATTAAAAAATTTATAGTTTTAAAATTATACTAAATCACTCAAATTAAACTAAATTAAAATATGTTGTGCTTGTGTTTCAGTTTTTCTTTTTCTTTTTTCACAAATTTGACAAAAAAGTTTATCATCTTTATTTTTACCTAAATTACTTTCCTTTGATCCAAATGGGTTACTCTTATATAAATTTGTCCAAAAATTATTTTTTTTAATAATTTTTCTTACGTGCTGTTTGGTGTATGACTAAAATAGTCAAAGTTCCATTTTGAGTTTTACAAGCTGGAAAAAATAAAGTAACCCACAAATTTCTTCCATTGGCTCAAAGCACTTTCCAATGAATCAATCATCACCATAATCTTGACACAAGATTATTCATGCAAGCTAATAATGCCAAGATTCAAAATATTTTTTTTTTTTAAAAAAAACTGTACAATAACTTTTAATGCAATATTATGCATTAAATTTTGGTGTTTAATTTCATTAAACTATTTTTATAATAATCTCAGATTTGATACTTTAAATAAGTATTGCCATTAACACTAACAAATCCTAAAAAACAGCATGTGACACAATGAAAAAAAAAAGTACAACTCTGTTCTAGTGTATAAAATTTTATGAAAATTACTATTTATTTGTAAAGTAAACAAGTTTTATATTTTAAATTAAAAAATAACACTCTTAAATAAACTTAATCTCTTCTTCTAAAATTAACATCAGAAAACGATGAATGATGAATAGTAGAAGTAGTGAGATGTATAAAAAAAAGCGAATGAAAGAAAAGAAAAAAAGGGTGAACAAAAAATGTTCTCATAAGAAAATAAAAATTAGTATTAAATGTATGAATAATGATGAAAATATATTTATTAAATAAAATAAAATGTTATTTGATTTGTATTTTTCAAACATGTGAAATGAACTTTCGGAGCCCATTTGTGTGAGAAGGGCCTGGCGTAAAAGCCCAACCCGAGAGGCAAAATTTGCAATGCATGTTTCACGCCGAATATTAAATAATTAACGCGGAAAAATAATAATTTGGATATATCTTTGTATGAAGCCACGTGGCAATACGATATTGGACAACGAAGATATTACAGCTAGCTCCAGATTACCCGAAACTTCCACTCTGATAACGAAAGTACCTAATGTAAATCATTAATTACTTAATTCTAATTTAAAAGAAAATAATAAATATTTTAATTTATTTGTTTATTTCCTTAAATATTGATTATTGAATAAGAACGAGTGTTACTCTGTAAAAGATTTTAAACCTTTATTTTAATTAAAAAAAATAAACAAAGAGAAAATTAAAATGTAACAATATATATAACTAAAAGTAAAGAAAAAAAATGGAAATTAAAGGTAAGTGGGTCCCATTCCGTCCTCTTATCTGGGTACCCTATACTCTGGTTTAACAGAGCGTGTCCCAATTCTTAAATACTGAAAGTAATAAACGGTGCAGAAAGGGACAAAGTCTTGCTTTCATCTTAAGAATAAATAAAAAGTAAGAAAAAGAGGGGTATATGTGTAAAATAATAATAATAATAATAATAAGTAATATTAAGAATAATTGAAATGGTGATTTATAATAATAGAAAAAAAAATTAAGAAGAAAGTAGAAAGAATAAGAAAAAAAAGAAAGAATGTTGGAGAAAGGGTAAGAGAAGAAGGAATGAAAAGAGGAGGTAAAAAGGGAGAGGGAGGGCGCGTGAGAAAGAGAAGGAGAGAGAGAAGGCGCGTGAGAAAGAGAAGGAGTGGAGCCCAGCACCCATGTGCCCTCCTCCTGTCTCCACCAGCTCCTGCCGCTCAATGATTAGAGCCCTGTTCCCCTTCATCCTTCTTTCTTCTTTCTTTCTTTCTTTCTTTCTTCGCATTCTTCAATCTCTTCTTCTTCTTCGTCTTCTTTTTCTTTTTCTTCTTCTTCTGCAATCAAACACACTCACTCATTCACTCTAATTTCTTTCTTCTTCATTCTCATTCACACTTTTAAACGCCATCAATATAGAATAACAACCACACATGTCAACCTCTGACGGCACCACTAACGGCGTCACTAACGCCTCAATCATTGACCCGCAACGCCAGCAGCCACAGGCGTTAGCCGTTAAGAAGCCGCCTTCCAAGGACCGACACAGCAAAGTGGACGGCCGCGGCCGTCGCATACGCATGCCAATCATCTGCGCCGCCCGCGTCTTCCAGCTCACGCGCGAGCTTGGCCACAAGTCCGACGGCCAGACCATCGAGTGGCTCCTCCGCCAGGCCGAGCCTTCTATCATCGCCGCCACCGGCACCGGCACCACCCCTGCCAGCTTCTCCTCCGTCTCCCTCTCCGTCCGCGCGGCCAACTCCGCTTCCCTCTCATCCCCTTCCTCGGCCTCCGACCACAAGCCTCAGCTACTCGCTCCCACGCCCTTCATCCTCGGTAAGCGCATACGCACCGACGATGACTCTTCCAAGGACGAGGCCGTTTCCGTGGGCCCCTCCCTCGTGGGCCCCTCTACCCCGCCCGGACTGTGGGCCCTCCCGGCCCGCCCCGATTACGGACAAATTTGGAGCTTTGCCGCCGCCGCTCCCGAAATGGTCGTGCAGCCCGCCGCCGTGTCGGTGTCGCAGCAGCAGGCGTCTCTCTTTGCTCATCACCACCGTCAGCAGCAGCAGGCCATCGGAGAAGCGTCGGCGGCGAGGGTGGGGAATTACCTTCCGGGACATCTGAATTTGCTGGCTTCATTGTCCGGTGGACCTGGGAATTCTGGTCGGAGAGATGACGAGCATCGTTGATTGGGTAACGCTGCTGGTGGTGGTGGTGGTGGTGGATGGAGGAAGAAGATGGTGGTGTTTTTTTCGTATATATATAATCTCGTGTTGTGGCTGTTGCTTTGTTGTGTGTGGGGAAGCAGGAGATTCTTAGGGTTAGGTTTTTTCTTAGTTTTGAGTGGAGAAGTCCATCGATTAAGAAACTATTCAATTAGGGTTTTATTTTACTTCCTGCTTCTCGTTTGGAAAGTTAACTAGGTTCTTAGAAAGTTGGATAATTTGTTTTAGATTCTGGGGCTTTTGTTGGAGGAGAGGGGGGTGAAAATGAGAACGTGATGAAGTGATAATTTACTGTGTGGAATTGTGATGCTGAGAATTTGGTACCTATTGAAGCTTGGTCGGTGTGGAAAGTGCAGTTGAATTTGTAATGTTTTGTGGTGGTAGGGAGAGTTGTTCAAGTTGTAGAGAGGATTGTTGCTTCTGTTTCACTTTCTTAGTGGGTTTTGAGTATTGGCTGAATGGGTCTACAAGTTTGGTGGTGGTTGCAGTTGAGATAATTATTAGTGCTTGCAAGCTTGTTTCTGAGGTGAGTGGATTGTGTTTCCAAAGTTCAACTGTCACTCCCATATTATTGGAGTACCCTACTTTACATTCCAACATGGATTGAGAATGCGAATTCATGTCTCTTGGCTGCTGTTGGGGCATGTTTTGAGGTTATTTTAAGGTGGTAATGTTGTGAATTTGGTGCAGCTGCTGGTGAGTTATGCTCTCTGTCTCTGTCTCTATCTCTATCTCTATCTCCTCCACTTTCACGCCCCTTGCTGGTCTTTGTTGTTTTCAGAGGTGACTGGTGTGTGAGAGAAAAAAAAAAGAAGAAAAAAGCTCTGGTTGTACTCCGTATGACTTCTGTTTTGAGATTTTTATCTTCAATTCTTAGCCATTTCTTAGATTGATCAGCGTGAGAATAATGTTTTCTTGTATGTAAGTGGATTGTTTTGGGGTGCCAGTGATGTGAATAAAAACCCATCTGTTTCTTTCTTTACCTCTTTCCTTCACTTGTCACTTTCTCTGTTTCGATGTATTCGGCAACTCGTTTTGCTGCATGACGTTTCAATTTTGAATCCTTAATTGATTCAGTGTGCTTTCTGTTGTTAAATTATTGAAGCGAAATTGACCCCCTCTATTTTCTTTTTCTTCTGAATGTGGTGTGGCCTAGCTATATACTACTAGAGAAGTAAATTCATTTGGGTGTTGTGAAGCCCACTGACCACCATGTTTGATTTCGTTGGAGTATCTTTGGTTCTCTGCTAGTTTTTGTAATTTCCACGGTACTCTTTCTGGGAACTTGTACTCTGGCTATTTCTGTATTTAAGGAAAGATAAGGTTAGGTACAGCCTGTATTCAAGTCTTGAAATAAAGATCTACTCACATAGGTGTTATGGTTACTGTTTTTTATGTTTTCACCTTTGGTTAAAACAAAAGATAGTGTTGGTGCATTTGATGCAACAGTCAATCTGGGGTTGTTACTGATACACTATTTTATATATATATATATATGTAAACTCAGAGTTAGCTGATGTGTGTTTCTCAATAATGGCATATTTAAACTGGTTGTTATGTCTTTGACTTTTATTGGCACACACTTGCAAACCACCATGTGCTTCTGCACCCTGGCTTATCTGCCTCACAATACAAATTTATCACAATGCTAAGAGCTTAGCTCAAGTGGCAAAAGGATCACCTGAACCATTCATCTCTTCCTCTCTGTCATAAACTGATTTGGGGATTCTATTTCAGACATCTTCCAAATTTTAAATTCATTCTTAAGATGCTCCACATATTTGAGGCACAATTTAAAGTTAAATCTGATTTATAACATACCTGACATATTGATAAGCTGTTTAGGTCATGTAGCCAAGATTGGAAAATAATATCAGGACGGTTAGGTCAAGTGGAATTTGTGAAAATGGGATATTCGATTTTGGTGCATAACACATCTATTTTTCCATTAAAAAAAAAAAACAAATCTAATTTTCATTCAATAATAAAAAAATAATCTTTGTCAAGCAGAGAAATCATTGAAATTCTTTTTGTTATACACGAACAGAAAATTGAATCTATTAATTAGCTTAAAACTCTAATAGCTATGCTAACATTATGTGACATAATTATGTCAACGTTAGTTGTGTACTAATTATGTCAGCCTTTAATAGTACATAACAAGATTTGTTGAGCATGATTGATGATGCAAATAAAAGAATTATACAGTCTTATTAAACCTTGAAAATTATTAATATAAGAAAAATGGTAGGTGCAGTTTTTCTCAAACATGGATAAGAATAGAATTTTAATGAATAATACATTTAAGAGGTTAGATTACTTACATATATAATGTGAGCTTGGTTGTTTCATCATTTTCTGATAAACATGAGGAAATTTGTGGTAATTGAAATGTGAAAATATTGATGAGAAAGAGAGAGAGAGAGAGTAGTGGAAAACGAAGAGGAAAGGATTTGTCTCCAAGTTCCGAAGTAGAGTATAGGAAGTGATGATTTTGTTGATGTTGTACTTTTGTATGCATGGATTATTGGTGGGGTTTTCAGATTTAGGGATGCCAACATGTTTTCTTAATTATTGCTAAACAGAAGGGTCAGTTCCCAATAATTGATGGGTCCCTAATATTAAATGTCGCGGTGAAACAAGTTAAAAACCGTGTTATGATTTGGGACCATTTTTAAACCCTCCTATGATGGCCTTTTTGAACTTACTTACTTGCAAACTCATTCTGGACCCACTTTCATTTTTTAGGCCCTTTTACTTCAGTTTACACTCTCTTCTGGCCCGTATCCAAATCCACTTCTATTTAGACACATTCTACAAATCAACACTTCAATTTCCCAAAATAAATAAACAAATAAATTTCCATCACAATCTCACAAACTATACAAATTTTTATTTTCTTACAATAAATTCAGATTGGTTAAAGAGCCTTTTAATTTGGTGACATTAATTTCAAATATAAATGTTTTCAATTATTTAGTAGTTTTTTCGACTTTTAATATGTAGGTATTCCAGGAGATAATTAGTTTCATATAAAGAATAGAAATTATTTTAATTTAATTTTATAATTAAAATTTGAAAGGATTAAAAATAAAAAATACAGGGTTTATGGAGTAGAAAAAAGAAATGAAAGAAGAGTTTATTTATTTGGGTTAGTTGATTGCGATCGAAATCGAATCGAAGGAGTTGCAGCGGGAGGGTTTTGTGATTGTTTCGAGAGAGAGATTTGGATGGGTTCGTGGAAGAGTGGTTCGATGGGTTTGGAGAGGATGAGCGTGGAGCAGTTGAAGGCGGTGAAAGAACAAACCGATCTGGAAGTGAATCTTCTGCAAGACAGTCTCACCAACATTCGCAGCGCCACCACTCGCCTCGAGATCGCTTCCTCCGCCCTCAACGACCTCTCCCTCCGTCCTCCCGCCAACAAAATCCTCGTCCCCCTCACCGCCTCTCTCTACGTCCCCGCCACTCTCCACGACTCCACCCACGTTTTGATCGACGTCGGCACCGGATACTTCATCGAGGTCAAACCTTACTCTTAGGTTTTATTTTATGTATTGCATTTAGGTTTTATGTGTTGCACTGAGGTTTTATGTATCGCATCTAGGTTTATTCATTTCAGGTTTTATGTATCGCATTTAGCTTTATTCAATTCAGGTTTTGTGTATCGTATTTAGCTTTATTCAATTCAGGTTTTATGTATCGTATTTAGGTTTTACGTGTTGCATTTAGGTTTTATGTATTGCATTTAGGTTTTATGTGTTGCACTGAGGTTTTATGTGTTATGTGTTGCACTGAGGGTTTATGTATGGCATTTAGGATTATTCATTTCAGGTTTTATGTATCGCATTTAGCTTTAATCAATTCAGGTTTTATGTATCGTATTTAGGTTTTATGAATTCCAGAGAGCTTTGTGCAGTTTGTTACTTGCTTATTGATTGTTATTGTTACTGTCTGCTGAAACAGAAAACCATGGATGAAGGAAAAGATTACTGCGAGCGCAAAATCAATTTGCTCAAGTCAAACTTTGATCAACTTGTTGAGGTACCTTCCATCTTACTTATCTGTTCCGAGCAAGCTATTGTGTCTGTATGCACTGCTTGTCATGAATTGCTATTAAAATCTACTGCTATTTTTTTCCCTCTCTAGAAACTATATATTGTAAATAATTACTCTTTGCAATAGTAGAATGAAAGCTTCTGTGGTTGTGAGATTTTTTTTTCTAGAATTCTGTTTTTTGGCGACATCGAGCTTTTGCAATTTAGCACATGTTTAAATAAACACTGAGGAAGTGTTTCAAATGGGAAAAGCCTTTCAATGCAATACTTAATCTAATTTTTATAAAATATTTTATATTATCTTATTCAAAATTTGATTCTTAACTTGTGCATAAGTTAATTTTAATTTATTAAAAAAATTATTTCGTTTTTTTTCTTTTTTTCTTCTCCTATAAATATTTGTGAAAAGGTTTATCCAAATAGACCTTGAAGCAATGCTTGTGTGACTTGTATTGAGTTGAGAATTTTGTTCCAGCTTTAAGTGCAAGCTTGCTTTTAACATGAACATGTTATACTATGTTCAGATACAACATAGAGTAGTGCTAGCAACACTCTTCTCCTAACACGCCATACTATTGTTTGCAATTTATCAGAAACTACAAAATTATAAGAGAGTCATTAAATAATTCGTTAGACCCACAATTTTTGTAATTTTCAAAAAATTTCAATCAATGAGAGGTAATTTGTTCAAAAGAGTGCATTGCTAGCATTTCTCTGCAACTTAAATTGTTGTTGTCATCTTGTAGTGAATGTGTTAATTATGTATTTTGCTTTAAATGGGATTATTCTCTTGTGGAGAGTGATTGTTCAAGATAGATGTTGTTAAATAGGGGGCATGGTGGCTCTAGGACACTATAGTGTAGCAGATTTCCTGCAAAATGTCATTACTGGGCTATGATTTGATATGTTTCTCATGATGTCCTATGATGGCCACTTTTGCCATAGCACTTGTGGGAAAGACACCAATTATTCTTTTAGAAAGAAAAAAACCCTTGAAGAGTACCTGATTGTCCAGAGACAATCAATGAGCATTTTGCTTGTTTTAAAACACTTTTTGTCTTGCTAACCAAATCCAACATTGGAGAAACATTTTACTGAATACCTCTATCATCTCCAGTTTAGGAGACTATCTCAGGCAAACTGATATGGTTCTCTCTTATATTTTTCTTCTTTCGAAATTTTTGTTTCTCTTATTTATTTCATCTCTATTTCCGTTTCTGATCTGTTTATTTCTCTGAGCCAAACAAATTTCTGTCTTTTCCTCTGTTTTTAGTTTCTCTCTACTCCTCCAAACTAATGCTATATAGTTTGTGGGTGTGTACTTTTTGATGAATTTTACGTCTTACAACTTGTTTGTCTATAATTTTTATTTATTATAGTTGTAATGCTTCTTCCATAAGCTGGAATTCCATATACCATATTCTCACGGCAGGTTTTGGGTTGCTGTCATAGGGGTTCACATTTTTTTCTTAATCAAGCTTCCACGAATGTTACCACAAATTTTTAAACAAATGCTTGCTATCCTGTTACACATATATATTACAGTATTTTTTATTTAGTATACTTTGGGTGTGTATTTTATTATAGCTACCGTTCTTCTGTTACAGGTAACATAGTCTACCATTTTTATGGCAGATTTTTTACTTGCTTCCATTAGCTGCTATCTGCCATTAACAACAATAAAAAAAAAAATAATTTGCCCTAAAATTATTTTTTTTGTTTATAAAATGGACTCAACATTTTTTCTCTCATCCCACTTCCAAAAGAAAAATGAATTTGTACAAATCTCACTGCAGGTTGCATCTAAAAAGAAAAACGTGGCAGATGAAGTCGGAGTTATTTTACAGGCTAAATTGAAGCAATTAGCGTCGTCATCGTAAAAGTAGTTGCTATAGAATTCAATTGCTTCTTCCAATGCATTGTACCGTAGAAAATCATCAGTGATGTTATATGTTTTTTAAATCTTCTATTAAAACTCCCCTTTCCTTGACACCACCAAATTTGGTTTGGAACTATTGGATGAGTGTGTGTAAAAAAAGGAGTCAAGCGATGACAATTGAAATTTAGTGTATTTAGGAATTTAACAGTGGTGTTTCAATTTCAAAATATTTATTAGAGTAGGTGGTTGTAGTCCCTGTTCTTTGGTGGCCATTTTGGTGTGTTCTCGTTTCACCCATGCTGATCCAGTTTATTGCTCTAGTGTGGGGGTAGATAAAGGGTTTCCTAGATAAAATATTGTTCGTCTGGGGAAAAAGAGATGTGTAAGTGTTGATTTGATAAATAAATGCGGTTAAGATAAACAGATTTCTTGCATGGTTAGGGTTTTGGTATATTTTTATTTCCGTAAAAATTTATTACTCTGTAAATATTCTTTTCAAGGTATGTTTAAAGAAATATTTTCATAAACATTTATAGGAAAGGAAAAATATAATGAATTTATTTTATAAATTAAAATTAATTTATTTATAAGTTAAAAATCAGATTTTGAATAAATTGATTAATACAAAATAATGTGTCTATTATTTTATGTAAAAAATTATTTTAACTTAAAAGTTAATTCTTTTTTCAAAAAAAAATTATGAAGTTTTTTTAAATTCAGAAAATGCAATACTTCTATATAATATTAATAGATAGATGAGAAAGAAGAGGGAAAAGGGTGAGAAGATAAGTAAAAGAGTGAAGGAAGGAATGGATAAAAAACACATAAATTTAAGAGAATAAAGAGCACGAAATTGCTCTTTCTTCATTAAGTTTAAAATACTATAAATTTAAATGATTAAAATTTCTATGATTTTTAAAATTTATTTCATTCCATATAATCTAAACAATATATTTTTATAATTACATTTTAAATTCTCTTGAAAAAAATAAATATTTCTTGTAATTCCTCAATACAAGGTAAAGAAAGAATAATAAAAACCATACTTTTCAGCCTCATTTAATTCTCCCTCTTTCAGGCAGCATATAAATTCTCCTAATTTCATAAACGTGGCAGTTTCATATTCGAAAAGTCCTTCACTAATAAGCAAGGTGCTTGTGGTATTAGAGAACACAATAAATTTGTAACTACCTCTTGATTTTGAGTAGGGTAAGCAAAAGAAACTCCGCCAAGGCTTTTCTTGGCTTAAGTTAAACCGACGGAAACAAATGTGATCTAAAATAGGCCACGAAATAACTTGTCTGTTCATCACTTTGTCACAATTTTAAGAAAGCTTTCAGAATTCAGTGTGTAATGTTACGATTGATAAAATCCAAGATCTGCCCCCAAATTTCCTCGACAGTTGATGAGGAAAAAATTCAAATTATTGTTTATCGACAAATGAAGATTCTGCAAGATCGATGGCACGAGCAAGGGCTGCCGCTTTGTTCTCGCACTCTCTTTGTTCATCAGCTGGATCACTATCAGCCACGATTCCGGCTCCAGCCTGGAGGTGGGCAACCCATTCTCTGCGTTTGTTGGTAAGATCCTTGTAGGAGTACATTGTGTCATAACGAGCATTAGTAGGGAAAACTATGGTCCTCAGAGCAAGAGCTATGTCCATATCGCCATTAAAAGATATGCCTCCAAATCCCCCACTATATGGCCCCCGTCTTGCCACTTCCAACTCATCAATCAACTCCATGGCTTTCACCTGTTTTACAGCAACAGTAATGACAACAATTTACGATCAAACACTGCAATCAACGCGGGCATATTGTGGTTCACATTCACATTCACATAATGTTTAGTGGTAACTGCCACCAACTAAATCCATTTATTATATTAAGCACAAGTATTATCGGAGCTGAATGCAAGTGCCTATTCTATAGTAGAAACTACATCAGCAAGGAGAAAGAGCCTGATAAAACCTAAGCTACCACTTTCAAGGGTTCTAAAATTTACCTTCGGTGCTCCGCTAACTGTACCAACAGGTAAAGCTGCACGCAATGCATCCCAGCTTGTTAAGTTATCTAATAACTCCCCAGTGACCTGCAAAGACATGTGTACTTCACCATCATCTGAGAAAAAGCTTCTTCATCAAATTCATTTCTGCCAAACAAAACAGCAGAACTTGGACTCTGGTATAAAACTAAATGAATCAAGTAAAGCCAGAAGCCACTCTAGCTTACTGGCACCATATCATTCAGGTTTCTGAAAGAGCCAAAATTGCAAGATAGAAAAGGAAAATCATTGAATGAATAAAAAATTTTAATCAGCGTATTGTGCTCGTCCAAGGTGTAGTAGACTGAAGAGACATGTCTGAGACAGAAACACTTGTAGCAACGTATTTTACACATATAAGAAGACAAAATCCTTGTCAGAGTTAAGGTACAAATAATGACCACTCCCACGGCCAAATTAAAAAGAGCTGACCTTCAAGGAGACTCCAGATATGGAAAGGGGGTTTTGAAGTAATTCTGTATACTTGGGCACTAGGTAAGAAAATGGAGAGAGAAAAACTAACCGTCCGAAATACTAAAATAATAAATAATACAGATTAGACTATAAATGAGAACAGAGTCAAGCAAAAGCAGGTGGGAATCCTATTCAAAACTTGAGTCAGTTGACTTATCAAAAAGTTGAAGTTCCAAGAAATTCAACCCATGCCTTGTGGCCCTTTAGATTTGATCTTAATAATTAAATAACAAAGTAATTATATTAAATAAACGTAGCCATATATTTATTCAGGTGAATATATTGAAAACTCAAGGATGTATATTGTCATATGCTGAAGGATTTCAACATCAATTGTCCTTTTCTACTTGAAAAAGTAGCCGAATAGTGAAAAGTTTTTTCACTGGAAAATGATAACATAATTTTAGAAATAGTCTTCATATTCAACATCCCTCAAAATAAGCTCTTACTCAAAATTTCTTTGACAAAAATATGCTGAATAAGCACGGACCTTTTGGTTTCAACAAGCATTGATCCTTTTAGGATTAAGGAAAAACACAAAGTTGGGCATAGCTTTTCTAGTTCGACTTTCAAAGTTTCAAGTACTGGAAAGTGATTAGTCAGTATAGGAGAAGTAAACATTCAATTTCCCTGCATGTGATCGTAAAGCAAATGTTATTATATCTGACATTAAAGGAAGCTCAACTTCTTCAATTTGCTAAGAATGAAAACCGTAAAGCAGAAATATTGAAGAGAGCAGAACCTAAAAAAATGTTAGATTTTCATGTGTAACACTCACAAATCCAAATTATGTGTAAGATATTAAAGCCAAATAAAAAAGCCCCTAAGGATGAGTATTACCTCCCAAAATTTATAGTCAGGAATGAAATTTGAATAGCGCCCATGTAAAACTCAGAGGATGAGTATTACTTTATATTGTCAGCAATGTAAAATCTGAATTCCACTCGTGTAAATTCAAAATTTTGGAACTTACCGTTGAGCTTATGTGCATAACATGGGAATAACGCTCGATATTCATGAGCTTTTCAACTTGAACAGAGCCGGGTTTGGAGACCTGCGTATTCAGCTTGCATTAAAAGCACATGGCTAAAACATAAAAGAGATGGTTTACTGCAGCATGTACAATTTAGAAAAAGCTAAAAATAATTAACGATCATAAACTACCCAACTGCAAGGCAGCTGTGCAAATACATATAAAGTTGTGTTAAATACAAACATGGCATATAGAATAAGGTTAGTGCTATGAAACGTTGACTTCTTCAATAAGGTGCATGAGATTCAAATTTTGCTTGCACATTTAAAAAAAAAAAAACAAAAAAAACTGTGGATAGAGAGTCCCTCAATTCAAAAGGTTAGGATGGAAAAAAGGGTATGTAAGGGATTACGAGTTACGACCCAATTCCGTTGGTGACAATAATTATATTCAGTAAAATGGGATTGGGGGAGGCAGTTAGAATTGGTTGAATCAGCTCTCTTCAATACTTGGGTGCAAGAGAGGACAGAATTACTCTATTGTACTAGTGTGTCGTGCTTAATCTCTGTTCAGCATCACATTGATAACAGTGCAGAAATTGATTGTTCAAAATATTAAGCACCATTATGATTAAATCAGTTTTTCTCATATTCTGGTCCAGTTCTATCAGAACGATTCTCCAAAATCCTATTGAATTGAGATATTCTTTTTTCCATCTAGAATTAGATCAAGGGTTACGTGGGAACCTCACTCTTAAAAATGCAAGACTTTTATCTCTTTTGGGATAAAAGATAGTAAGCCAGAAATTGGAAACAATTTACCTTTCCAACATCATTTCTCCCCAAATCAACTAGCATTACGTGCTCTGCGCATTGCTTTTCATCATTCAAAAGTTCTTTCTCCAACATCATATCTTCATTGGGTGTTTTTCCTCTCCTAACGGTACCAGCAAGTGGCCGGTTGGTGATCTTCCTCTGTCAAAAAGGATACGAAAAGCCTATTAATACTTGTTAGACTTGTAATGAATTTTGTAACATTAACCAGTCTATTAAAATTTAAGAAACTTATAAAGGGTTAATGAACAAGACAAGGCCAACCATAAGCATATGTTAACATTACTGATATTGTGGGGGAAGAGAATTAGAAGATAAAGCCAATCATTGGAGTATTATTGCACAACATTACCTTCTTAACCCGTGTAAGAATTTCTGGACTTGATGCAACCAAAATACTCCCTCTGGCCTGACACCAGTATATATATCAACAAGTTAACTTTTGAATGCAAACTAACTAATAAAATGATAATGGCACAAGAAACTGGCAAACCTGTAAATAAGTCATATATGGACTAGGATTAACAATCCTCAATGCTCTGTAGACTTCAAATGGGTCTGCAAAAGTTCTCCGTTCAAAACGTTGACTTAGTACAATTTGAAAAATATCACCAGCCAGTATGTGCTCTTTAGCCTGCAATACTGCCCTCCTATATTCCTCATTTGTCATGTTCGACATCTCCAGTTTAGTACCAAAGAGACGAGTGTGTAACTTGATTGAACCTGCAGCTAGTTTTGGGCTGAAATGGACAATTATAATTGTAGACATCGAAATTAAACTTAACCCCCAAAAACTGTCATCCTTTACCTTAATTTGAAATGTTAAGCCAAGAAGAAAACAAATTGGGGAAAAACAGCATACTCACGTAACTATATCATGCACCCGAGATACTAGAGTTTCCAACCGGTTCCTTCCATCATTTAGGGCCTCCTCAGCAGAAGAATATCGATCTAACCGGACCCAATGAATCACGTATGCTTTCTGGATTGAACCAAGTCTAAGAAATCACACATGCTTTCTGAGCCAATCAAAGTCAAAAAATATAGAAAATAGAAATACTCTCCAGGACCAAAAAAGTGTGCGTGGATAAAGTTATCAGCAGGATTTTCTTAGAAGCAACAATCACATTTGTACAGCAGATGGCAAACATTACAGTACCTTTTCAACATGATCAAATACAATAACATTATCATAAAGGCCCAGATGAATATCAGGAAGGTTTCTGTCATCTACTGGGGCCTTAGAAAATGGGAGTTTCTTCTTTTCTACATAGCGCATTGTATCATAAGAGAAATACCCTATCCAACCACCTGCCAATAGAAAGACGGAACACACTCAAAAACATATCAGGAAGCTCGTAGATACTCATTTTTCATCTCAACATTCAAAGCAAGCAAAATATTCTTAAGAGTAGAAACCAAAATTAACCAGAAATCTCTTTGCACAATGTATTCATTCCAAGCAATATCCAATTACAAAAAGTGAACAAGTTAGCCTGATCAGTGTGGCTGCCTATACACAACCACCGTGTTGTTAGCAGACTATAATCTAATAAAAGAGAGTAAACAGTGTATCCATCGACTGCATAAAGAGTTGTTTTTACATCATCATTAAATCAAAACCCGTCATATATGGAAAGTTTGCCAACTTTTATCACAACTAGCTTAAAAAATATACCAGCAATAAATTCTTACTTTAAATATTTTCACACACAGTCTATGAAAATTAAATTCATAATGAAATGGCAATTAGGAATAGTAGTCGATTTCACATGCCACAAAACGCTTCAGGAAGTTCATCAATGAGTTGAGGGTTCCACTTCTCCACCATCCTTCGAGGAATCACCAGTGGATCCTCTGCAATTTCCTGACTCCTGCGACCTTCCATGTGGTCCATAATAGTAACCACATTCTCTTTCGCCACAATCTCCATACACGGCTGTGCTCCCACCACACTGTACCGCCCCTAATCAATATCCACGCAGACTAAGCACACAAACCAGAACATTGACAGACACAAAAGAAGAGTAAATTACACCGACACTCCCTGAATTTTGCCAGATTGCACAAAACTCTCCACTTCTTCTACCACTAACTAACCTCATTGAAAAACATGACACCGTGTCCCTTTCACTGTATGTTGATGTAAACGTTTAAATAAACAGAAAATTGTGCAATCTCCCTAAACCTCACAAAACTTCAGCGAGTATCAGTGTAATTTACTAAAGAAACGAAATAAAGAAACGCGTTCTCACAATGCTCGAAAACTGGCCTGGCTCCACCGATTCAAAGAGAAAGCTAGGAGCATCTCTCTCGTCCTCCTTAACGAGACAGCGGTAAGCGAGAACCGGAGTGAGGTGATCCGAGAATATGCAGCGATAGAGGGGAATAACATTCCCCTTCTTGGAAGCTTCGAGAAACTTGTCGGCGTTGTCAGCTGAAGCAAAGAAACGGTAAATGAAGAAGCAGAGAGTGAGAGAAAAAGAGAGAGCGAAGTAGGAAAAGAGAATTACCTAGAGGAGACTGAGCGGTGCACTTGAGAGTGAGGCGACGGTGGCTCCAACTGGATCTGGTGACGGCGGTGGTTCGATGAGCTGAAGTTAGGTTTGCAAGGTTTAGAGCTGAGAAGTTAACAGTCGCCATTGAAGCATGCAAATGCAAAGGCAATGCCTCCAAACAAGAATAGTCAGCACCTGAGTCTTCTCCACTATCACTCCACAAACTTCGGTATTGATTAATCAAAGATAATTAATATAATCTTAAATTTCATAAATGACACAGATAATTATAAGAACTATAATAAATGAATGTCTATATATATATATATATATATATATATATATATATATATTCATTTTTTTAATTTATTTATAATGTTTGGATAGATTTATATTTCGCGACTTAGGTCTTAACTTAATCTTCTCTTAATCATATTATTTAATTTAATAAATCGATTAACAATTTATCTTAAATAAATACTATTGTTTTAAATTAATTTGTAATTCTAACCTCATTTAATTCGTGGTTTTATTTTAAGATAATCTATATTTAAAATTGTTTTTTGAGAGATTAATTTTGTTTAAACTTATTTAAATTTGTTTTTTAAATAGACTGATTTTATACTTTAGAACTTTTTTTATTTAAATTTATGTTTTAAAGGATGATTTTTGAAAATCGATCCATAAATGATAAAAATCTATCTAATCTATCAATTATTTTTTTTTATAGATGTTGAATCCATCTTTAGAATATAATATTATGTTAGGTTTTATATGTAAAAAAAACAAATATCTAATTGTGAAGAGTAATAAAATGGAAAATTATCAGTTTAATTAATGATGATATAAATTTTATATTTCTTATATTCAATTCCAACCTATAAAAACAAATATACTCTAATGTAAAATTTTGTAGTTTAGAGTACACTTGATTCTATGAATCAATTTTCAACCAATTAGAGTAACTTGTTTTTGTTAATAGTATAATAAATGCGTGGCATGTTCCATTAATATAATTAAAAAAAATGTCTGGTTAAAGTGATTATATGTTTTTTATATTTAGAAAAATATTTTTTATTTTTTTTTAACATGCATTAGTGAGATAGTATATTTAAAAAATTTACTACTTTTTACTTTCTAAAACAATTTTCAAAAATTTATTTTTTCAATTTTTGAATTTTTTAAGAAATAATTAATTATTAAAATTATGATTAAATTAATTTTGTTATGTTAAGTATTGGTAAAAAATTAAATGGAGATGGATTTTATTTATTGTGTATCTAGTTATGTGTTTTTTTTCCATGTGGATCATATCCAAATACACCATTTTAAATAAATGCTTTTGTAGAAAAATAATTATAAGCAGTGTGAAAAACAAAAAGGATGTGCGAATAGCAGCCCATATCTACACAATTTTTTAGATGGGCTTCAAATCATAGCCCAATAAGACATAAAAAGGACACTGTGTTTTGTTGCTCTGAGGTTCTTTCGACTTGAAGCGTCAACCTGAAAGGAAACACCTTTGTGGCTGCGTCGTTTCGCCGAACACCGCGCCTTCGCTAACGACTGCTTCGCCGCCACCGGAGCCACCGCTTTCCTGTTTCCGACCTCGCTCCGACATACACCGCTTCCGTTCAGATTCCACAATCTCCTCTCACCTTTGACTTATGTCTACTACCCATTGCACTTCGAAACACGAGCTTGCAACACATTTGCGTACCTCCCTTGTTGCCACCACCCTTTGCATAGCCTATCCATATTCGAAGAGTTTGAGCTTCTGGAATCATTAGCGTTTTGTCACTGAATCCCTTTCCCGAGCATCGCGTTAAACTTACGTTTATTCCGAGGTTCTTGCGATTTTCTTGAACTCATGGCCGCATGGTCTTCTAGAAAGTTCCTGAGAGATGTTCTTCTCAAAAGGGTAGTTTCGAACCAGCTTCCCGGCGTCAGACGTTTTTCTTCTGCGCCTCAAAGTGTCCCCAAGATCGGTCACTATTCCAAAAAAGTGCGTATTCTCACTTCTTTTATGTGTATGTATGGTGTTTGACATTATGCATTGTCGTGTTGATTCGTTTTGAGGTTGGAAGATGCTCATTTCATTTATCATGCTGCAGTTTGCAAACGCTGGGTGTATAGTGTGATTTCGAAATTTAACGGGTTGAAAGATCTTAAATGCAACGTGTGTTGTTTGATTAAGTTTGTAGGTTATGTGTGCATGTAACTTTTCTGGTTTGTGCAATTTACATGAACTCACTGATTAATTGAATTGCAGGGAAGGTTGTTGACCGGAGCTACCATAGGTCTACTCATAGCTGGTGGAGCTTATGTGAGTACTGTGGATGAAGCTACTTTCTGGTACTTCATTTGAGAGTTTGAGTATGCTTTTTTGTTTTGCTCCTCTAATTGTGCATTTGATGTGTTATTTGACTTATATTTCATGAGGGGAAAAAAAAAAAGAAAACTCCTGTTCTCTGATGCTTTAACTCTTGGTAAGCTGCGGATATATTGTTAGAAAACAATTTTTAAGTGATTTCACAAGGGAAAAAAAAGGCTCGACGCCTTGTTTGAAAAGGAAATGCATACCTTTGAAATGAATGATCCAGATTTTGAGTTATCCTTTCTGCAGTGGATGGTTATTCTCGGCAACAAAACTTGTGAATCCTTTTTTCGCTTTGTTGGATCCTGAGTTTGCACACAACTTGGGTGTCTCAGCTGCAGCTCGTGGTTGGGTCCCAAGGGAGAAAAGGCCCGACGCACCAATCTTAGGGCTAGAAGTTTGGGGAAGAAAATTCTCCAACCCAGTAGGCCTTGCTGCAGGTTTTGATAAAAACGCCGCAGCTGTAGATGGGTTGCTTGCTTTGGGCTTTGGCTTTGTGGAGGTAGGCTCTGTTACTCCTGTTCCCCAGGATGGCAATCCTAAACCTCGTATCTTTAGGTTGCGGGAAGAAGGGTAAGAATTTATATTTTGTTTCTTTTGTCCTTCTGCTTCTGATTAACACAGTTTTAATCTGTTTTATATTTTCTTTTGACTTCTCCAATCACCTCTACACTACAGAAGGTTATTGATACTATAAAATGGACTTTCTTTAAAGTTTGCTCATGTTGTCTACATTGCTCTAAGACCGATTTATTTAACGTGCAGTGCTGTAATAAATAGATGTGGATTTAATAGTGAGGGAATTGTTGCTGTTGCGAAGAGGCTGGGCGCACAGCATGGTAAGAGGAAACTAGATGAAACTTCTAGCACCTCACCTACTTCCAACAATGAAGCCAAACAAGGTGGAAAAGCTGGCCCTGGCATCCTTGGTGTCAATCTTGGAAAGAACAAGACAAGTGAAGATGCTGCAGCAGATTATGTTCAAGGGGTTCATACATTGTCCCAATATGCTGATTACTTGGTAAATAGTCTGTTCTTATATATGCCTTTTATAGAGAAGAAAGGAAAGATAGACAACCTTGTAGACTGTAACTTATCATGGTATGACTGGGTGCAGATTTTTAATAAACTGTACTCCTTTCATGTCTAAGCTCTAACGTGATTGGTAACTTTTTCGTTCAGTTAGATAATGTAGTCAAGTTAGTCTGTGACCTTTCCATTTTTGTTTAAGGTTTGTCAAGTATGTCATGCCCTTTTTCAAAAGATTAAAAAAAAGGATTGCGATCCTATACTTATCAAATTGTGTCTTGAGCTTGTGTATACTCTATATATTAACAATGAACTTTTACAGTTTGTGGTTTATAATCGTTAATTATTGTAATTATTTGTAATTGTAGCATTTAAAAGCTAACAAATTGAAAGTTAAGGTTTCGGTACTAATTTTTTTATTTCTGAGGAAAGAAGTGTGGTGGACTAAAGCAATCAAAGATTTTTACCCAGGATCATTGCCTTTACTGTCTGTTTAAATCTCCTTATCCTTGTCATGGGTGTTGCCATCTCCATCACCAATTCCCTAGATTAGAAAAGTGAGAAAACTCATGTAGGTAGGAGAAGCTGAATGGATGAGAGGGAAATTTCTCAGGAACTGGGTATATTCAACAGAGAAGGAGAAGTATGTGACGACTGTATAGAAACAGATGGAAAAAGACAACCGACATAGGGACTCCAAATTTTTTAATTAGGCATTTCTACTGCTTAATACAAATTTGTAGGACAAATGCTTGGCTTTCTGTTCTTTTGTTTAATTCTCTTAATATCGTTTTCTAGGTGATTAATGTTTCATCGCCCAATACCCCTGGTTTGCGCATGCTTCAAGGAAGAAAGCAACTGAAGGATCTTGTTAAGAAGGTAGAATTTGGAACTAGGATGTGAAGCTTCCTCCATGTGTTTTTTGTGTTGCATACTTGGGAATTGACTCTTGCAAATATTTCCTTTTTTTGAAGGTTCAGGCTGCTCGTGATGAAATGCAGTGGGGTGAGGAGGGCCCACCTCCATTGCTGGTAAAAATTGCACCAGATTTGTCAAAAGAAGACCTTGAAGATATTGCTGCAGTAAGCATGTGCATGTTTAATATCTTTCTCCTGTGTTCATATTCGCATTATATAACAGTTTTTGCTCTGATTATAGGTTGCCTTGGCTCTTCACTTGGATGGACTGGTATCTATTTGCTCCATTACTAATTTCAATTAGTAGCCTCTAACCGGAACTTAAAGTTTCTACTTGCACAATCTTCACTTCATTTCGTCTATTTGTTTATTGTTCGTAGATTATATCAAACACAACCATTTCAAGACCAGATTCTGTCAGTAAAAATCCATTGGCTTCAGAAACTGGTGGTTTGAGTGGGAAGCCTCTCTTCAATCTTTCTACTGACATCTTGAAGGAGATGTATACCTTGACAAGGGTAAATCTGTTAGTTTTACTCTGTTATTTGTAAATTGTAGTGGGATAGATTTGACATGTGCACACAATCCCATGTCTCTAATGCATGCAATTACTCTGGATTATGCAAGCAATATAATGTTCGTGGATGCTAATGTATTTGCTTATTATTATACACACTGAATCACGGCCGCTGCATAGAAAATACTCCGAACATGATCAAATCTTTAGTTCCTTTTGCTGTTAATTGTTTTCAATATTTTTAATTATAGCATGTGTATACAAGCACAAAGTAATATGACCTGCAAATATCTGTGAGTCTGTAACAAGTACTTGGTTGCATTCTGGGTAGTACAGTATGGTATCTCATTGATTTGTTTTCCATCTTCCCTATACAGTTATAGGTTTATTTCCCTATTTAGCTGTCTTACTGATGCACCTCAAAATCATTAGAGCTCTTATATTTTGTTCTCTAATTCCATTTTTCTATTTTTGAACTGCTCTTTGTCATGCTTTGCTTATATATATTAGTCAGGCTTAACAACTTGACCCTGTCATTTCATGTATACCAGGGCAGGATTCCTTTGATTGGCTGTGGCGGCATTAGCAGGTAAATTTTCATGTTCATTCATTAGCTTAGTTGATTTCTAGCTATCTAAAGTATATTTGTTTTATGATTTAAAATAAAATGAATTATACAATAACTTTTGTGTGAGCTTTTATATTAATTTAGTGGGGAAGATGCTTATAAGAAAATACGAGCTGGGGCAACTCTAGTTCAGCTCTATACCGCATTTGCTTATGGGGGACCTGCACTTATTCCTCAGATAAAGGTATTTTCCAAAATTAATGTGTATGCACCAAAGTTCTCGTGCCCCTATTCCTCAGATTATGGTTGATGACTCAAATCACCTAGTGTATGCTGCAAAATTCTCATTCTCATTCAATTGGTTTCAGGCTGAATTAGCTGCATGCCTGGAAAGAGATGGTTTCAAATCCATTCTTGATGCAGTTGGTGCAGATTGTAGATGACTTTTATCCCGATAAGAATCCTGTGCACTAAGAACAACAGTTATGAGAATCTTGCGATTCACAATTCAAATTTTACGATTTGGTTATCTACCCGTTCGTATCACAAGATGAATTTTATACCAGATTTGCGTTTAATTTATACCAGATTTGGGTTTTGATAAGTGTTCTGAATTGGGTTTTGCCAAGTGTTCTGAATTGTAAAAGCAAGCCAGGGATTATTTAAACATCTCAACCGGTGTTTAGTTTGAGCAATTGACAATAAACCGCCTCAACATAGAGAAATACCTGTTTTGGTTAAATCCATCAATAATCAAGCGATTTTATCGCATGACACTGTTCTCTGTTATAATTTAACTGTTATATGTATGAACTCTACACCAATCGATGATTCGAAATAGATCAGAGATCTGCTAAGTTATCATTAAAAAAAATGTGTTTTTTTTTATGCAGCTCTTTTTGGATTTTTTTTTTTAATATGCACGTTACAAAATATGCATTATATTATGGAAACATTAACGACTTTTTTTCAGTTACTTCTTTTAATTACAATCATTGCAACTTTTTCTAAAACATATTTAAATATTTGAAAGATAAACTCAAAAAAGGCTATCCATCAGATTAAAATGTCCATTAGTGAGACCACTAATTAATTTCAAGAATTGTTTTTTTATAACATTTATATTGAGAAATTGACAATTGTCTCTAAAATTTCAGATATATACTTGATTTTGGACTAAAAAAAAGGGTATTGATTAGCAGGTTCAAGCTTTGATAATATGGGGCCAGATTAAGAATGTGAATAGAAATGGCAAAAAAAGGTTAGGAGCACAAGTTTGGACCTAAAAAAATGAAGGGGACAATATCAGTGTATCAGTGCATTGCATCTTAACATTTGCCTGCCTTTATTTGAAAGGTGAAGAAGATGCTTTAAGAATACGCATTCAGCAGCTCTCACTTCATCTTCATCACAAGACCTACAATCAAAATCAGATGGTACCAATTCAAATACCCTTATCCTGCTTTGACTCCCTCCACCCCAACGTACCTTGCTAACAATTTCTGTTTGTCATGTCCAATCATTATCATTATAATATTATTGAAACTTCCTTTTTCCCTTTTGGGCCACATTACCCTTATCATCATTCCACATTCTACCTTTCTTTGTGTCTCCCTTCTATTCTTTTCCCTTTCAACTCACTCTCACTAATTATTCTTTATGGTTTCCTTCAATTTTTAGTCTGATTCTTTAAGATATTCATGACCTTTCACATGATCTTTGTTCAGGATATTAATTTCCCTTTTGCTTTTACTCTATTGCCTTTCTAGTTTCTGCTATTCTGTTTCAAATCATTTTTCTTATTACTGTTTTTGTTTTCTTTCAATCTTTTTTATATTGATGAGTAATCTTTAGTATAACTATTCATGTCATGCATATGAATGAACACAAAACATGCTAAATAAACTTATGCTAGTTTTTAGAGATCTTTATCTATTCTGAAAATTAACCTAATGTTATATCATGCATTATCAAATATTAGATATATTTTAAAATCAATCATTATAAAAAACAACAAACTTATCCCCTCTTTCTATATAAAGAATCAGAATGTAAAATCTTGAAACTTTTTCTAATCTCACATTCAAAAAATATTTTTAAGGAAAAGAATTAGCAATTTTTTAACATTGTCAGGTGATGTCAGAACTAATGTATCTATTACCTAAATATCATAAATGTAAAGTGGTTGTACCTTTGCAAGAAAAAAAAAAAAAACTATTCAAATAAAGGCCACGTACACTGCATATTTTAAAGTAGCATCCATGAAGATGATTATGCACTGTCATCACACATTGTATTTAAACATAAGTTATAATTTGTTGGGGAAAACATAATATGAAATGAAGATCTTAACATGTATCTCTCAAAATGTTCATGGCATTCACCAAAATAATTTTCATCTGACTTACCCTCCAAGCCATTTTTGTGATCTATCTATTTTCTAATTACTTTATGATAATTGATAGCAACGTGGAAATAAAGTGTTTATTCACCAAACAACAACACGTTGGAATCCTACCTTAAAGGAAAAAAATTAATGATGTAAGACTTAACAACAAACAAGTTATTGGTTAATTTTAACATAAAAAATCTACCAACTATTTTTTTTTTATTAATTAGGAAAATAAATATATATTTGTTAATTTAAGTGAGGAACTAACAATTTTCCCAATTATTATTACTCATGATTTTTCGAAGCCGCCACCTGAAAAGGGTAGTTTCGTCAATTCACTGGATCCAGCGAAATATATGTACTAACTGAAATTTCTCTTCAAATTCGGTTGGCAAGGAAAAACGCGCAGTGCAAAAACAATTTAAAATTTAAATTTAAATTTAAAATATTGTATTGAATTGAATTGAATAGGTCATTCAGGACCAGGAATTAAATCATAAAATAAAATAAAAAAGTTAAAAAAAAACTCCCTCCTTTTTTTTAATCGTTTTAAAAATTTGTGTGATTATTATGCTAAGTAGGAGTGCGAAAAGCAACGCCAAAAAAGCTGTTTCTTTCAAATTCATCTTCTCTTCTTCTCCATACGTTCGTTGTGTGAGGAACCAAACGCGGCCTTGTGAGGCTGAGACTCTTTAACACATTTCCAAAGCTCTTCTTGTTTTTCTTCTTCTCACTTTTTCTGAGTTTCGAATCGCTCAATGCTCAACGATTCCTCCGACATTATCTCCGTTCTGCAAGATCTTCTTCTCACTCAGTCTTCTCTCCAACTTCTCTGAGGTTAGTAGATCCGCTTCAGGAAAATCTGAACGAGTTCGTGATTTCGTGCGTGTTTCTGTTTTCAGCGTTCTTTCACCCTGCTTCAGTTTCCGGCGCGTAAAACGAGGAGAACTGAAGAAAATAAGGATTGCTGTTTGAAATTTTGTTGTTGTCATCTTGATTTTTAGTTTCTAAGTGAGGCATTTCGAGTCTGTTGATATTTATCCTTTGTTTTTTAGATTTTCAATGTTTATGATGATTTTTTTACTTTCTCAGAAATTGATGTTTGAGTTAGAAGTGTAGAACGTAAGATCTTTTTGTGTTAATGCGGTAGTAATTTTAAAATGATAAAAAGAAAAAGAAAGGAAAGATTGAATGTGGAAGACGTTTTCAACCTTGAAGGGAGTTGATTAAGTTTGGGTCCATTGAATTAGCTGAGTGGGGGCGTGGTTGTGTTAGGTTCATGATTTTGAATTTTACAGCTTGGAATGAGGTTGAACGTGTCGATTCGATGAAGACTTTAAAGCCTGGAGCAATGGATTAGGGAGTGGAGAGTAGAGTGTGTATGTGGAGCTAGGGTCCCCTCTCCATTATGGTATCCTGATTAAGTCATTCATTGGGGGCCTTGTTTAAAGTTTGAAAGGCCCATTTGTATGGAAAGTTAGCTTTTTTGTTTTCGAGAAAATGTTTCCACTTTTTGCTTTTTCACAATTTGCAATTGCCGATGGTAACCTTTTTTGGTCATGGCAGAAGTCTATAAGGGAAGATGTCTCAGACATCCAGTGTCCTGCCTGCCTTCCACTCCATCAAGTCATTGCCTCCTGAGTTCAAGTTTGCCAATAATCCAAACCCTCTGCTTGTGGAAAAACATGGAGATGTTAAATATAGACGGTCCAATCCGATTGGATCAAATGGTATTGAGAATGGTGCAGTAGTAGGGGAGGTCTCTAAGGAAGTTCGAGGCCGGGCTGGTGGCATGGATCTTTTTGACGAGGATTCGCCGTATGGTGGAAAAGGTAGATCATTAAAAGATCGACCATCTAATGCAGATGAAGACTCAGTATCCGTTTCTTTGCCCCTGCCATCAATTTTGTCATCCTCTAGGGAAAACAGGTGGAATGATACAAATCTTTACGGTTCAAAAAAGGTAATTTTGGCCTCAGATTTCAGTTTTCCTCTGCTGCTGTGTTTTGAAATCAATTTATTATAGTACCTGCTATTTAATATTCAGTTGGACAAATAGCTTGATTTTTCTGGAAGAATGTTCAAGGAATTGATTCATTTTCTTTCTATTTAATATGGATGAGTGTGGATGTACTTTGCCGGGGATGGAATGCATTCCTTGTTGCTTTGATAAGATGTTAAAAAATTTCAAATGAAGCTAATAGCCATTCAAGCGAATCAGTCCTTTCTTTACTGAGTTTGTTTGATCTCCCATTAATAGATAGTTTAAATTTTTTTCTTTCTTTCTCTTACTTTTGAAGTTCATTATTTCAGAAAGTTCAGTCTTGGCTTCAACTACCAAATGGGGATTGGGAGCTGGTAAAGATAATAACAACTTCTGGAGCCGAATCTGTCATTTCACTGCCTGATGGGAAAGTAAGATAAGCAACAGTTTTTCTCAAGAGTGTTCGGTTCTTTTTGGTCTGATTAACTGTACTCTCTCCCCCATCATAGGTTTTAAAGGTAAAAGAGGAGAATTTGGTGCCAGCTAATCCCGACATTCTTGATGGAGTGGATGACCTCATGCAACTTAGTTATTTAAATGAACCATCAGTTTTATTCAACCTGCAATATAGATACAACCAAAATATGATCTATGTAAGCTTATATGTCTCAATCTCTCTTCATTTTTTTCCTCGTAATCATAACATCCTTAAGTGCATAACTGTTTAATTCAGACGAAAGCTGGGCCTGTTTTGGTTGCCGTAAATCCCTTTAAGAAAGTTCCTTTGTATGGCAATGACTATATTGAAGCCTACAAGTGTAAAGCAATTGAAAGCCCTCATGTATATGCTATTACTGACACAGCCATCCGAGAAATGATACGAGGTAACTTTTTCCTTTTATTTACTTATATGGATGAAGTTTCAAAAAGTTAAGCTGCTTCCATTCGTTTTGAGCTATAAATTTGTAATCTATCTATTACTTTGTTTACAGATGAAGTGAACCAATCCATAATTATAAGGTCAGTATTTCTTGATTAATTCTTCTTTTACGAGCAAGTAGTTATCACTAGCTATTGGTGTTTATTTGGTTTTTTAAAAGATTCTTCAATCTAAGTTTTTATTTCAGTTTCAATTTGTGCAAGTATTGCTTGAATACTAGTCTTACGCTTTACTCTCTCAACTTAAGTTTAAGGATGGTCCAGTGTACAACGCTTACATGTGGGGCCCTTTACTCAAGATTTTGAACCAAAAATATGTCATGCTTATGACATTTGTTCTTGTCCACACTTTGTTTCTGGAGATCTTAGTACGCATTTTCATTATATAAGAGCCACTCAGAATCTCTGATAGAGATAGGTTCATTTCTTTCATTTGCACTTGTCTTGGATAAAGTGCTCGATCAAGTCATAAATAACTAAAGAAAAAATTATTAAAAAACAGTTATTGGTAAGAATATTCAGTTTATGGATTAACCAATAACCATTCGGCTTGTTGATTATGTTCAAAGAATGAGTAGCAACTTGAGTTGTCAGATGTTCCTATTCTTAAGCTAGAAATATTTTTATTATTGATGCATTTTTCTGTTAAGTTCCCCGAAAAATTTATCTTACCATATGAAATAATATTGAAGTTGCCCGTATTCTCTAGAAATTAAAGAATTATATATTCCATAATGTTTGTAAATTTTATTTGATATTCGTTTCATATGAACATAACTCTTGTTTTTTTTTCCTTAAAAAATTTCAACTTTCAACTGTCTGGATGCTTGGATTTGTTTTGACTTTTAAACACCTGCTTCGCAGAATTTTTATTTAGTACTGGATCTCACTTCTGGTCCTTCACGAGATTCGTTTTAGTTGTCAATCTATCCTCCTTGATGCTTTAACATTCATATAAAAAAGGAATTGTAGTGGGTGAAGGCTAATATAATTTAAGGATTATCTTCTCATTTTCCATTCTTAGATTAACATTGTTGGGAATAAAAGTTTCTTTCGTTGCCCGAAGTTTTCAGCATTCTCAATCTAGTTTTCCTAAATCTTGTGTGCCCTTTAATTGAGTTTGAATTAACACTCTTAATAACTCCTGTTTATCTACATATTCAGTGGTGAGAGTGGAGCAGGGAAGACTGAGACAGCAAAAATAGCAATGCAATACTTGGCTGCCCTCGGTGGTGGAAGTGGAATAGAGAATGAGATATTAAAGACTAATCCAATACTAGAAGCCTTTGGTAATGGAAAAACATTAAGAAATGACAACTCGAGTCGTTTTGTAAGATTTCCAATTTATCAAATTGGTTCTTTGAGTTGATTCATTAGGGTTTTTGATCTTCTAAAACTTTGGTGCTGAAATCTCAATTTGATTGAATGTCACAGGGAAAGCTCATTGAGATTCACTTCAGTGAAACTGGAAAAATATCTGGTGCAAACATTCAAACATGTAAGTTTACATAGGATGTGATTGAAAGTTTGTCTTTGCTTCCTATTTAAGTTTCTAATTGTTATGTTAACATTTGCAACTATGTATTGAATCCATGTGATGCTTGGCTCGGCCTGTTGACCATAACGTAAACAGTTTTGCTGGAAAAGGTATTCACGCTTTTGAGCTAGTTTTAATTCCATGTGTCCATTTTATTTCATTGATCCTTGTTTTACTATGTAAACAGTCCAGAGTAGTCCAATGCAACGAAGGGGAAAGGTCATATCATATATTTTATCAGCTATGTGCTGGAGCACCATCATCTCTTAGGGGTAAGTGAATTATTTTAGCTTCTGTATCTGGTAATATATTTGTTACATAGGTGGGTTACTGTTAGAATTTTTATTTGAGTGTGGCCTTGAAGAATGTGGAATTTCTCTTTAATAGTGGCTTTGATGTTTTATTTTATAACTCAGAGAAGCTAAATCTACTAAGTGCGGAAGACTATAAATATCTGAGGCAGAGCAATTGTTATTCAATTACCGGTGTTGATGATGCAGAAGAATTTCGCATAGTCAAGGTATACATTATTATTCATCACTAGTTGCTTATGAATGATCTGTATCCACATAGGTTTATATATGATTTTTTACAGTTTCCATCTTGACTTATGGTTTAAGTCTGAAATAATAGCTAGGCATACATGAGTTTTTTTATGCTATTTTCAATTTCTAGGAAGCTCTGGATATTGTCCACATTAGCAAAGGAGACCAGGAGAATGTATTTGCAATGCTTGCTGCAGTATTATGGTTAGGAAACATATCATTTACTGTGGTCGATAATGAAAATCATGTACAAGCTGTTGAAGATGAGGGTAAGAATTTTCCTGATCTCTACTAATGGAATCTAAAGCATAGAATTTTGTGCTTGATAGGTTGCAGTTTACAAAGGGATACCTTCCTTTGTCACTGTATAGAAACTTCGTATTGATTTTACATTACTATAACATTATATTTGCTTAACTGCAGTCTTGTACAAATAGATAGACAAGATCATATTAAATTTCAAGCTGTTTGAATAGTTTGCTCATTATAGAACGTACTGGTTGTCAAATAACTTCTTTCTGGTGCTAGATTTTGGGTTTGGGATGTCTCTAAAAAACTTTTGGTTTTACTTAGTATATTCTAGAGTGGATGAGTTAGCTTTTTATATATTTTTTTTTACAAAAAAACCCTGGTAAGTTGAGAAGAAAAATATGTTGAGTTTATTTGTTGTGAATAATATAGCAGTTTTCAATGGTTTTATCTTTAATTTTTTTTCTTTGATATGGTTATTTGTTGATTTGCTGCCCTTATTTTGTTTAACAACCATGTAGTAGCTTCAACATTTTTTCATTTGCATATAATAACTGTTTACATAGTGTACGCTTGATACCTAATTTCTGATGCATATAAGTTTTGACCTTATTTTAGATAATATGCATTATATGAAACTAATACCTCAATTAAAAATGAATTTTGCTTCCCGACTTCTTCTAGGTCTGTTCACCGTTGCCAAGTTGATTGGCTGTGAAATTGAAGACCTGAAATTGACTTTATCAACTCGCAAAATGAAAGTTGGTAATGATAATATTGTCCAGAAGTTGACCCTCTCCCAGGTAAAGTGACTCCAGTTTTAACATTACTTTTGTCTATAACTGTGGTCGGAAAAAGTGCAACTTCTCAAGGGGGAAGATGTTGGGTATATAAATTTATATAAAATTTCTCAATCAGCATATGTCAATTCATGTAGTTTGTTATTAGAAGGTAATAGAATGTTCAAGGAAAGTTCATTAGTGATGAACATTGCTTCACTGGATTTTCCATCTTAGAATTCTACCTAAGTCTGTACATATGAATGATTGTTTCTTTTCTTATCACGTAGGCTATTGACGCGAGAGATGCTTTGGCAAAGTCAATATATGCATGTTTGTTTGATTGGTTGGTTGAGCAAATAAATAAATCCCTTGCGGTTGGCAAAAGAAGAACTGGCAGATCAATCAGCATTCTTGATATTTATGGCTTTGAGTCATTCAATGTATGTTGTTATATGACAACTTTTCTATATATAATATATCTATCACGCTATCCTTATCCTGTTTAATTATTGTTTTGAAATGTTTTCTCTGCTGAATGTGGATTTTATGCATGCAGAGGAACAGTTTTGAGCAGTTTTGCATAAATTATGCAAATGAAAGATTACAACAACATTTCAATCGTCATTTATTCAAGTTAGAACAGGAGGTATGCGCCACATATAAACTGACTGTTGCTTAACGAAGGATGAAGAATAGGTGCATAGCATTTTATCAGGCAAATGGAAAAAACTTAATTCAAATCTGCAAGGTTCCATTAAAATGTGAATATAAATTCCATAACATTTTTATTTTGAACTCTTAGCTCTAATAATTGTTCCCTGATCATTGTATACTAATTGAGTCCGCACTCCATACTGATTAACACACTGACACGACCTATTAGGCTATCTTCCCCTGGTTCCTTAACGGGCTCATGTGAGAAAAGTCCCTCCAAATCTACTTCTTCAGGACCACATAACTCAACTAAGCTACTACCTTTTTCCCCATTATGGTGGTAGAAATAGCTGGATACCAATCTTAATTTCTTCTATATTGATGTAGTTTTGGAAAGCTGATGTTTAAACAAGTTTTCATTTAAGTTGATGGCCATAGAATGGAAGTTGAACGTACCGAATACCTTCTTATAAAGTGAAAAAAGAAGCTATGCTGCCTCTTATAATTAAATATCTGCTTATGCGTTGTATATAATTTTGTTTCAGGAATATATCCAAGATGGCATTGATTGGGCTAAAGTGGAATTTGAAGACAACCAAGATTGTCTTAATCTTTTTGAAAAGGTACAGTGTTTTCTTGCCGCCCCCACTTTGACCTGTGTAATCTTTAGTATGTTTATTATCAGAATATAAAGGGAAAAGAAATAGGGAAAACTTAGCTAATATGCTTCTTTAGTGGGCCATATATAGTGCTTATATATGCCATGTTGTTTCTTTCTGCTGTTAAACTAAATATTTTGGGGATATGATTTTCCCGTAGATGTTCTATTGAAGCTTTGCTGAAAGTTGCTGCTTTTTTGTCTTCTTTTCTTGTAAAACTGAAGCATATCCATTAGGATTTTGAGAGTGAATTCTGTTAATTCAGTTTTCCTTAACTGATATTTAAATTTTGTCAATGTTGATCCAAGTCCAAATATTAATATCATTTGTATTACTACTTGGTTAATTTGTGATGCTTTGTCCTATTTCTGACATAAGGCACTGATCATGGTGAATGGTAAGAGGATAAATTTTTGTGGCTAATATTTTTCTTTATTTTGCTGTGGAAAAAACACTATGGGTCTAATAAGAAGTTTGAAATTCTATTGTCTTAGACGTAGCTTCTGACATATGTGCAGAAACCACTGGGACTACTATCCCTGTTAGATGAAGAGTCAACTTTTCCTAATGGCACAGATTTAACGTTTGCTAACAAGCTTAAGCAGCATTTGAATTCCAATTCATGCTTCAAAGGAGAACGGGAAAAAGCCTTTACTGTGCGTCATTATGCAGGGGAGGTATTAATCTGGTCATTTTCATACAACATTCTATTCATTCTATCGGTTTATGCAAAGTGCTTGTAAATTTCCTTAAGATGAATATGTCTAAGATTTACATTGTAACGGCATCCCTTTTGACAATCTGGTATGGGTTTTATAATGTGATACAACTAAGTTTTATGGATATAAAGACACACAATTGCACTGTATTTGAATCCACACATTATTTCAAACCCTACTAACCATGATTTTGAATAACTTCCTTGTTAATATTTTTGAATTCCCGCATACTATCATTTTTCTTAAAAGAAAATCCTATTTCTTACTAATTTCAGTTTGATCATCTTACCTGACTGTTTGATAGTATCACTTGTTCTTGCCCAGGTCACTTATGATACATCTGGATTCCTAGAAAAGAACAGGGACCTATTGCACTTAGATTCCATCCAGCTTCTATCCTCAAGCAAATGCCATCTTCCTAAGCTATTTGCATCCCATATGCTTACTCAGTCTGAGAAGCCTGTAGTAGGTGCCTTACATAAGTCAGGTGGGGCAGATTCCCAAAAGCAAAGTGTTGCCACAAAATTCAAGGTACATAATCTTAATTATCTCTTTCTCGAAAAACTTATCTCGAGATGTTCTAATACTTAGGTAAAGTAATGTTTGGTTTTCCTGGCCTTCCTTTCAATATGTTTTTAATGCTATTAATGGTTTTTATATTGGTCAAACTATTCAAAGTACTGCATCTATAGCTTGGAAAAGGACAGCCTCATCTAAATATTAATTATCCTAATGATTAGATGACATGGCCTGTCAACGAAGATGCTTCAGATTAGTTCTTTTTATTACAAATAAAATAATCAATTCATTTCATATTTTAATATGAATTGGTTAAATGCTCAAAAGCAGGATGGTACTATACACATACTGACACTACCATTGCGGTTTCAAAGTGAAAAATGGAAGTAGTGGAGTGGAATTGAGTGAAAGCAATGTATCAAACATTCATTTTTTTAAAGTATTTTATCAAACCTCTGCTTGCCCCATTCCGCTCCTACCAAACAAACCTTAAATATTCAGAGGTATTTTAAATTGGTTGGAATATTTATCTTGCTTCAATTGATTTAGAGATTATTTCTATTGGTACCCAGGGACAATTGTTCCAATTGATGCAACGTCTAGAGAGTACTACACCACATTTTATACGCTGCATTAAGCCCAACAACCTCCAATCACCTGGATCATATGAGCAAAGCCTTGTACTGCAGCAGTTGAGATGTTGTGGGGTTCTGGAAGTGGTTCGAATATCAAGATCGGGCTTTCCAACTAGAGTGTCTCACCAAAAGTTTGCCAGAAGGTATAACATTAGAAAGAAAAAAAAAACTATGGTCATTAATATGCTTTCAAATTAGCCTTCCCTCCCCAAGACCGGTGCTTTTTGCAAGTTTCTAACCTTTCTGTTATTGACTTGGGAGCGGTAAATCAGATATGGTTTTCTTCTCCTTGAAAATGTTGCCTCTCAGGATCCACTTAGTGTCTCAGTTGCTATTCTTCATCAGTTCAACATTTTGCCTGAGATGTTTCAAGTTGGCTACACAAAGCTATTCTTCCGAACAGGACAGGTAAATCGATGTTTATAAGATTTTTACGCAAATTGTTCTCATAATTTAAATTGTTGTGGTTGCAATGAATTTAATTTTATTGATTTTATAGCATCAGCAATTTTTATGGCTTTAACTATTTTCGTAACTTTAAGAATGAATCAATGAAGGAAATATTATCACCATTTACTTTTAGAAATTGTGTTCAACATCTTACACAAGTATGGCATAGTGGATAACGAAGAAAAATGATATGATTGATGTTATTTGCGGTAGGGTTATAATCTAAGAATTAGTGGTTGCTTAATAAGCTATAGAATTTTGTGCTTTAGTAATTTGGTATCTGAAGTTTCTACTTTTTTTCTAATCTGTTGGTTCCTTTACGAAGTTGTCGTAATTTTAATGTGTTTTTTCTTCTAGACATGGAAATATATACCGCGTGTGATAAAATTAGGCCCATGATATTTATAACCCCACATTTTGATGTTCCCACCCTACTCTTTTTTACTAATTTTATTAACGGAAATTAATTATTGCTTATCTTGACGAGATTAATCCATGGAAAGTTAATTTGACTATTTTGTCAATATACTTAATGGAAATTTTCCATTGAGCTTGCTACTTTTTTTGACATTATCGGGTTATTTAAATATGAGATAAATTAATTATTTCTTTGTCAATTTTACCTCTTGTCAGTAATTTATTTAATCATCAGAGCTCGACATCAAACTTTATTTACCCCTTATTTATGTCTTTGGATTAAGGTAGTTGGAATTGTTTTGCATGATAAGGTAAGGTAGTCCATGTGTTCAAGTCGATCCTTCTATTCAATATACTTAATATACTTTTGCATTATGTGTTTCAACTGTTGAAATAGTTTTTAGTCCCACAGCCTAATTTTAAATTTTATTTACTCCTCTCTTTTGTATTGTGTCTTTAAAACGCTGCGTTAATCGTGATTGCAGATTGGAGTGCTTGAGGATACCAGAAATCGTACCCTGCATGGAATTTTACGTGTGCAAAGTTGCTTCAGGGGTCACCGAGCTCGTTGTTACCGCAAGGAACTTTGGAGAGGAATCACCACTCTCCAATCATGTATTTCTTTTTCTAACCTATTTCTTTCAGCATTTCACATTCCTTGACAAGTGTAACCGACTGACAATAATTTGTACCCATTCATGCAGTTGTCAGAGGAGAGAAAAGAAGAAAGGAATATGCAGCTTTGCTTCAGAGACACAGGGCTGCTGTTATTATACAGAAGCGGATGAAAACAGTACTTGCAAGGAACAGAATGAAAAGTATTAACGGTGCTGCGTTTGTCATACAATCATGTAAGAGTTCTATGCTCTCAAAATGCATAGATATATGTTACTCATTATTCTATTTAAAGTAGTCTCAAAGGATAAATTGAAGGCAGAAAAAAGTTTTGGACAACTGTCTTTTATGTGGTATTGAACAAATTTTCATTTGTTTTAACGGCTTTTGCAGTTATCCGTGGCTGGTTAGTCAGAAGATGCTCAGGAAACATAGGATTATCAAAACCTGGAGTTACAAAGGTATTACTTTTTCTGTTTTAAGAAACATTATTTGAAAAGGATTGTTGTCATGGATTGCTTTTGAAATTTTCATCTTTGTGATACTTATAATCGTAAACCTCTAAAACAGACTAATGAGTCGGATGAGGTTCTGGTGAAGTCGTCTTTCCTGGCTGAACTACAGCGCCGGGTACTTAAGGCAGAAGCTTCCCTGAGAGAGAAAGAAGAGGAAAATGACATTCTTCAACAACGCCTTCAACAGTATGACAGCAGATGGTCTGAATATGAATTAAAGATGAAGTCCATGGAAGAAGTATGGCAGAAGCAAATGAGATCCCTACAATCTAGCCTCTCTATTGCAAAGAAGAGCCTTGCTATGGATGATTCTGGAAGAAATTCAGATGCTTCTGTTAATGCAAGTGATGAGAGGGATTTCAGCTGGGATGTAGGAACCACTCACCGGCGCCAAGAAAGCAATGGGGGAAGATCAATGAGTGCTGGTTTGAGTGTTATAAGTCGGTTGGCTGAAGAATTTGAGCAGAGGAGTCAAGTGTTTGGTGATGATGCTAAGTTCTTGGTTGAGGTAAAATCTGGTCAAGTTGAAGCAAGTTTGAACCCAGATAGAGAGCTTAGAAGGTTAAAACAAATGTTTGAAGCTTGGAAAAAGGATTATGGTGCAAGACTACGTGAAACAAAGGTCGTTTTACATAAACTTGGAAGTGAAGATGGATCAATGGAGAAAGTGAAGAAAAGTTGGTGGGGAAGAAGGAATAGTACGAGAATAAGTTGATTTATTTATTTTTTTCTTATTGGGGTTTGGGTTTGGTGTATGCACTGTTTTAAGGGCTCTGCATTGCCAACTATATATCCGAAAATGAGGAAAAATACAATAGGAAAGATAAGAAGATAGGAGTAGGAAGAATGAATTACTGGTTACTGTAATTAGGTTAGCTGTTGCTAACCGTTTTTATCTATAAGAAATTTCTGCACGACTTGTATTGTGGAATTAGATACTCTATACTACCCTTGTGATTCATGTAAATCCTCTCTATGTGAATTGCATGTAAAAAAAATAGCGTGTTTTCGATCAATGCACGGGCTATGGATATTTCTAAATTTAACTCAAATTTAAAGACAATACTGAAAATTGAAGAAAAAAATGATAAACAAATTTTTGCATTACGAAATATTATTTTATTTTATTTAATATGATATGCTGAAATTTAAATTAAAAATACCACTTATGATTTATTAATTAATATTATAATAGTTTTAAAATGTAATTCATCTTAAAATTACATATATTTTTAATTTAATATGTATGTCTAAATTTAGATTTTAAAGTGAGATGAACTAATTTTAAGAAATAATATTTTATGAGAAATAATAAACTAAGATGAGCATGAATTAATAACAAAAATGATAATTTTAAGAATAATAATAATAGTAATACACTTAAATTTATTTATATATTAAAAAAAATAATATTAAAAAATTAGTATAATTGGAGTGTATGTAATATTGGGAATGTCCATCTATTATTTTTCTAATTTTGAATAAATGTGATATTGTTTTCTGAAGAAGAAATTCGGGTCGTAATATGAGCCAAGTTCCCGACCCGACCCGACCTATTAGACCCCATAACCCATTATCCCTTCCCCCTTAACGAACAACCACCATTGACGGTGCTGTCTGTGGAAGAACGCAATGTTGGGTGGTGGCGTCTCTCGTGTTATTTCCCACCATTTTCGAGACTGTGACCTCCATTTCCACTTCACACTCACTTATTGTGCTTTTCAAACATTCCACCTTTCGTCCCCACGGTTCCTCAAACCTTGTTGGCCAGACATCGCCATTACTCAGAAGCACAACAGAGTGTCATCAAATTACCGCTGTTTTGGAACACCATCTAAACCCCCTGGAGAAATTCCTCTCGTTTTCGATTGTTTCAGGTTCAATTCTTCATTTTATCAAATGGGTTTTGTTTTTTTCCTTCTAGGTAGTTGGTATTGCAACGCTATTTGGATCATCTCTCAAGACAAAAAAATAATAACAATAACAAAATTAAGGTGTATTTTCAAAGGTTGGTTATTTGGTATGAGCTAAGCAAATCTCTAGGCGTTAAACTTAAATGTGGTTATTATAAAATTCGTATATTATTCGGTTAGCATTCTTTGTTGACCCTTTTTTATTTGCCCCAAAGTTAAACGTTAAAGGTTCTCTGTCTCCATGTCAGAGGAATGAGTTGCGGAAAGCATGCCTGATGAAAATGTAGAGGTCGTGTTTGAATAAACTTCTCAATAAGCTAAAATAAAAGACAAAATGAATGGAATTTCTTTCATAAGTTAAAGTTGGAATTAGATGAAGAAACTTCTATACAATAAGTTGGAATTCAACTCATAGGACAGATTTAATTCACTTTACTTTCTTGTTTTTTTCTTCTACATATACTTATTGAGAAATTTATCTAGTCATACCTGAGTTTTATGTGCTTATCATTCTTTAGTTCATTGAATATTTTAATCTTACAGAGAGAGAGAGATTTCTAACAGCTTCCACGTGAAGTTGTTAAAAAATATCTATATGCCAATTGTGGAAAAAAAAAAACCCAATAAACAGATATACTGTTTTATGTGTATCAATTGTCATCCTGCTTTAGTCAAGAATCTGATTCCTTTTCTTGTGTGAAGCCAACAAGAAGATGAACGTGAAATTCCCTCTGATGGAACATCTGCTGTGGCAGGTTTTTAGTCTCTTCCACCTGATGTCTCTTTGACCATTTTTCATTTGCATGTCCAATTCTGTGATGTGCAACTTGTATTCTTAGAATATCCATATTTTTTAGAGGGGAACAACATGCTTTTTCCAAATAGTAAAAAACAAAGATGATTGATGATATTGTGGAATTGTTTCTGTGATTAACCATGTCCATAGTTTCTTATAGTTGAGGAGTGTGTCCTGTTGGACTTCTCAATTCCCTTAGCTTAGTATCATATTTGTTCCGTAACTTTATACATTTTTATTGTTTAGGCTATTTATGATCAATTAGTTATTCTTCTTTTACCATTTCAGTATGTAATTCTCGTCATTCACTTGCTATATTGGTTAAAGTAGTATTGCCTACTTGAGTGTAGAGAGAACTAGTGAATAAGAGCATGCAGAAAACAGAGTTTTCATTTTGGAAATTGAGATATATGTTCTATACTATTATTGATTCTTAATCATTAACAGGTGGCATTGTAGCATTGGGAAAGTTTGATGCTCTTCACATAGGTCATCGAGAACTTGCAATTCAAGCATCAAAGGCTGGACCTCCATTTCTTTTATCATTTGTTGGCATGGAAAAAGTACTTGGTTGGGAACCTAGGTATGACATAACATATGTTGGTATAAAGACAATTTAATGTTTTACTTTATTTGTTTATGTGGGTGGAAAATGTGCTTGGCTCTTGCATTCATATAATGTGATCTTATGCTTTTGGCTAGTTGATTGAATAATTATTTGTACTAATTTATAAGTATAGGAAACGTTTCCTACGGGGACTAAAATTTAGCATTGGCACAAAGGTAAGGTTGACACCTTATGACCCAGAGGTCACTGTTTGAATCCTGTAAACCACCTATCCACTTGCAGGGGAAGGTTGTGTACATCTACCTTCCCAAGGCCCATTTGATCGGGGGACTGTTCCCTTGATCACCCTTAAAACAATCCTTGTCACAATGTTAAGGTTGCTACCTTGTGACTTGGAGGTCACAGGTTCAAAATCCTGGAAAGTCTATTCAATTGTGGGGTTAGGTAGGACTATGTACATCTATCCAACTACACTAGGTGGGAACTTCAAGCTTTAAGATGCCCTTTGGCCTTACCTCTAATGCATTAGCTGTTGGGTAATGGAACCAATGCTCTTGCTGTACTAAACTCATATCAGTGTACCTCATATTCAGTTGCATGTGGATCATAGAGTGGAATAACGCACAGATCACGGACAGACATATTATTGAAGTGATTAGTGAGCCTTCCTTCGTAATTTGGGGCTTTAGATTAGTAATCATTCCTCTTTTCCCCTGTTTTGAATAATGAATAGAAAAATGATTATAAACTCAGATGAAGCTGGCTATTGAGCTATGCTTGCATAGCATAGCAGTGGCATTTTCCTATCATTGCAATATTTTTTCCATCGGTGAGAGCGACTTGGAAATAAATATAACATTTGCAATTCCCTTTAAGGAAGACAATTATGATTATTGTAAGTATTGAAAAACATTCTCCGGATGTTTGGTCTTTATCTTTTAGTTCCTCTGGGTGATCACATGTATTAAGGATGCATTATTTTGCTATGGTTGTTTAAATTATTCTTGACATAAGTTTCGTAAATATATAATCATCAAACTAGTGTTTATATTCTGAATTACTGGGGATGAGGGTATGATAATTATTATCTCCTTGGGTAAAATAATGTATATTTTGCTAAATTTTCCCAAGCAGGGCTCCTATAGTTGCTAAATGTGACCGTAAGCGAGTTCTTTCATCTTGGGTTCCTCATTGCTGTAACACAGTCCCAGAAGAGTTTCAGGTTGAATTTTCAAGTGTACGACATCTCAGTCCACGACAATTTGTTGAAAAGTTATCGCAAGAGCTTAGGGTTCGGGGAGTTGTTGCTGGTAAATAAGTAGCTCTATAATTTACTGTCAACATATACAAACACTTGTCACATTTTCCTAACATAATTTACTGGTATTTACTATCATAGCATAATAGTAACATTAACATGATTCATTCTGTACTGATTCTGGAACTTCTGGTAGGTGAGAACTACCGATTTGGGTACAAAGCCGCTGGTGATGCCTTGGAGTTAGTAAAGCTCTGTGAAGAGTATGGAATGGAAGCTTACATAATAAAATCTGTTATGGATAAGAATCGTTGCTCTGCAGATATGAATTCTGTCACTAACTCGAAAGAGAGGGGACAGGTCTCATCCACACGTGTTCGTGAAGCCCTTGCCGTAGGGGACATGAGGTATGTGTCAGAGCTTTTGGGTAGGCCACACCGTCTCATATTAATGGCCACTGACCCAGAAAGTTTCAGTACTGGGCAGTATAAGATATCTGCTCCTAGATCCTGCATATTGAATCTAGCACCAAAGGAAGGTTTGTATGAGAAGTGTTCACTTTTGCTTGATCAGGAAAATGTTGTGCAGTGTAGAGTAGTTATTGACAGCAAGTTTGTGCATATAGAAACAGATTACGGAGGTCTGAGTGACATTTTTGGTTCTCAAAATTTGCAGTTCTTGCATATTGAATTTGTAGATTCCTGCACTTGATACAGTTTAGATAATTATTTCTATTTAAATTTATAGTGTTCTGCATTAGAGATGATTTTTATCCATCCCCCAAAGTGCCCCAGATGAAACTGCAGAATCTAGAGGCTAGTAGGTATATACATACATTGTACCTTTCTTGCCTTCCACCCTCTTCAATATGCCTCCAGACAAAGTGATGAAATTTGGTAAAACTTAATTCTTTATGCCTCAATTTTTTATTGCCAATCTCATATCTGTGAAGATTAAGGGTTAATTTTGGAAAGTTTTGTAAGGGTGTTCTGAATCCGCAGACATTTTGTTGCTGAGAAAAACATGGCATTGAGAACTAGAGAAGTCATGAGGGAACTGCAAGAAGGAAACAATCCCCAAGCAAGGAAGAGGAAAACCAAAAATGTTTGGGTAGATTATAATAATAACTCTTTGTTTGTCCAAATAAATAAATAAACGAAATTACATATCTCAATTCAACCGTTCATGGCCATTTAATAAAATTATATCCGATTAAATTTAACCATTGAATTAGATAACCATTTAATAAAATTAATGAAGAAATTGTGACTTCAAGGGGGTAATTTTGCTCCACTTGTTTATTTAGTTCACAACTTAATTTGAAAAATAATTTAGAATTTTAAAAATTAAAAGTAAAATTATTTTATTAAGACATATATCTATGTTAAAATTTATATATGAAATTAGTATATATAAAAATTAAATAATTTTATTTATATTATTTCAATTTTAAAAAATATATATTTTTCTTAAATCGGACTCAATTTTTTTGTCTATTTAAAATATAAGTTGGCCTGATACAATTTTTCACTTGCCAGGAAACTAGACCACTGTTAAAATAAAAACTTTAACTAAATTGGTTTTATTATTTCTATAGCTAAAGAAAATATTAATTATTTTTATATTTTATCTAATTTTTAATTTATATATATATATATATATTTTTTTTTTATTGTGATATATAATAGGATTTTTTTCTTTTTAATAAACTTTTCACCCTATAGAAGTTTAACCCTAATCTTGTAATTTCAGAAATGCAAGTTATATTAGTAATTTGACATGTTAGGAAAAAAATATTTACAGTTTATTTAAATTTATTTTATAACATAAATGTCCTTTATTGACAGGATTTATTTGTGTACAACATTTTTAAAAAGTGTACTGTTTCTATAAGTATTTGAAAATAGTTATAAAAGATGTGTTCATAAACTATTTTAATAATTTTTCAGGAAAATTTATGGAAATATCTCCCAAATTATATAAACAATAACTATATAAATATATTAAATAATATATGCGTACTTATTAGTAAATCCTTAATTAAGTTATTACTTATTTATCATAAAAAAAGTTAGTACTTATTTAATCAGAGTGGAGTCTTTGTTAACATATTCACCCTAAAATTTTGAAGCCCCTTCTCTCCACCTCCAGTAAAACGACGTCGTGTGGCGCTTCTCTAGAAACGCGATTCGTGAACATTGGTGACCTGAATCGTGTTCGTCGCAGGTGGGTTTCTTTTTCATCCTTCCCACTCCCTTTCGTCTAAATTTATATGTAAGATACCCAGTCTTTTGCGTTGTTCTATGGATGAATTACGAGACGAGGTTAATGCGGTTTGATCATAATCATACATTAATTCTTTGCAAAACAAACAAACTAAAGAAAGATGCAAAAAGTGTAGTATTCTACAAAGCCATTTCTATATTTTATTCCATTGCTTTAATATGTTTTAGCAACTCAGCAAGTAAAGTGTGTCCCTTTGAACTCTTACTTTCAATAATTGAAGTAAAGTTTTCCCTCTGAGGTAGGTGAAGCCGTGTTTCTTCAGCCTAAGATTTCTAGCCTGTTACTAGTTTGCTTCTTGTGAAATTATTTGGTCAGATTGTGTGATGAATTTTGGGATTTTTCGGCTTCCACTTTGTTGCCAGTATGTATATTGTATATTCACTTAAGTCATACTTTTTATTTTCCATCTACTGTAGAAAAATCAGTGTGTGGAATTAAAAAGAATGAATAATACACTCATGCTTTTAAGCAATGCCTTTCGATTTAATGGGTTATGTGTACATTCATGAAGATTAAACTGTAATAGCTGATTCTTGATCTTTTGTCTGAAACTATGATTTCAAGTAACCAAACTTTTTATTTGTAGAAGATTTTAACTTCCTGAGAGTTTTTTTATAACCATCTTATTTTCTGAAAATTCTTTTGCCTGAATTCTTCGTTGAGTCTTTGTCTTCTACTTGTTGCTGTTTTTCTACAACAAAAGTAGAAGTTTTACTTTTGTGGCATTTCGACTTTAATACAAATAGATTGCAATTGCAAGAACAACTTTGAAAAGTAATGATATTTACACAGAAAATTTTACATCATTCTTTCACATTCTTTTCTAGACAAGAAAAACACATTTTAATATCTATCTTTCTTCACTAAAAAATGCTAAGTGTAAAATTAGTGTGGAGATTTGATGTCTCGAGAATTTTGGAGACTTGTCCATTACAGCAAATAATTAGAAGTAGTCCATCATGAATACATTTTAGAAAGTACCAAAACACGATGTCTCCCCTGATAAGTTGAAACTTAAAGATTTGAACAATCCTTTCCAGCCAAATTTACGTATTGGCTTATATTGTCATAATTTTCTTGCTACTTTATTATTGCCAAAGCTTCAACTTAAGTAGCAAAAACTGTGCTAGAGTAGAACTCACCCTAGGCTGATGGCAATTCCACTAAATTATAAACGATGACATTCCTTTGCTTTGTACTCCTATTTCAATTAATTTATCTTTTTCTTGCAGGTGTAGAGTAAAGAGCAGTAGCTAGCAGGATCTGTGTAAAATGCTGCTTCGGAGAATTGTTGCTGCATGTACTCAGTCAAAGCGGATGTTCAGCTCTTCTGTTAATCATGGCTATGAAAGTGCTATTCAGGAACTCAACAAGGTAAAGTCTTTCTTTGCTGTGTTCTGCTATAGTTAAATTCAGTGTCTTTTCTGTTTTTGGCACAAGCACCTATATAAGATACGTCTTGATAAATACAGAGAAATCAATGACCTAATAGTCTAGCACAGAGAACTATATTCCTGTGTAATTTCTATTTTACGATTCAATATCTACTATGAAGGTTTGCTCCTCAACAGTACACGGAAATGTTGGTGGAATTACAGTAATCCATGTTAAATTACTTATTTCTTTTCAGGAAATGGAATCGGTATTCGGTGAACTTCCTGCAAATGGCCTTGCTAGCTCTGCAAGCAATTTGACCAATGAAACCCAGCTGTCATCTCCAAACATAGGTGAAAGTTCTTTTGAATTGACTCATACTGGCAAATCAGGGGACGCTCAAATGGTAGACGTGTCTCCAAAAGAAAGTAGTAAAAGAACTGCCATTGCTGTTTGCAAGGTAATTCTTGGAAAGAAGGTGTTTGATTTAGTATTGGCCAATCAAATGGCGAAAGGAGATGTACTTACTGTGGCAAAAATTGCCGGCATTACTGCTGCAAAGCAAACTAGCAGTCTTATTCCGTTGTGCCATAACATAAACCTTTCACACGTGCAAGTGGATTTGAGATTGAATCATGAGGACTTCAGTGTAACAATAGAAGGGGAAGCTGCATCAACAGGTAAAACCGGGGTTGAGATGGAAGCAATGACAGCAGTGTCTATTGCAGGTTTAACCGTGTATGATATGTGTAAGGCTGCTTCAAAAGATATAGCTATTACAGATATAAGACTTAAGCATAAATCTGGTGGAAAAAGTGGAGAGTACTGGTGGACACAATGATGGCTTTAATATTCATTCCAATGGATAACCACAATACCAAAAATGCTATTCTTCAGATAGTTTTCCTCTTCGTAAGTGGTCTAGGTTTCAGGTCAAATTTCTTCTACCAAAAAATACAAGGTTTCAGGTCAAATATCTTTAACTTAAATTTAATATAAATATAACTTATTATTGGTGTAGAAAAACTATTAAGGGGTTATTTGGATGAGACACAATAGTTAAATGAAAGTAGGAAAGAATGTGGATGGACCTGGTATGCTCTAATTTTCACTTACAAGCATTGTACTGCTACCAAGGGATTGAGGTTGAAATGAGAAATCAGGGGTGAAAGGAAAATAATTTAGTACTAAGTTTGTGAATTAAATGGTATGATTTTTTTAATATAATTAATGATATTAAGTTTGAGCAATGAGAATATCATTTTGTTAAAAATTTATAGAAAAAACACTTTTGTTCATTGTATTCTTTACTAGTTCAAGAAAGATTGTTTTTTGTTATTGATACATACTTAGTTTAACTCGGTCTATATGTTTTATTCAAGCTTCCTATGAGATAAATTTGTACTAATGCACTTAATAAATCAATAGATAAATTTATATTATCCTATTAACTTGCTAAATAACAAAATTGAAGCAATATGTGATATTTATTTTAAAGAAATCTTACTTGTACAGCTAATTATACAACTAAGAGAGAGAAAAAAAGAGAGAGAAAAAAAGAGTCAGAAATATAAATTATAATTAAAGATGTTTAAAGAAAGAGAAATAAAAAAATATATTTGTATAAATTACTACATGAATTATATGAGCAACAAAATTCTTTATTTTATCCTATATATTTTCTATTATAACTAAACAAAGCATAATTATGCTAACAAATATTCTTCTTCAAGTGGTCGGTTAGTTGAATGATGTGATGACACACTAAGATTGAATAGTTGTAAAACTTAAGCTTAAAATACTCTTAATTATATCCAATTTCGAAAGCCTTCAAAGAACTATGATTTTGTCCTATAAAATAAAAAAATCATGGCATGAAAAAGTTGTGGGGGAAACGAGTTAGTTGACTTGGTATTGGACAGCTAAACTTGCTTTGAAATTTGACCACCCATTTCTGATTATAAGATCAAACATGTCAAGCGATGGAAAGAGAAAAGCTTTGAGTTGAAGTTCAATGTTACTTCACTTTTTCTCCACCGACTTTTCTTTTGTTTTAAAATGATTCTGAATTTTGAGTTTTCTTCTTCGATCTTATCCAAGCTGTGTTTGATTGACCGTTATATCAGTTGATCCAATATTCGGTTAAAAGATAACATCATTTTATAAAAGAAAAAAGAAAATCACATGTGACGTGTCTGTTCTCTTCCCTGTTGTATCGGAACCACGAGTTAGCGGGACCCAGTAAATGTCGTGTGGTGGACTTCATTCTCATTACACTCCGCCACGTGGCTGAATCAGGTCGGTCCATTCTCCATCACATTCACAGATTCACAATCTCATGGTTTTAAATATCGAATGGAAAAAAGGGTTTAAATTGTATAATACCCAATTCGTAGAAAAGGAAGCTTCAACTGGGTCGGCGTGTTCACACTTCCGATCCAATAGGGCTGTCAAAACGACGACGTTGACAGCCCCGTTTCTTTGGAGATAACATTCACTGATTCATACATTCCCAGTTTCTTTGAGGTTCCTTTCCAAAGGAATAATCTTTTCTGCAATCGAATATCCCAATTCCATATACCCTACCCCACCTTTTTTTTCTTTCTTTCTTTTATTCACATATTATTATTGTTGTTATTAATCTTTCCGCGTATTTTCTACGTGTGATTTCTGCGGTGCACGTTTTTTTGTTTCTCCTGCCAATTGGGTACTAACCCCACCTACCCTTTTTATTCTTCCTTAATGCCCTTCTCTTTGTTTTCCTCAAGCATTGTTCTTTCCTCTAACGTTTGGTATTTACACGCAATTCCCTTTTTGGGTCTCGAATTTTGATTGCAGATAGGGATAAGGGTTGCTTGCTACTTCTTGGTGTTATGCTATTGGTTTCGTAAGCTTTTGCCTTGGCTTGATTGAGTTGAGTTGAGTCTGATTGAGTTGGGATTCTGCAATGAGTTCGTTTTCTGGGGCCATTCAAAGGCCTCTTGTGGCGGCGGCTGCGGTTGCTGTTGCTTCTTTCTCTGCTGATGTCTCTGACAAATTGCCATTCCGTGGATCATCGCGTGATTTTTCTACCTCCGATTTGGCTCATTCTACATCTTGCAGCAACGTTCAAGACTCAGATTCATCATGGGTTTCTCTTATTTCGGATTCAAAACTTGCTAACCTCTCTTTTGTGACCCGAATTCCGGTGCCTGTGCCCTATGTTCGGTTCCGGGTGCCAAGTTTGGGTCACAATTGTGCTTCAAATTTGCATCATTCTTTAGTTGTGTCGTCACCACTTCTTCAGAATCTGCATCACTCTGCTGACTTGCCTCGAGTGTCAAGGCCTGCTACTTGTTCCCGTGGTGTCTCCAATTCAACTTCTGAGGTCATGTATAAATGGCATTTGCCCGACCCGAATGCTTTAGGTTATTCAAATTGTTCATTGACAAAGTCAAGGACAGTGGTGGTCTTGTTGGGATGGTTGGGAGCAAGGCAGAAACACTTGAAGAAGTATGCTGAGTGGTACACTTCAAGAGGGTTTCATGTCATTACCTTTACATTTCCAATGGGTGAGATTCTGAGCTATCAGCCGGGAGGAAAGGCTGAGCAAAATGTTCATCTGCTTGTCGACCACTTGGCTGAGTGGTTAGAAGAGGAAAATGGAAAGAATCTTGTCTTTCATACTTTCAGCAACACTGGATGGTTAACGTAAGTGAAATGTGCTATTTGCAAGCATAGAATTTCGCAGTGTTCTTTTATTATGTTTCTTGATTGGTTTTGTATTCATTGTTGCAGATATGGTGTTATTCTTGAACATTTTCAAAAGCAGGATCCAGCTATCATGAAAAGGATTAAGGGATGCATTGTAGACTCTGCACCTGTTGCGTACCCTGATCCAAAGGTAGCTGTTTGTTGTGTATATTTCCTATGCTGACTTTTCCTTCTCTCTAGTGTTCGTGCTATTATTTGCTACGATGTCTATGCATTGCTGTCCTATATATCCCCACTGTCAAAGCGATCAAGTAATTGCCTTGTTAAGTTATAATACATTGATCAATTGAGAACTTGGTCTTTGGGAATTATGCTTGATTTCTTGAACATTTAAGGAATCGAGTGATTGACACTTGAACATTTGGTTGAGATCTTTGATTTTTTCAGTTTTATTTAGCCTTTTTTCTTGGTGTGGGAAGAATTAAATAGAACGAAAACAAAGTTGTGTGAATTTCAGTTATTTTGAAGCCTTGAAGCTTTTTTGTATTTTAGGTTTTGATTAACATGACTAAACCGATACTTGGATTCTTTTCTCTACTAATCCTGGTTTTAAAAATGTTGAGACTTTATGCAATATTCGTAGATATGATTTTAATTATCTGATTATCATTTCAGGTGTGGGCGTCAGGTTTCTCTGCAGCATTTCTCAAGAAGAATAGTGTTGCAACAAAAGGACGTGTATTTTCGGATGAATCTGGCATTAAAGTATCAATTAGCAGTGAAGATGATTTAGAACTCAAACCTGCGGTAACAGAGGCAGCTTTGCAACTAATTCTAAAGAAATTTTTTGGGGTCGTTCTGGATCTTCCTTCAGTGAATAGGTAATGATTCAAATTCTTCTTCTTCTTCTACTTAATTGCTTTTATGAAAAATGTTCATATTTCATCCCAAGTCTTGCATGTTTTTATTCTTGGGAATTTCTATTTCATGTGGGTATTCGACCGTTGTTGATAAGATCAAGTTGATAAAAAAACTGTCAATATGATCATATGTACGGACAATTTAGAGATTCAAATGTTCTGAAACAGGAGTATATATCATTGTTGAATTTCTGGAATAGAACTTGAATATGAATTGCTACGACAACAGGCTCTTTAGAAAAAATTAATATCTTGCAAATGGCAATGTCCTTTCTAAAATTTAACATTGCACGTGCAAGATTTTAGCAAATTTCTCTGCTGGAAATATGTATGCATGTGATTTTTGGGAATAGGACAACATTCGATAGAGTAATGGTATGGTCTTTCTGGTGTTGATTCACAAGACATGACCAGTTGTCAAATAGATAAAGATTCGACGTTTGTTTACATATATGATGTGATTGGTTATTTGGGTGTTTTCTCTAAATAAATACTAATTATTCTGTTCAATTTTCCATATGACAACTTTGATCCTAACTATATTGATTTTGTTCAAATGCAGGAGGCTCTCTGATGTTATGAGCATGTTATCATCAAAACAACCAAGGTGTCCACAGTTATACTTGTATAGCTCTGCTGACAGGGTTATTCCTGCTGATTCAGTGGAATCATTTGTAGAGGCTCAGCGTAGGGCTGGACATGATGTGAGGGCATGCAATTTTGTGTCCTCTCCCCATGTTGACCACTTTAGGAATGACCCAAAATTATATACATCTCAGCTCAGTCAGTTTTTGGAGGAGAGTGTTCTTAGCCATTGTAAATCTCACTAATTCCCTTACTCATACACCATATAGTTCATTCCTTTTGATTTTTCAAAGCAACCATTCTTTTAATGGCTCGTTAGGACAACCACCTCAAGGGATTGCACAATTCTTCCCTCACAGATTATGATTCATTCATTCATTGTTATATATGATAGTGTGAATGAAACACATATTCCACACTTGTTCCCTGATATTCATTAATATATTGATAGTGCAAATGAAAGAGATTCCAACTTTCTCTTCAATTCTTTTTTACCTTGGGTTTGTGGAAAAGTGGCTGATATTCCTAATGCAAAATATGTCCATTGTTGATCTCTGAATAATGTAAAATTAGACATAGCAGATGAGTTGTGAATTTTAATATACTAAAATATTATCAATATCTAATTGATCCTTATTAAACAATGGTTAGATATGCCCCCCAAAAAAAGCCAATTTTTTTATTATTTTCAAATTATTAAATACTAGATAAATTAATAATTTTTTTATTAAATTTTTTAATATGGTGTTACTTCATAGTTGATTATGTCCAAATTTGATGGATTAAGGTTTTTGTCAACTAGTGTTCTTAGAACATCAGTTAACGAATAAAATAAATATATTTTAAAAGATTATATAGAAACAAATTAAAAAATTATAGAAAAACACTTTTTTTTTCATCCTAATAAAATATTGTTTTTAATTTCTTAATCAGTATTTTTAGAGCATTGATATTTAACATAAATTAAATGTGTCCACTAACTTTCACTTTGTATGCATATGATTAAGAATTGAATTGTAAACAAGATGTTTAAATAAAGAACTAAATTACTTTTTATGAATAAGAGTGTGAATGTTAAATGAAAGTAGAAATAAAAAAGAAGAAGAAAATTAAACCAATCCAAAACTATAAGAGTAAAAATTACATTCTCAGTTACTTATCAAAATAAAATAAGATCAACAAAATATTTTTCTTTGTATTAAAATAGTTATTGTTTTTTTTTAAAATTTAATTGGCAGTATTAAATTTATTCTAAATTATATGTTTTTGTCAAAAACTCTTCCTAATATTAATGAGTATTTTTTAAAAATAGTTGTAGTTCATTTAAGAAAAAAAAATACTATACACTAAAATAGTTTAAGTCTATCATCTAATTACAAATCATTATATGAATTATAAACAATCACGTATGATAACTGTGTTAGTTTTACAATAATCATCTTAAAAATTATATAAAAAATAATTTGTGATAGAATAATAATATAAAATTATTTTACATATTCACATCATAACTATTATTAAACTCTTCATTTATATCTTTCTAACATATTTAAAAAATTCAACATTAATGTGTTCTATTTATCATTTATTGAAAAGAAAGCTCATAATTAAGAATATTTAATAAATGAAAGTGTTTAGCAGAATTGAGGATGTTGCAGGAAAAAACAATGCTCCCTTAAAAGTGAAGAAAAGACAAAAAAAAAATAGTGACATGAAGTGAGATGAAGATGAAAAAGGGGCATTTTCCCTTTTTCTCAATTACGCTTCGTAGTTGACAACAATCGCTCCACCCTGCTTCAACCAACACTCTCTTCTTCTAATTCCTCAAATCCTCCGGTTAGGGTTTCCTCTGCGTCAATGGCTTCCAATTCGATCCACGGCGACGCCGTATTGGGATCGAAGCTCTGCATAAACGACGTTCTGAGGGACGACGAGCTGCGTTCCATTTTGGGGCGGGTGGAGACTGAGAAGGACAAGGAAATCTTCGGTTTGGTCTGCAAGCGATGGCTTCGGTTGCAGAGCACCGAAAGGAAGAAGCTCGCCGCACGTGCCGGTCCCCTCATGCTCCGTAAAATGGCTGATAGGTTCACACGCTTGCTCGAATTGGACCTCGCTCAGTCCGTTTCTCGTTCCTTCTACCCCGGCGTCACCGATTCCGACCTCGCCGTCATCGCTAATGGCTTCACTTGCTTGAAGATCCTCAATTTGCACAATTGTAAAGGTTCGTTTCTCTCTTCTTTCTCGTTTTTCTCTGATTTGCCTTTCAAATCTTGATTTTCTGAACTCTGATTTGCTGCGACTGTTTTTTGTTTTTTTTATACATCCTCTTATATAAATTAACTTCTTTGGACAAAGGATTAAAAACAAAGATTTTTCTTTTTTTCAAATTTTTGGTTGTGATTTTGTTATTAAAATGTCACGTTGTCTACTTTGAGTGGTGATTAAGGATTAAGGTTTTATATTACGGCAAATGCGGATTGACGTTGTTGTCAAAATCACAGTTGTGGAGTGACGTTCTTTAAATCTTTGTTAAGGACTGACTATCACTTTGAAAGGTTTTCCTTTATTTTTAGTTAGTTAATTCGTTTAATTTGGAGGGTTCAAGTTTTATGATTGACCGGGCATTATTGTTTGTGTAATATGCAGGAATTACAGATGCAGGAATGAAGGCTATTGGTGAAGGTCTTTCCTTATTGCAGTCGTTGGATGTGTCTTACTGTAGAAAGCTGACCGACAAGGGATTATCAGCTGTTGCCAAAGGCTGTTCTGAGTTGCGGATATTGCATATGGCTGGTTGTAGATTTGTTACTGATGGTGTATTAGAAGCTCTCTCCAAAAACTGTCGTAGCTTGGAGGAGTTGGGATTGCAAGGGTGCACAAGTGTCACTGACAATGGACTGATATACCTTGCAAGTGGCTGTCATCGGATCAGGTTTCTAGACATCAATAAATGCAGTAATGTCAGTGATGTTGGGGTTTCTAGTATTTCTAGGGCCTGCTCATCTTCTCTCAAGACATTGAAACTGTTAGATTGCTACAAAATTGGGGATGAAACCATATTATCCCTGGCCGAATTCTGTGGTAATCTGGAGACTTTAATCATTGGTGGTTGCCGGGATGTCTCTGCTGATGCCTTAAAGTCTCTGGCTACTGCTTGTGGAAGCAGCCTTAAAAACCTAAGGATGGATTGGTGTCTAAACATTTCTGATTCTTCATTGAGCTGTGTTTTAAGTCAATGCAGAAACCTTGAGGCACTGGATATTGGTTGCTGTGAAGAGTTGTCTGATGCTTCTTTTCAGTTTATAAGCAATGAGGAGCCTGCATTGAGTTTGAAGATTTTGAAGGTTAGTAATTGTCCAAAAATCACAGTGGCAGGTATAGGCATTATTGTGGGTAAATGCACTTCTCTGCAATACTTGGATGTGAGGTCATGCCCTCATATTACGAAGGCTGGTCTAAACGAGGCTGGTTTCCATTTTCCTGAATCCTGCAAGATTAATTTTGATGGTAGCATCAGTGAGCCTGTTGTGCTTCTTTGATACCATAATAATTTTAAAAGATTGGTTTCATGTTAGATCTTCATTCGTAAACTTTATTGACAGGGCGTGCCTTTGTAAATTTGATGAGCATATGATCTGTTCTGATGATGTTAGTTTTCTTGTGCTACCCATGTATTATGTAAGTGCACTAAATGATATCGGATGTATCATATTTTATTAATCAGTTCGGTTGTAAATTTGAAGAGAACAATTGTTTTTGTCTTATTTTATTTTCCCCTCTCCTACCTTCTACACATTTGCATTTTTCGCTTGATTGGCACTGAATGACCATAGAAACCCCATTTTTGTCTGTAATACAATTATTAGTACAATTCTTTCTTTTTACGAAATTAAGAAAAAAAAAGGTTGAAAGTGTATTTTTTTTTTTTTTTTTTCAGAAAACGGCAGGCAAACTATCTATATTTTCTATTACTAGTGGGTATCAATTGTTTTTTAGTAAACCTATCACAAATTGAAATGGGCTTTTGTCAATGATACTTTGATGGATATCGGTTTTCCTGCTGGTATGAGAAATATTATTCAGAAATGTATTTCTTCAGGAAGAAAGCGATTATTGTGGAATGTAGAGGCTCTAGATGAATTTCTTCTGGAAGAGGGATTAGGCTAGGAGATCTGTTGTCACCTTACTCTTTTGTTTTATGTATCGAAAGATTGTTTCAAATGGTAACTTTAGCCACATATGTTATGCAAACAGTTAAGTTGCCACAAACTATTTGTGAGGAGGTGGATAGGAAGTGCAGGAAATTCATTTGGGGGGAGCAGGATAGGATAGTCAAAGTATAATTTAGATGGTTGGTGGACTGGGGATGCGGAGAGCAAAGGATATGAATAGTACTTTTATGATGCGTGCTGCATGGAAGTTTTGCAAACAACCTAACAACCTTCCCAGTATGGTTGTCCGACAGAAGTATAAATGGATATCAAGTTCTGCCGGTGACAAATCCTATCAGACCTAACTTGGAAGCCTGCAAATGATGGAGTGTTTACAACAGTATCTGCGTGTGTGATCATTAGGAGAGTCGACGGGAGACAGAAGGAAGGAGTTTGTAACTGTTTTGGAAGTGGAGAGGCCCTAACCATATTCGGGATCTCTGGAAGGCATGTCATGGAGCTTTGTTAACGAATTCAGCTAGGGTGTTTCTGATGTTTGTGGGATGCGTCAATTCGTGATTGTACCGCTTTAAGTAATGTTTGGAGGACCTTGTTACGTGCTACTCAGGGGGAGTTCTTTGAGTGTACTGATTGGACTAGTTGGATGCATAATAGTTAGGTGAGAAAAAGTGATGTCTCGGGTATTCCTTGGAATGAATTTTGGTGCAACACTTCAAGGAATCTGGTGGCGTCAAAATGATGTAGTGGTCCAAAATGATTTCATAAGTAATGAGAGGCTCATATTGAATGTCAAGAAGTTGGTAGAGTCAATTTGCTTGAGTTTATGTATCGAGGATCAAATTTTTTCAGGAAGTTAAGGTATGATGTTAAATAGTTATCTTGCTTGGTAAATGCCTGATATTGGGAAGATTGATATAAACTGTGACGGTTTGTTGTGAACAATGGTGTTGATGCTGGTTGCGGAGGTCTTATCAGAAATCATGTAGGTGAATTCCTCGTTGGTTTTGCTACGAAGTTATCAATGGGTACTGTGGCGTGGGAAAGGGGATATAGGAGAGGATCAAAGTTTACTCTGGTTCCATGACTGCCATATACCTCCTTTCTAAGATGTGCTCATGATCATTCTTGTTACGCTTTGACTGTTGCTATTCATAAAGACGAAGGGAAAGTGGCTTGGAGACTTGTTTGCCGGGAAGCTAATGGTGCAGCTGATATGCTTGCTAAATAGCTTCCCCTTTTAGCAGCTGATGCTCCTGCTTCTAGCTCCTCTGCTACATTCTTTTAGTTTATATAATTTTGGCCCTTTGCCCTTTGTTCACCCAAAAAAACCTAAAACAGTGCTGATATAGTGATGCAACATTAGGACCCTTTTTAAAGGGTTATTTTCTTTTAAGTTTTTAATTTCCAAAATTGAAATCTATAGATAAAACAATAGTTAAAATGATAAAGAAGACTTGAATGGGGATACTTTTATTTTATATTTATTCTTATTTTAATTTATGATAATATTTTAATAGATAGAATCATTCATAATATATTATTTTTAGATTTTTTTTTGCTGAATATAATTTTTAGAAACTACTATTGTTTTCTATTTTTTTATCTGTTTTTTCATATTTGTATCACATTTTTTTAACCTTTTCCTTTCTCATTCTTTAACTTCCTGGGCTTCATACATACCAATAACCGTTATTCTTGAAGATTTTAAGAATTTTTGAGGCATTTCTTGATGAAGACATATATCTAACTGCATATAAATGATAAAGCTACAAGAAAATTAAATGCATGAATTTAGAAAAAATCCGCTAAGAATAAATTATGATATGAGTTGAGAAAAGAAAGGTGTTCTGTAATTGGAAGTGGTAAGAAAAGAAGAAGGGAGTGCAGTAATATTGGTAGAGAAACTCAATCAGAGTTACCAGAAATAGAGAGGTGGGGATTAGAAAGAAAAGTTAAATTTTCCGAACTGAAATTGTTACAAAATTGTAGACATTTGGTTAGTATTTTTCTATTTGTTTATTGGCGAAAATGAAACGTTAAATAAGACCCACTAATTAACAAAAAAAAAAAAAAAAAAAAAAAAAAAAAAAAAGAGAAGAAGAGAGAAAGATCCTTTACCAATTTGAAGGATAATAAAAAACTAATACTAGACAACTATTATTATCGATTTATTCCAACTTCCAAACAAACCCTGCCATTTCTTTTATCTCCGCTCCTTCCATCTCCGCCGTACCATGTCTGAAGCACCACCGTCTCAGCCACCGCCTCCAACCGCCGACTCTCCTCCCCCGCCGTACTGGTGCTACCACTGCGAGAAGCGCGTTTCCGTCGAAACGCCCGCCAATCTCCCCGACGTCGTCTGCGGCGAGTGCAAAAACGGCTTCGTCGAATCCATCCCCACGCCGTCGCGCTCGCGCTCTCCCTCCGCCTCCTCCGATGACCCCTACTTCGGCTCGCAGTTCCTCCAGGTGCTTCGCCTAATCGCGCAATCCGCGCGTGATGACGACGCGTCGCCTCCGCCGCCTCCCAACCGCTCCCCGGAGAACGATTTCCTCAGGATCGAGCTCGGAGGCTGGGACAACGATGCGGAGAACGAAAACGAGAACGACGACGATAACGGAGATGAGGAGTTCGAGGAGCACGAGGAGGCGGAGGATCGCTCGGGCAACGAGGATCCGCACGGAGACGACGAGGATCTGAGAAGGAGGAGGCGCGAGCTGCTTCGGCTCAGGATTAGGGATTTGGCGACGCGCACGAGGAGCATGCGTAACCGGATCTTGGATTGGGCCGAGATTCTGATGGGCCTGGAGGACAATTCCATCGAGTTCCGCCTCCGGGTGCCGGAATCCGAACGCTACGTCGGGAATCCGGAGGATTACGTCGACGCGGCGGAGTACGAGGCGCTGCTGCAGACGCTGGCGGAGACCGACGGTGGAAGCAGGAGAGGGGCGCCGCCGGCGTCGAAGTCGGCGGTGGAAGCCTTGCCAACGGTGAAAATTGCTTCGGAGAGTGAAACTGTGGTGTGCGCTATATGTAAGGATTTGCTTGGTGTTGGAGACGCCGCGAAGAGGTTACCGTGCGGGCATCAGTATCATGGAGATTGCATTGTTCCTTGGTTGAGCTCTAGAAATTCTTGCCCTGTTTGCAGGTTTGAGCTTCCAACGGATGATAAGGAATATGAGGAAGAGAGAGTGGTTAACGCTGCTTCTTCGAATTCGAACGGAGCTTCGAGTTCCGGTGGAGGTGGAAGGGCCATTGTTTGATTCCGCTTGGTATGTTCCGTTTTGCTCTGCTCTGCTCTGCTCTCTTCTGTCCTACCATTTGTGTAATATATTTCGTGGTTTCTGAATTTCTTCTTTTTTGGTATTAGTGGATTTTCATCAAAGCTTGCGCCATGTTATTATTTATTTGAAGCTTTTATTATGTAGTTGGCTTCTTAGCTCTCGGATGCTAAGATACTTGTATATATAGCACATTTGAATCAATGTGATCCGGTCACACTACCTCAATGGAATTTGCACTTTCTCTGTGTTATGCTTGTCCCTTCTTCTTTACTCCTTTTGGTTGCTCGACTCAATCTTATCACATATTCTGTTTCTGGAATAACTATAATTAATGGTCTTGTTGTTTTGGTATAAGAAGAAGTGTTGTTTAGGACTTGGGAGTGGTAAGGAGAGGAAGAGTGTAGGACAGAGCTCAATGGCCTAAACCCTGAATCCTTAAATTATTTTTGTAACTGTTCATTTCAGCAATGGAAGCAGCGTTAAAAGAACACTTTTATTTAATTTCTCGAGTCATTTGATTAGGACGTGTTTTGTGAGTATCGGATTTCATAATTGTCCCTGCTGTAGTAAGCTGGACTGGAATGAGAATCATAATTTGAAACTTGTCTGTCGCACAAAGTACTCGAGTGGCCAGGAAAGAGGAACAGCAAAAGAGTGCTGCCATTTGCCAAACAAAGAATGAGACACTGGAACATGACTGGATTAATGGGCAAGAAAACATACGAGATGAAACAGGATATTAATTTTATAAACAACTTGTACCAATTTTGGTTGAGAATATCAACATCTAGCCGTGTCAGTTTTGTGGTTCAGGATATTATTTTTCCGTCTTTATAGAATGAGTGATATCTACAGTCGGTGCTCCTATTTAATTCAACAATATTTTTAATTTTTCTCTTCTTTAACTAAAAGGAACGGGTAGGGCTCTGAATAAGCACTCTAGACTAGATATGCTCTCTGCATTTTGGAAAAGGAGAAAGGTTCGAAATTGTTTCTACCATGCTTTTTGTTCCTTTGCTACTAATCAACAGTGTTTGATTTGATTAATGACTTCATATTCGATTCTCTTATATTTGTCATCTTCTAACTATGACATATATAGGCACTGTTCATCTCCTATTCAGTAAGCCAATTGTCTAAACATGTTTCCCTGATGAATGTTCCATGAGTGCAAGCTGATACGTTAACCTTCATGACATTTCTGCAGTAAGTATAGTTTTAGGTTGAGTTGAGAAATAATGGATTGATTGGTCCTTTTACTGCATTTCTACATTTTGTTCTCCGTGGCAGATGGTTGTTTTCTTCTTCTGTCTTGGGAAGAATTTCGATAGAAATAAATGACTTTGTTTGATTCAATAGGATCAGATAAAATTATCATTAGCTTTGGCAAAATTAGTCGTCTCTTATTTATCGCGAATCTTTATAAGCCTTTGAGAACTACAACATCATATTCATATCAACATTGGAATTGGAAATTGGAAAAAAAGGAGAAAGGAATGAAAAGTTGCCTTTATTTTTTTATTTGTTTGTGGTAGAAAAAGTTATCTTTACTTCCTTTTGCAAATAACATAGCATCTCACGGTAGCAATCCAACTACCTTGGGTTGTATGTCTTTGGTTATATTTCCCGAAACAGAAAACTGAAAGGGGTGGGAAGCTAGTCATTGTAGTTTGCATCTATGCGTTGTCGGAGTGTTTGTATGGAATAAATGTGGAAATGAGATATTAAATTTATTGGCATATGTTCTAGCTATTTTACAGGAGAAATAAAAACATGATTCTTAAATTTATGATAGTCCTCGATTATGTATATTTTATTTGGACGATCAATATAGTTTTTTTGGCGGACTCGTGTTGATGACCCATCTAATTTTGAAGGATTAGATTGAGAGTTTCCCCATATGCGATATATAGCTATGGACCATGTTCTGTGACTCAACGTGCAAAAATGTCCACATAAAGCATACATGATAGTGAGAATTGAATTGAATCTACCTTCCAAAATTTGATGACGGTCAATTTTGTTTTCATTGAAACGAAAGATGCCACACTTTGCTAAGCAATGTCAACCAAGTTTCGTTTTTCTCTCTTTTGCGTAACATTTCTTTAATCATTTTTTCACACTAAGGATACCGTAAATTACTTGATTTTGTTGAATCGATTCATAAACGGCGATTGATTATGGCTTGCAAGACATTTTGATACGGTCCTTATCATGGAAGAATCATAGAATATTACGTTAAACAAGATCATTGTTGATTTTTAAGATGAATTAAAATTGACAAGCTTAATATGATTAGAATAAAAATATACAGAGGGGGTTTATATATAGCATCATTTTCTTTTTCTTTCTCTTACTGTTTATATTTTTGCAAGATAATCTGATGTCCTCTTTCTAACGAAATAATTGTTGCTGTTATAATCGGTATCGCAATCATGGACTGCCATCCACTCATTTCTGCTACTACTCCTATTTCTGTCATCTATCATGTATATAATTCCAACAAAAACCAAATTATAATTCTAAGTTCATTTATAAAATCACTTCAAATTTATGTTTCTCCAGGAACAAGTAATTTCTATTTGGAATACGATAAATTTTGCGATAATGAAAATTAGTTTCATTTCCCATCCAAGAGAGAATTCATCATGTAAAGCTGTTATTAAATATACCAAATGAATCCATATGCTATTTTCTCGAGAGAAAGACACTTTTGGACTGAATTTCTCGTGGTCCTAAAAGAAATACTAGGTGCCAATTCCATCACTGAAAAATAGCAGTGAAAGCTATAAAAGGGTCAAAACAAATCACAAAATAAGCAATAAAAAAGGTCAACTGCTTCTATTGTTATTTGTTAGTAACCTAGTTAGCTAAGGAAGCATATTAAATATTAGGTCGGCTATGAATATCATTTGGTGGGGGATGTAAGGTAAGATACTCTTTTGGTTCAGAAAATGGCAATGCCAAATCATTTCCTCATCATCTTTTGCCCCACCTACATGGTTCCACCATGGAAAATCCAACTTTTTAAAAAGATAACAAGCTTCATCCCACGTTATATATTTAAAAATGAAGGGATAGTTTAATTTATAACAAAAAGAAAATTGAGTTAAACAATTTTATAGAAGATGAACAGTGCAATTAAGAAAATTATATCATTCTATTAAAGTATATAATTACATTGTTTAATTTGGTAAGTTAAACAATTTGAAAAAGAAATAGGGTAGCCACTTTCACAGAGTGTACAATGAGATTGCCTATGAAAGCACAGACTACAAATATATTCTAAATAAAATCATCGTAACTTGTTGTCTTTCTGATCTGTGGAACTCTCAATCATAATATTTTCAGTAAATGTAGTACTTAATCATAGAAGATTTTATACCATATTATGAATCACTATGGCAAAAGTTTAAATTCTACTTAACTAAAAGCACATAGTGATTTTATATTATATTTCTAGCATAATGAAAGAAATTGATTGCATAAATAAATACGTTTGGTTAAATTAATAATAATCTGATTAGTTTTAGGTTTATCCTATATTGAATAGGATGTTATAAACCAGTGCTTTAAGTATAAAAGTTGATCCTACGTAAAAGTTTTTGCAGCAATTTTGCAATTACCATTTTTCATGATCAATACATTTTATTTTCTGCTTATTAGATTTTGTTTTCTAATTTTCTCTTCTCTCTTTATACATAAACCACGAATTCTTAAATGTGTTAGAACTTATCGTTCAAACTATTAAGTATTAATTAATCAAAAGCATTAACATGATAGAAGAGATTGATTGCATAAGTAAACATGTTTGATTAAATGAGTAATAATCTGATTAGTTTTTGGTTTATCGTATATTGAACAGGGTCTTGTTAAGCACCGACCGGTTAGCATATGCTTGTTGAATATCCTTGCAGATTTTGCCAGAAATTCGACCAATATTTAATTTTAAGAAGTTTGACTTTAAAACTCCAAGGAACTAACTTTGTGTGTTGAACAATGCATCCAAAAGTTTAAAAAACCACCAGCTTTTGCTGTTAAAAATTATCATTAACAAAATTATGTAAAATATTTGTACATTTTGGGAACCTTTGCAACTTCACAGAATAAGTGAAGAAGCAGAGGGGACAAACAATTTTACTCATACAGTATTTTCCTCTAAGGTTGAGGAACAGTCTTCTGAAGACATTTGAGAGCTTTCTGATAATGAAAGAAACCCATGAACCAGAAATCGAAGTTATCCACCGTAACTATTTCTATGTACTTCTGTGAAGGTTTCTCCACATTCTGACTTTTGTTCACAGACTTTATCTTTGTATGGGGAATGGAGACCTGAAATGACATAAATTGAAGTAGCATATCAGAAAAAGTATGAATAAAGATCAAGGAGATAGCTAGAAAGCATTTGCAGAGACACTACAAAAGAAAAATGATTAAGAAAGTTACCTTATAATGGACTCTAATATCTTCTCCATCTGGGGAAGAGATCTTGATGGATCTATCACTGCAAAATGCAACTTTATCAGTGGATATGAAGAGAAGACCAGCTATAGGACCGGATGTGGTTGATAAATAGCATTGTGATGCTTTCAAAAGCTTCTCTCCTTCTCCAACATCAAACAGTTGCATGAAGGCTTTCTCTACTCCACCAACCTGAAGAATTCTTGCTCCCATAGTCAATTTCCCTTTCACTGTATCTGTTATCTTTGGTCCAAGCTTCACTGAATGTCACAACAAAAGTTTAAGCCATCAATAAGAGCTTCATTTTGTTTTCCAATCATGTGGAATTATGCATCACAAAAATTATGACATAAATGTTTGCTGTGTCTTAAAGTTCTTTGCCAAACATTAAACAGTGCCTGTTCTATGTCTTGCAATTAAGCAAAAGTGAACATTAAATATAAGTTTTTAAAGATTATATACCATGATCTCGGACTTTTTGTAAGAATCCAGATTTGTGATGTGTTCTACTTTGCTTTGATTTCATGATAGATTTGTTGTATTTTCCACGACCATCTGGCAAATAATATCTCCTTGATGACTTCCCAACAGGGTATGTTGTGGTGACAGAAATCCCATTAGATAGCTCATGAACAAATGAGGCCTTCATTTTGTTGTTATATGTCAGAAGTTAAAGTTTCCTTCTACCTCTGGACCTGGAGGGTCTTCTTGAGCAATGAATTGCTTGTGAATAATATTGAAGAACTCTTAATAACTTTGGTTGATGAATCCTTGTGTTCTGCAAGGGTATATATATGGCCAGAAGGAAACAAGTTGACTCCTAACTTTTTTCTGGATGAGTCAGATATGGATCATCATGAAGACCAAAAGGACAAAAGTAATTCAAAATTTGAAGATTTGCATTTTCGGTTGCCCCCAGAAAAAGAGATAATGAAAAGGAAAGATGTATTTATTTATTAAAGAATTGAAGGATACTTTGAGATGTTCAAAGTATCCCTCTGTATTGATTCTGTTGAATTTCAATACAAAATCTCTCAATATATAACAACTTGAAACGTGGTTGGACTTTAATAGTTCTCTGCCTGCCTGTTACTGCATATATTGAGAAAATAGTTAAGTTATTTCATTTTAGCTTTTAGCACATTTAGATATTGATCAATCTAGGTTGGCCATTGGTTTTGCATTATGTCTATACATTTCAAAGTACACCTGTGATTTTTCTACGGTTTTTTATAGAAAGAACTTGTTCTTGTTTTATATATGTACAGGTATGATGTTCTCAGGTTTACTATTTCTGGCTGAAGGTTTTGTGTATGCAAATAGGGAAAGAACATAAGAGCAATATCCATCTACCCCATAATAAGAAATTACAGGGTATAAAATTAAACCACCAAGGCAAGTTTTTCTGAATCCTTAGGAAAAATAAAATAATAATAACAAACAACTGTTTAGCTTTTAGGAAATGCCATCATTTTGAAAATGGAAGGAACAAAATAAAATATTTTGGGTTGTTGGGACAATGCCACATGCATGATGACAAAACACGTCAATTACCACTTTATTTTATTCATAAATGCAAATGTAAAGGTGTCATTTAAGCTTTCTGAGCTGGAATTTCACCTTTCTGATGCCAGACCTCTCTAAGTTTTACTATTATTAGATAAAGTAAAGAGGGAAAAAGTTTGCACCCTCCACATTGTCTTTAATATATTTTAAGTCCTAAACGTGAGAACCAACACCAATTGAAGGTGCATATTTTATGTCTGAGATCAAGCTAGTGTTGAAAACTAATTTCAGCAATGTTTTTGAAGAATTCTTTGGTCCCTCCTGGAATGAAGATCACAACTATCAAAATCAGATGGGTTCCTCTAACTTTTCAAGTCATATCATATATGTAAATGAATAGAGGAACATCCTTGTGAGGAGGAAAAATCATTTTCGAACTAGTGAAGTTTAACTAATAAAAGCACATAACATTATTCAGTAATGAAAGTCGTTACTGTGCTTTATTAGTGGGTGAAAAGACTATCATAAAGTGAATTAGCTAGGTGTCAGTGCCATGTTAAGTTTTAAAGAAAAAGAAGACATGGCTATGGTTCATGACATAGACAAATCATTTAGGTCAGATATGGAAGGAAAGGAGGAGTATCTAAGGTCAGGAATGGACATCATGTGCTAGAAACAGTATAGGGCAAGACATACTTCAATGTTTTGTGGAAAAGGAAATGGCCAAATCTTCCCACATCTTTCTATTTTGTACTATTTTGAAAGGGAGAAGAACTGCATTTTTTGATACCTGATAAGAGAAATTAATGTTGTGTTGTGAAGTTTGAGGGGAACAATTCAACTTACTAAACCAGAATCTTCTTTAAATTCTTGTGCTTCTTCTGATTCATGACAATTCATTGTGTTAAGTTGTGCATGTTGTCAAGTGGTGTGATTGATAGAAAGAACACCAATCATGTGGTTCAAGTTGTGAATTGGGTACCAACTAATGGTTTACAGGTATAAGAAGTTATCATTGATACTGTGAGAGCCTTATCATGTGCCCACAAAATTAACTTTTGTACCAGACAACCCTTTTCAGTCACCATTTATGGAACAATTCACTGCATGGCTTGATTTGATCCACTTGTTACATATGTGGCTTTATATGTATTATGTGAAAATGATCTATGTTTCAATTTCTATCCTTTTCTTTTTCCTTCTGAGATAAGAAAAAAAATCATATGTATATATGAATTATTTTCATTTTACACATGGTATTTCAGATTTATTATCAATATTAATAATCTATTTCCATTTCAATCAATTCTAGAAGGAGACAAATAACTAACTTCCTTAATATTAGGAATCTGAATTAAAACACCACTTAAAATGGTACTCCTATAAAAAAGAAAAATTATAATTTTTATACAATTTTAGATTTTTTTTCTTTGTTAAGAAAATTTTAAAACTCATTAATAGTAAAGGTTAATTTGGTACATTGATAATATTTAAAAAAAAATTAAATTAAATGTTTTTTTAGCATTGTAATATTGTGTTAAAAGTGACTTATAAGAAGTTTCCATGTTTTTGTGTTGGTATGGATGTTGCAGTACCTAAGTATTTGGGCCACGTAAATCCTAAAATTGCTTTCATTTTTATTTTCTCTGTTCACATGGCTGAAAGTTGAATTAATTAGCATATTATTTATGAAAATTAGTTGCAGAAATTAATGTCAATTGAAACTTGTCAAAATGTTAATGAAGTGCCCATTTGTCTTGTCTTTTGTCAAACATATCTTACATATATATATATATATATATATATATATATTCATCCTGTTAAATAATTAAACTACTTTAGTAAAACAGACTCACATTTAATAATACACAAATTTCACTAAAAATTTAGATGGTATATACATACAAGGTGAATTATGAACTCAGGTTCAAAATAAATGAATATGTAATTGAGCCTCAAACTTATACAAGTTGGCAGCTAACAGTTTTGTTCCCTCTTTTTCAATGAATTTTTTCTTTAATCTCTACTCCTACAGTAATCTTCGTTCACAGAATTCTAACATCAGCTCATTCAAGCCTCAAAAGCACTCTGGCACTTAAAACTTGTATTCTGTAACAAATGATGCTTCAAATGGTGAAATCTTTCATTCACAAGGTGATATGATGGTAGTCAAGTCTGCAACTCTGCTGATATGAACCACATCCATTCACTATGATTGCAGGTCAAATGTGGTGTCCAGCTTGATGGATATATACAATGAGGTGAAATCTCTTTTATAAGAGACAAAACTCAACATCTTCAGTGACAGCTGCCAAATTTTAGTTTGCTTCTTTGTGTTTGCTTCGAGTTCAAACTCTGGATTTTGCTACTCAGCTAAGCCTGAGAAATTGCCTGCTCAAGATATTGGAAAGTTTTCTGATATTTTAAGACACCCATGAACCAGAAATCAAAGTTGTCCTCGGTGACAATCTCTATGTACTTCTGCTTTGGCTTCTGAACATTTTCAGTTTGGTTCACCGATTTTATCTTCTTCAATGGAATAACAACCTGTACATGAGCATATATAGCTTTCAGAACTTGAACAAATTTTGGCCAGGATAAAGTTCTCTAGTGGACACTTCCAAGAGAAGAAAATATGAAGTAAAATGAATAAAACTTGTCTTCTAACTTCAAATCAACTTATGCATTTCATCTCTTGAAAAAAGTTAGAAGAGAGAACTTTTAAAAGTTTGAGGCTCACAAGTTGATTTGAGTTTATAAGAGAAGATTAGTTTAATTTATCATCTTACTTTCTTCTCCTGAGTTATGTACTTGTCGAAAAACTTATGCAAATTAGACCTATTTATATATTACTTCAAGACATACCTTATAACGGATCCTCAACATATGACCTTTCTGAGTAAAGACTTTCACTGATCTCTCACTGCAAAAGGCAATCTTGTCAGTGGAGATGAAGAGGAATCCTGCTAGAGGACCGGATGTGGTGGACAGATAACACTGGGAAACTTTCAGTAGCTTCTCTCCTTCTCCCACACTAAAAAATTGCTTAAACACTTTTTCTACTCCACCAAGTCGAAGAATGCGAGCCCCTAAGCTTAACTTTCTCTTGACAGTTTCAGATATATTTGTCCTCAGTCTCACTGCAATTTCAATAATAAATGGAATTAGATTTGTTCACCATGCTAAACAATTTGAGGTATATATAAATGCAACTGAACAAAGATAGATATTTTTCTGTAATGGAAAAGAAAAATTTACTTTGCTTTGCTGTTGCAGTTGAATATTGGCATTGAGTTGCAGGACCAGGTAAGTATCTGTTAACTGACTTTTGAAGCTGACCATGTGTTACTGGAGTTCCAACAACTAGCTCACGAAGAAGTGAGGTCTGCATGTTAGATGACTAATAAGGTTTCTGTTTAATTGAAAGGATTAGCAGTAGCAGGTGAAGAGAAATGGGCTGAACTTCTAGGTTGCTATGGAAATTGATTATGCTCACTTGGGTTGATGATTCCCTTGTATTCCAAAGAGGTATTTAAAGGGATGAAAACTAGGAAGTGAATCTTTACCTTTTGGTTGGATGACTCAACCTTAGATCATCAGCCACGTTTATGATTGATATCAACGCACTGGCACAGTGGCATGACAATTTGAAAAAAGTAATTAAAGATAGTATTTTGACGTCATGGATTGTTTGGCTACCTTTAGAAAATAAAAAGATTGTACAGAAACATTCAAATTACTTTTTCAAAACTTAAAAAATCCTTGAAAGGTTAATTTTAAGAGGAGAGGTTTATATATCTTCGGGAGCAAGGTTCCATGGGGATTGATCGAAGTAAAGAAATAAAAGCATTCTTGCTGATAGCATAATGACATGTCGTCACATAAACCATTGGAGACATGAACTGTTGTAGGTAAGGAAATTAAACCAGAAAAAGTTGACTGATGAAATACACCAATAAGTTGCAATACTTTTTAGCTACACCTACTTGCATCACCAAGGCTTTATGAGCTGGCATTTGATCTTTCTGATGCTATGTTTCTCTAAATTATCTTGTGACAAGGTTGGGAAATTAAAGAGATCATGAAGTTTATCCCATGTGCCTGTCTAATATATGAGAACTTTTTACAATTAACATAAAATATCATTTTTTTTTGTCTCTAACACAAACCTTGAGGATTTATGACAGAGTAATACTAAAATATTTTTAAGACTTCATGTAAATCCAAGTTGGGTATTTCATGGGGTGTATGCACTCTTCCACAAAGTAGGCATTAGGCAAGCTGACAGAACATGTTCCTAAATGCTGACATGGGAGTCAATACAACAATCTTTCTTTTCTCAAGGGAAAAGGGCATCCCTGAATATAGATTATACTTTATCTTATATTCGAGTGATTGACTTATCATTGAAGAAATTGATATCATTCACAACTAAAAGCCTAAAACCATTGCACTGATGCTCTTTGGGGGTTTTGAAACTAGACTTAAAACTGGGGCAGTCATTAACAAAGCCATCAGTGCTTTTTGTTGGGTCAAATATATCCATGTATAAAGTGAGGTTGCTGACAGGGCTATGAATGAAGGGGATAACAAAAAGAAAGAAGGTAAATCTGTGAAACATGAAATTGTTTAATATTTGAGTCAGAAATGGAAAGCGATTTGTGGCCGCACGTTGGCTTTGAAAGTGTTGTATTAGTCATGGTTTTGTGGAAATGTCGATTGCCATGTTTAATACGTAAAGGTGATCCAAATGTGAGTCGTGCATGCATGCAAATGTTGTCAAGTGGGTATCTACAAATGGTTTCATTACAGCTATAACAAGGAACCAATGATACCTTATCATCCACAATTTCATAGAAAAGTGTCATTAAGTATAAATATTAAATTCTAGAAATTACAATAGACAATTGAAACCTTATTCAATTCCTAGGCATAAGCAATATATATGGTCAATAGGTTAGAATGATTCAAAAGCCAATCTCTTAAATGAAAATTTGAATTACAAAATGTGTGAATGTTGACATGACATATTTTATCTGAGGCACTGAAAATTTCAGTGAGGGAATGAAGGTTCTGCATCACACAAGGAATCATTCTGAAGCCAGAGGTGTTCTTTTTTGGGGTCAAACTAAACAACTTTAAGGTTTTGTGGAAAGACAAGTTGCCAAATCATTCCTACATCATACTCATGCCTCAAATAAAGGTGATAGTGAAGGTTACTTTTTCATCATTCTCAGTTTCTGAGTCTCCAAAGGGAAATAAACTGTTACTATCAGCATAACACAATTGACCTCGCCTAAAAAGGATTTAATACTGGCCATGCTTTCAAATTTGATAATGTGGTCAAATTTACTCCACTTATTTATATATATATATATATATATAGTATATATATATATATATAGTATATATATATATATATATATATGTTTATTTGTTAATTTTTTTTATTAATCTTGTTTCTTTATATATATATATATATATATATATATATATTCTCATGATATATGAAAGAACTTCTTAATCTGATACCAAGATTTGTGAAGTGGGTACCAGCACATGGTTTATAGGTACAAGTTATCAAATGATACATTAAGACTCTTATCACCTACCAACGATATTATTTTAATACTCAATAAATAATCTTTTAAAGCATTAAATTAAGTGTGTAGGACTGTCATTCATTAAACTTAATGATAATTTTCTCTCTTAGTTATTATAAGAAAACTAAATTTATGAATATATTTATAAATGGGGAAAAAATAAATCTACAAAAACAAAAGTTGGTTAGAATTAACATCATTGCAATAAAAAATTATTTCAAAAACACTTAAATGAATTTCAACTGGGTAGTACTAAGATATGATATATAAACACTTTAAAGTAAGTAAAACTAAACAATATGCGACTTAAACTATTTATTAGTAAAAAAAAAAATTGTGTTGACAACAATAAATAATGAAATTTTGGCTCACTTAGCTAAGTCCATCTCTAAAACTGAAACAATTTATTGATCCTCTATTATAATAAGTGAGGGTTCAAAATTTTCAATAGAGATATTTTATATTATGAACGTATTTTTAAACGTTTTGTTTGATAACATTTAAAGATATCATTATGCAAAAATGGTAAAATTGGGTCACCAATAAGGCCATCCTAATTTATTAGATAGATACAATGAAATTAAGAACTTGAACCAAACTTTCATTAAAATAATCAAATCACATAATCAATTAACTGAAATAAGCAAAAATTAATAATAATAATAATAGTAATAATAATAATAATAAAGTGATTAATGAAATTTATTCACTAGTTATAATTTGGAAATGTCCATTTATCAATGTATTAATCCATCACTCATCTTGTTAATTAATTATTACTTTAGTAAAACAAACTCACATTTAATTATATACAAATTTCACTACAAATTTAAATGGTATATACATACAAGGTGAATTATCACTCAGGTTCAAAATAAATGAATGTGGGATTGAGCCTCAAACTTGTATAATTTGGCAGCTAACAGTTTAGTTCCCTCTTTTTCAAGGTATTTTTTCTTGAATCTCTACTCCTACAGTAATCTTCGTTCACAGAGGTCTAACATAAGCTCGTTCCTTCCTCAAAAGCACTCTAGTACTTAGCACTACCAACCAGCCACTGAACACATATAACTTGTATTCTGTAACAAATGATGCTCCAAATGGTGAAATCATTCATTCACAAGTTGATGCAATGGTAGTCAAGTCTGCAACTCGGCTGATATGAACCACATCCATTCACTATGATTGCAGGTCAAATGTGGTGTCCAGCTTGATGGATATATACAATGAAGTGAAATCTCTTTTATAAGAGACAAAACTCACATCTTCAATGACAGCTGCCAAATTTTAGTTTGTTTCTTTGGTTTGTCCTGACAAGATGAATCTTTGAGTTCAAATTGTTGATTTTGCTACTCAACTAAACCTGAGAAATTGCCTGCTCAAGATATTGGAAAGTTTTCTGATATTTTAAGACACCCATGAACCAGAAATCAAAGTTGTCCTCGGTGACAATCTCTATGTACTTCTGTTTTGGCTTCTGAACATTTTCAGTTTGGTTCACCGATTTGATCTTCTTCAATGGAATAACAACCTGTACATGAGCATATATATCTTTCAGAACTTGAACAAATTTTGGGCAGGATAAAGTTCTCTAATGGACACTTCCAAGAGAAGAAAATATGAAGTAAGATGAATAAAACATGTCTTCTAACTTCAAATCAACTTATGCATTTCATCTCTTCAAAAAAGTTAGAAGAGAGAACTTTTAAAAGTTTGAGGCTCACAAGTTGATTTGAGCTTATAAGAGAAGATTAGTTTAATTTATCATCTTATTTTCTTCTCCTGACTTATGTACTTGTCAAAAAACTTATGCAAATTAGACCTATTTATATATTACTTCAAGACATACCTTATATCGGATCCTCAACATATGACCTTTCTGAGTAAAGACTTTCACTGATCTCTCACTGCATAAGGCAACCTTGTCAGTGGAGATGAAGAGGAAACCTGCTAGAGGACCGGATGTGGTGGACAGATAACACTGGGAAACTTTCAGTAGCTTCTCTCCTTCTCCCACACTAAAAAATTGCTTAAACACGTTTTCTACTCCACCAAGTCGAAGAATGCGAGCCCCTAAGCTTAACTTTCTCTTGACAGTTTCAGATATATTTGTCCTCAGTCTCACTGCAATTTCAGTAATAAATAGAATTAGATCCGTTCACCATGCTAAAAAATTTGAGGCATACGTAAATACAACTGAACAAAGATAGATATTTTTCTGTAATGGAAAAGAAAAATTTACTTTGCTTTGCTGTTGCAGTTGAATATTGACATTGAGTTGCAGGACCAGGTAAGTATCTGTTAACTGACTTTTGAAGCTGACCATGTGTTACTGGAGTTCCAATAAGTAGCTCACGAAGAAGTGAGGTCTGCATGTTCGATGACTATTAAGGTTTCTGCTTAATTGAAAGGATTAGCAGCAGCAGGTAAAGAGAAATGGTTGTAGGTTGCTATGGAAATTATGCACACTTGGGTTGATGATTCCCTTGTATTCCAAAGAGGTATTTAAAGGGATGAAAACTAGGAAGTGTATCTTTTCCTTTTGGTGGGATGACTCAACCTTAGATCATCAACCACGTTTATGATTGATATCAACGCACTGGCACAGTGGCATGGCAATTTGAAATAAAGTTGTTAAAGATAATATTTTGACGTCATGGATTGTGTGGCTGCTTTTAGAAAATAAAAAGATTGTACAAAAACAAAAACTTTCAATTTACTTTTTTAAAACTAAAATAATCCTTGAAATTGTTTTAAGAGGAGAGGGTTATATATCTTCAGGAGCAAGGTTACATGGTGATTGATCGAAGTAAAGAAATAAGAGCATTCTTGCTGATATCATATTTTCATGTGTTCACACAAACCATTGGAGAACAGCACTGTTTTAGGTAATTAAATTAAACCACAAAAGTTGACTGATGAATTAGTTGCAATACTTTTTAGTTAAACCAACTTGCATCACCAAGGCTTTATGAGCTGGCATTTCATCTTTCTGATGCCAGACTTCTCTAAATTCTCTGGTGATAAGGTAGGAAAAAGTAAAGAGATCATGGATTTATCCCATGTGACTATCTAGTATATCTGACCTATTTGCAGTTAACAGATTGCTTAACTTATAGTATTATTTTCTTTTTGCTTTCTCTAACACAAGTTTGAAGGAGGAAACTAAATTTATGAAAGTTTAATGCTAAAATATTGTCAAGACTTTATGATAGTTGAAGTTGGGAAGTGCATGGGGTGTAAACACTCTTCAAAGAGTAGGCATTAGGCAAGCTGACACTACATGCTGACATGGTATCATTCCATTCCCAACACCATTTGAGTCATCCTTGAAGAAATTGATATCATTCTAAAACCATTGCACTGATTCTCTCAGGGGTTTTGAAACTAAACTTAAAACTCTGGCAGTCATTAACGAAGCCATTAGTTTGTTGTTGGGTCAAACTCTATCCTTGTATAAAGTGAGGTTTTTGACAAGGCTATGAATAAAAGAGTTGATTAAAAGAAAGCAGGGAATGCTATAGAATTGTTTAATGTTTATGTCAGAAATGGAGTGTGATCTTCAGGAGCAAGGTTCCATGGGGATTGATCAAAGTAAGGAAATAAAAGCATTCTTGCTGATCGAATAATTTCCAACAGTTATCACACAAACCAATAACTGCACTCTTTTGGAAACTAGTAAGGAAATTAAACCCAGAAAAGTAAATGATGAAATGCACCAATTTGTTGCATACTTTTATCAGCTTACATGAGGATATGTCATCAAGGCTTTATGAGTTTGCATTTGAACTTTCTGATGTCAGACTTCTCCAAATTCTCTTGAGATAAAGTAGGAGAAAGTAAAGAAATGGTGAAGTCTAACCCTTGTGGCTATCAAATATAACCGATACTTGCCATTAGCAAACTGCTAACATAAAATATATTATTTTTGCTTTCTCTGTCACGAAGGTTGAATGAGGATACTAAATTTACGAATGCATGATGCTAAAATATTGCTAAGACTTTATGAAAGTTCTTGTAAGACATGTGCCTACATGTTGATAGGGGAGACAACAGAATCTGTTTGCTTTCCCTCAAGGGAAAAGGGGACCATTCTCTGAATATAGATATGTTTTCGAGTGATTCAGTGATCATTGAAGAATTTGTATGAGCAGCACTTCAAAAGTCTAAAACCATTGTATTCATGCTTTTGTGGGTTTAGAAATCAAACTAAAATCCCAGGCAGTCATTGACGAAGCTATTGTTAGCTGAAATAATGCATAGATATAAGTTTTAATTCAATTCTATAAAATTAATTTATAAAATAAGCTTTATAATTTATTATATATTATAATTTCACTATATTTTTAATTAATATAATATTTTTAATATTAAAAAATATATTTTTTTAATATCTAAATAAATTATGATCAAGGTAATCTAATTTTAAATTGTTTATTTTTTTCTTAAAATTAATAATAAACTAAATTTATTATATTAGATCTATAATATAAGTTTTTTTAATACTCATAATCAATTAATTTCTTCATGTAAATGTTCTTAAAGATATAAGAGATAAAAAAACACATATAAAATAGATAAGAGGTTAAAATTTAGAAGAAAAAAATCAGTAAAACTGAATCAATATTTAAAATATTAGTAAAATTTAAAGATTAATTTCTAGTAATTAAAATTTAATTTTTATTTTACAATAGATACTTTTTTTAAGATATCATAAAATTTATAGTTTCAAAAATTAATTATTAATGTATCATTAAAAATATTAAAAACTGTATTAAGATTATTCGAAATTGTTGTCAAATGTATTATAAAATATTTTTATAAAGCATTCTAAATTCCAAATATTAACTCTAGTAGATAAGTGAAAATTTTTCATAATTTATGAAATCATGAATATCAATAATTATTTTTTTATTTTTTATATTTATCTTCTAATTTTGTAAATGATTTATTTTAATATGAATATAAGAGAGTTTCTCTCTTTCAGAACACAAAAGTAATTCTTATATTGAAAATTCATTCAAATTGAATAAAAAAAACTGATTTCATTCTAAATGGTTCAGATTTTATTTTCTCAATCTTGAAAATCTCTAAAAATTAAAAATTAAAAAATATTAACTCTTATACTAACTTAAAAATATTAATTAAAATTTATATTCATTATTTATTAATATATATATATAATCTATTTACCAATTGTTGATAATTATATCCAATTAATTAGAAAAAAAATTAAAATATTTGCCAATTATACAAATCTTAACTAAGTAAGAAATATCATCTCAACATCTACACCAATAAAAAAAATTTATTGGTTGATAATGTAATTTTTTTTACAATGATTGCAAATAATCATTAAACTCCTAAATAATTATACATAAACTTACTAAAAACTTGGATGGTATATACAAATAGAACTAAAAACTCAGATTCTGAAAAAAAAAAAATTGCATTATAAACCAATGTCTAATTGAGCCTCAAGCTTGAACATTTGACAGCTAACAGTATTGTTCCCTCCTTCACTATGTATTTTTCCTTCAATTTTTCCCCGACAGTAATCTCCTTCACAGAGGTTGAAGACAAGTCTGTCCCTTCCTCAAAAGCAATCAGTTCCAAATGTTGAACTCCTGGATTTCACAATGAGATTTGCTGGCATCCAAGTCTGCACTTCTTCTGAGATGAACCCCATCCGTTCTCTATATACAATGAAGTGAAATCCCTTTTACCAAGACAAACCACATTATTTTCAATGGCAGCATTCGAAGTTTAGCTTGTTTCTAATCGTCTTTTGTGTCTGTGTTTGTCCTCTCAACGTGAATCTTCGAATTTAAACAGCCTGAGAAACTGCCTGCTCTAGATATTTGAATGTTTTTTGGTATTTTAAGACACCCATAAACCAGAAATCAAAGTTGTCCTCCGTGACAATCTCTATGTATTTCTGTGTTGGCTTCTGAACATTTTTACTTTGGTTCACACACTTTATCTTCTTCAGTGGAATGGCAACCTGCACATTTCCAAATATACTTCTTAACTTCAACAAATATTGGATCAAGAAAAACGGAGAAATATGAAGATGGTCTAGGATAAAGTTCTTCATGAACACTTAAAGTAGAAGAAGATAGGAGGTAAAATGAATAAAACTTTTGCAAACCAAAATCAACTTATGCATTTCATCTTTGAAGAAGTTAGATAGAGAACTTAAAAAAAAAGGTTGAAGTGCACAAGTTGATTTTAACTTGTGAGAAAACATTGGTTTATCCAAATTTGGCATATATATATTATTTAGAAACTAACCTTATAACGAATTCTCAGCATATGGCCTTCTTGAGTAAAGACTTTCATTGATCTCTCACTGCAGAAGGCAACCTTGTTGGTGGATATGAAGAGGAAACCTGCTAGAGGACCAGATGTAGTGGACAAATAACACTGGGAAGCTTTCAAAAGCCTCTCTCCTTCTCTCACACTAAAAAACTGCTTAAACACGTTATCCACTCCACCCATTCGAAGAATGCGAGTCCCTAAGCTTAACTTTCTCTTAACAGTTTCTGATATATTTGTCCTCGGTCTCACTGCAATATCAGAGAAATATAAATAGAATTAGATCCATCCACCAAGCTAAAGAATTACAGGTATATATATAAATAAGTCTTATCAAAGTTAAATGTTTGTCAGCAAAGAGAAATAAAATTTACTTTGCTTTGATGTTGTGGTTGAACATTGGCATTGAGTGGCAGGACCAGGTAAGTATCTATTAACTGGCTTTTGAAACTGATCATAAGTTGCTGAGATGACTGGAGTTCCAACAACTAGGTTATGAAGAAGAGAGTTCTGCATGTTTGTTGATTAGCAAACAAGGTTTCTGTTTTATCAAAGGGAGCTCTAAGAGATAGCTAAGGAAGTTATGCACACTTGGGTTGATGTGTCCCTTGTATTCCAAAGAGGTATTTAAAGGAATGAAAACTAGGAAGTGAATCTTACCCTTTGGTGGGATGACTCAACCTTAGATCACCAATTGATTGATATAAAGGCATTGGTATGACAACTTACAGGAAAGTTATTCAAGACAATATTTTGATGGCATGGACTGTTTGGCTGCTTTTAGAAGAAGGTAAATCCCTCAACTTTTTCAAAACTAAAAAAAAAATCTTAAAGATTAATTTTAATACGCTTAGAGAAAGGTTTATGTACCTTCAGGAGCAAGGTTCCATGGTGATTGATCGAAGTAAGGAAATAAAAGCATTCTTGCTTACAGCATGTTGCCAAAAGTTATCACACAAACCAATCTATAACTGCACAGTTTTGAAAACAGGTTAGGAAATTAAACCAGAAAAAGTAAATGATGAATACACATACTAGTTGCAATACTTTTGGTTACACCTCATGTGAGGATGTGTCACCACGGCTTTATGAGTTGGCATTTAAACTTTCTGATGGCATACCTCTCCAAATTCTCTTGTGGTAAGTCAGGAAAAAGTAAAGAGATGATGAATATCTAATTTATACGATCTATTTGCAATTAACAGAGACCCTTAATTAACATTTTCCTTTTTCTCTAACACAGTTTAAGATTGAATTAAATTTACGAAAGTTCAATGTTAAAATATTGTTAGAACTTTTTACGTAATTTCTAGATGGCAGTTGCATGGCGTGTAAGATACACGTACACTCTTCAACAGTAAGCATTAGGCAAGCTGATTGGACATGGGCTGACATGTGATGTGGGAGACAACAGAATCAATAGAATCACTTGCTTTTTCTCAGGGGAAAACGGGACCATTCTATGAATATAGATATATCCCTTTATCTTGTTTTGGAGTGATTGACTCATCATTGAAAAAAATTGATTTCAGCAGCAACTAAAACCATTGTGTCCATGCTCTCATGTGGTTTGAGACTAAACTAAATCACAGGCAGTCATTAACGAAACCATCAGCTTTTATTTGTTGGGTCAGGTTCATGTCATAAAGTGAGCTTGCTGACAGGGATGTGATTATGGTAAGGGATAAATAATATAAAAGAACATAACAATGGAACATGAAATTGTTTATGCCATAAATGGAAAGTAATCTGCAGCTGCATGTTGGCTTTGAAAGTCATGTGCTGAGGAACAGTAGGGGAAGAGAAGATTGTTCGACATTCTTCAAAGTTTTGTGGAAAAGCAAATAACCGAGTCTCATTTTTAAATCTGACAAAGTTCCTTCAACTGTTTCTGGAAGGGCAAATGCTAGAGTCTATGACACTTGATTAAAAGGAATTAATGTTTTGTGCTTTAAAATTTGAACGAAATGATCAAATTTAATCCATTGATATATATATATATATATAATCTAGCATTTCCCAGTTTCAGTTGTGCATGTTGTAAAATGGGTACCTACAAATGGTTTACGAACAGGTATAAGAAGTTATCACTTATCAATGATGCCTTATCATATTACCTTAACTTTTATACCCAAGAAATTGTAGGGGTCGAGAATTAGCCATATTCTTGAGCACACTACTTTTTTTCGTGAGAAAAATTGACTCCTCTTAAAATTTCTCAAAAGTTTGTAGAATTGTCCTATTGTAAGTACCGGTTGTAATATTTTAAATATTTCTTTTTTTACAGACAGGACAATCTTGTGTTTGTGTATATATGGCAGTAGTTAACAAATTTCTCTTAAAATTTGTGCTCAGCTTCCAGACTAGATTTTGTTCACAAAAATGGTAAGCTAGCAGTTTTTTTGAAAGTCCAGAGGTCACATAGTCACGATTTAGTCCCAAAACAAGACCATATCTGTAGACTGTCTGGTTTGGATTACACTAACTTATCCCATTTCATATGCTGTAAGATCAGTGACTTCAGCCAAACCTTAAGATTAAAATTAAAATCAAATATGACTCTACTAAAACAAACTGGAATAAGTAACATATTAATTAAAAACAGTTAATAAAACTAATTAACATTTAAATAATTATATGTAAAATTTGATTAATGAGTTTGATAGGAAGAATACAATGTCAGAATACTATTTTGTTACTGGGTTCTGAAAATATTTACACGATCAATTTACAAATAATTGAGTAAAAAATGTTCTACTGTTGGTTCTTAACTAGTTAGCATTAACAACCACTCATCCGCTGGAATACATGCGGCTTGCCTTCTTCAGTAAAGAAGGCACCGATGATGAACTGTTGTATTCAAATAGGTCCACAATATGCTAGCAACCAAGTCTGCAATTCAACTGATATGAGTCACCTCCATTTACTGTCACACACCAATATGATTTGTCCAACACAGTGAATTAAACAATGAAGTTGGTTTTATCAAAAGACAAAGTCCAATATCTTCAACAATAACTGTCTATTTTTATTTTGTTTTTTATCAGCTTTTGTATTTTTAACATGAAGCTTCTATATCAAACAGTGGGTTTTCTCCACTCAACTAAGCTTGAGAAATAGCCTGCTCAAGATATTTCAAAATTTTGTGATATGTCAAGACTCCCATAAACCAAATATCAAAATTGTCAACCGTGAATATCTGTATGTATTTCTGTGTTGGCTTCTTAACATTTTGAGCTTGGTTCACATCCTTGATCTTATTCAGTGGAATGGCAACCTGTACACGGCCATATATACAGAGCTTCAACAAATCTTGGATCAAGAGAAACTGAGAAATATGAAGAAGTTTTACATTACTTCATGACTGACCTTATAATGGATCCTCAACATGTGGCCTTTTTCACTAAAGCTTTCATTGATTTCTCACTGCAAAAGACAACCTTGTCTGTAGAGACAAAGAGGAGACCTGCTAGAGGGCCAGATGTGGTGGACAGATAACACTGGGAAGCTTTCAATAGCCTCTCTCCGTCTCTCACACTAAAAAAGTGCTTAAACACTCTCCACTCTACTACTCTACTACCCTCTTGAAGAATGCGAGTCCCTAAGTTTCTTAACTTTCTCTTGACAGTTTCAGACATGTTTGCCCCCAGTCCCACTTCAATTTCAGAGTTAGATAAACAGAATTAGATATGCTCATCAAAAGCAAAGCCAAATCAACTGATACTGAAGGAAGAAGAAAACTAGCTGTACTTTCAAAAACCAGTCCTTTTGATGAAAATCAGGCATGGCTTTCATAGTAGTTCCTTATCAGTTGCATCATTTGGAAGGATATCTAAGGTTTACAAGGATACTCACCATGTTCTTGGATTCCTTGTTGAAGACTATCTGTCTTCTTTCCAAGCTTTTTCACAACTGAATATACTCTAGCTGAAACATAGAAGTTCTCATATTGGTAACACCATCAATAGTTTCATAATAAACTTAGATCTTTGTCTTGAAAGGAAAAGAAATTTTTACTTTGCTTTGATGTTGTGGTTGAGTAGTGACATTGAGTGGCAGGATCAGGCAAGTATCTGTTAACTGAGTTTTGAAGCTGATCTGAGATGATTGGAGTTCCAACAACTATATTATGAAGAAGTGAGGTCTGCATGTTTGATGATTAACATAAAAGGTTTCTGCTTTATGAAAGGGACTAGAAGCAGGTGGAGGTACTAGATTTTAGAGGGAGATTCCATGGTGGCTGATAGAAGGAAACAAATCCTTTATGTCTAATAATATCTTGAAAAATTGTCAGGCAAACCATGGGAGAACCATACTATTTTGGAAATTAAACCAGAAGTAAAAGATGAAGCACCCTGATTAGCTGCATTACATTTCAGTTGCTCCTTCGGATGTGTCACCAAAGTATAAATATTAATAAGGGACTAAAGCTTCTGGGACCTGTGAATTGAAACTAAACTGAACATTAACTAACCCTCCAGTGCTTTCTGATGGATCTAAACTATAAAAATAGTGTAATACTATGTCATAGAGTGAGCTTACCGAGAGGACCATTAGTCATGTGATGAAATGAAGAGGAGAGTGTTCTACATAATTAAAGGTTTATGGAAAAGAAAATTGTCAACAAATCAAACCCCCCAGTTGGGAAACACTCCCAACTCGCTTGTATGCTATGATAGTATTTTCATTTGATAAGTTCTCAACTACTAAATAACAAATAAGACATAGTTATTCCACTATAATGAGTGGCATGCAAAGTCTTACATGCAACTATAGGTTCAAACTTGTTTAGATTATAAAAGAAAAACATGAAGTTATTCCACTGAAGGAGCAAATCTCAATTAGATAAATGGATAACATCAATAACTACAACCAAATTCATAATAAACAATTTGATTAAATAAAAAATTTATACTTAAATTGTAAGGCTTTACCCCTAAGGGAGCCCTTCCAGAAATTCTCTAAGGCCTGGGTCAAGCCCAGGCCAAAGAGGGGGTTTGGAAATAGTTTTCAACCAGCAATAGACGCGCCTCGGTTAGAACCTCACTAGCTGCGTCATTGCCCCAAGCGCAAAGATGCTTTTCCTCTTGCACTGCTAATATATTTTATTATAGCTCCTGTCAGTTTTAACTTTTGTTCTACTCCATGTGGGACTTTAGCCAATACTATTTTGCTAACACTCAATTAAAGTCTGAAAAATCACATGCTAAATATATTTGAATTCTCAAGTTAAAAGACACTTCCTATACACCAGAAATCAAAGTTCTCTTTCATAACATCTTATTCACAAGATTTATAATTTACCTGATAAATAGAAGCACATAATATACGTAAAACCTTTGTACTAATAAATGTCTGTAAATGCAAGAAAATAAAGTATTACTTTGCTTTGATGTGGTGATTGAATATTGGCTTTGAGTGTAGCTCATGGAGAAGAGAGGTCTACATGTTTGATGATTAACAATGTTTATATCTTATAAAAGGGAATAGCAGAAGGTAATGAAGGAGAGAAAACAACACAATCTCTTATTTTTTCTTCATGAAGACACGGAAAACATTTATATGACTAATTTATTTTCAAATGTTTAACTCATCATTGATTTGAATAACTTGAAACCAGAGTATCTAAAACCATGTCATTCAAGATTGTGTTTGTAGAAAAGAGAATTAACAAATCACTTCTTTGCAACAACATCTACCATGAGCCTCTGAACTGAACATATCTAAAGTTGATTGCAGGAACAAAGAAATTAAGAAGATGAACAGAAGTGAATGTTAGTAGGTATATGTCATAACATTGATTTTATGCAGTGTGTGAAAATTGAGTTTGAGGGACTAAATTTATCAATGTTTGCAATTTAATACATTCCTCAACCTTTTCTTGACAGAATAACAGTTTTAAGAGTATTTTTAGAAAAGTTTTGTATATTATTCTAGTTAATTATTTAATTAACTCATAAAGATTTTTAAAAAATATACCATAAGCAACTTATTTCACTATATAGAAACTTTTAGTTTTTCATATATGACAAAAAAAGTTTGAAAGTAAAAAAAGTATAAAAGAATAATAGTTTTGGATGATGGGACACATGTGATGTATAAGTGTTACATAAATGATGAAAATCAAAGAAGAAATTGGTGTTTCTAATAAAAATTATGCTTTTGAATTTAATAAATGATAATGATGGTGTAGGATTTTTATTTATTTTGTTATTAATTAAGAAATAAGAAAGAGGAGTGAAGAAAAGAAACAAATCTTGTTTGAAATAGAAATAGCCAAGTTAGGAGCAAGAGAGAAGAGAAGGAAAAGAAAAAAGCGCAGTTAAAAAGTTGCGTAAATCGTAAATGGGAGAAAATGGGATTTAAAAATGGGATAAAAAGCGGGGAGAATCGAGTTGAGTTGAATTGAATTGGAAACTACGGAATCAGATCTGGTGGTGGCTGTCCCTTAGCGATGGCCAAAGCGTTGATATTCGTCTACATACTCGTCGCCGCGCTCCTCCTCTTGTTCCTCTCCCATTCTCCCAAGAAGTTCTCCGGCCACCGCCACCGCCGCCTCAAGCTCCGCTCCAACTTCACCTTGGCCCCCTCGCGCCACCACGCGGTTGCCTTCGACCCCCTGGTGGCGGAGCTGGAGCGGCACCGGGAGGACAAGGAGTGGGAGAGGCAGATAATCCACCAGACCAACCCCGAACTGGACCCGGCCCCGGCCCCGGCCCACGAGTCCCAGCCCGAGTGGGAGGACTTCATGGATGCCGAGGATTACCTGAACGACGAGGACAAGTTTAATGTCACCAACAGGCTGATACTCTTATTCCCCAAGATCGACGTGGACCCCACCGATTGGTTCGTCACCGAGCACGAGTTGACTCAGTGGAACCTCCATCAGGCACAGCGCGAGGTCCTGCATCGTACACAGAGGGAGATGGAGCTTCACGACAAGAACCACGATGGCTTCGTTTCCTTCTCTGAGTACGATCCTCCCAGTTGGGTTCACAACGCAGGCGTGTCCCTTTTTTCACCCTTTTAGATCCGACTAACCTTACTATAATCGACAAATGTAGTTGCATACTTTGGACTTGAACTTGAGATCAATGTTCGTTTTGATAGCGAATTTTTAATTTTTCAGCTGTTTTTTTTAAAGAGTTCTGCAAATGTTTGTGATTACTGTTTTTTGAGTTACGCTATTATGTTTTTACTGTTGATTGGTTATTTGACCATTGTGAGTGTGTATTGAATGTTGTGTTTTTCTTCTCTCTTTTTTTGCCAGATAACGAGTCTTTCGGTTATGATATGGGTTGGTGGAAAGAAGAGCATTTTAATGCTTCGGATGCTGACGGAGATGGTGTTCTAAACTTGACTGAATTCAATGAGTGAGGCCTCTACCACTTGTTAGGAAGCTGTTTGTTTAAGCCCATGCGACTACTTAAAGTTCCCTTTCACTTTTCCTTATTTTTGCTTTTTGATTGTCTTAGCTTTCTGCACCCCGCGGACAGCAAAAACCCTAAGCTTCATCAGTGGTTGTGCAAGGAGGAAGTCAGGTAACTTAAATATCAGAAAAAGTATATGGAGGCTCAATATATCAGTCTTGATATTGCAGGGTTATCAGTTATGTTTTATGTATAGAGAGAATAGAAATTGTGTAATATTATCTTGTGTACTGTGAATTCGTGATGTGTTAAGAGGGTGATACAAAACATAAAACACTAATTATTATTCATACTAATACTAGATTGTAATCCTAACTAAATAAGGAAAGAAATCATGGGATGAAAGAAACTTAGAAACCAATCTTCTAAGATACTCTAGATCATTCTAATGCATAATCAAGATAATGTGTGCTTGATATTGTTCTAATTATCCTTGTATGTAGCTCATTATGCTTTTAAAATCCCTTTAAAAAAAGGATATATGTAAAATGGGCTCCGCCAAATGAAAAGGCAACTCAAGGATGCTTGAGATATTGGTTTGTTTGCACTACCAAGGAAGGCATTCATCACCACATGACTCATTAGTGAAATAGGAGAAAGAAGTCACCATGAATGAGAATAACAACAGGAGGCTGGTATGAATCACGGTCAATTCCTCATCAGTTTATTATATGGCTCACTGGAGAAAATAAGTCAGTGAAATAAATGTCATTGGAAAAAAATATCATGATCACATTGGATGGAGACCAGGCAAGGGCATTGGGGATTGGAAAGCAGTGGGGCTAGATCACTTTTGGGACAAAAATTCAGTGTTGTTGATAATGTATATTGGAAAATGGTGGAAATCCAAAAATTTGCTATATATATCAAATAATTTCAGAGCTTTGTCATATAGCAGCTGAAATAAATCAATGAAAAAAGTCTAATAAATAATTTGCATGCTAACGAAATGTTACAAAAAAATTGGCATAATATTGAATCAAAAGTCAATTGTTCATGAAAATATTAAAAAGGAGCTAAATGTTAAAGATAAAATATCTGTTCATTCTCCTCTGCCTCTTCCTCAATATAATCATTATTCTCATTGTCGGATAGTGAGGCATATCCTTCTATTTGTTCTCCTTCTTAGTCCTCAAAATGTATATTGAGGTTGCAACATCTTGAAGACTACTTTACATGATCAATGTTTACGTAACCTGTTTTTGCTTTTTTGGTCATAGCAGATTAAAAATCTTCGCATATGTCTTAGTTGAAGACTAAATATTTTGATGAATTGCTTGAGTGAAAAAAAACCCAGGACGTATATTTATACACATTCCAGAGAAGTAAATAAAATTCTCTAATTAATACACGAACACTTGTTCTTTTTAACCATAAATTTTGCAAGTATGGGGCATGGTTTGCCTGCTTTCTACCTTCGAAGGGTGAGACTGACCGTGTTTGGTCTTTAGATGGTTTTCTTTTCTTTCTCTTTTTCTAAAATATTGGATTATACACATATATCTCCACTGTTGAATCGTTATGATATTCTGATAAAAAACAATATTTTGTGATACATATCTCAGTTATGTTTTCTAAAATTTGTATCCTTTATGAAATTCATCTCTGGGCTTTTGATTGGTAAGCATCTTTTGACTCTCAATACCTCCATCTTCTTAGCCTTGAACAAGTAATCTTTGATTTTTTGTGTACCAGATATAAAGGAATATGATAATGTGATGTATCCAAGAGATTTGGTAAAAAAAAATTATGATAATTGGTAAATCTTTTTAGTTGGGCATTTTATATTCACAGATATTTGGATGTAAGAGATACTTAAAATATTTGGGATCTTATGTCCAACATGTATCTTAAATGACAATGAAATCATGTGCCTGGATACCAAATACCAGTGTCTACCTCAGTTCCTCGTTCATTTAACATATTGGGGAATCCTAGATGCCTACATGAAGCTAACGGAATTTGAAATAACCCCCCTAATTACCGTTTGCTTGTTTTCTAGTCTTGATAGGGAAACTTTCATTTAGCAGCATAACTGGTGGAGATGGGGATACATGAATGTTTACTTCAAATTAAGAAATAGGCAGTGTAGACCTTTTCTACCACTAGTATCCTTGACATTGGTCTTTCTTAGCCTTCCTTTTGTTCCCAAACTATCCGGAGCTTAATATATCCCTATTAACTCCAAAGCCATCTTTAATCTCCACGAAATTGTAACTTATGCATTGATGACTGGATTTCTTATGATCACTCAAGTCTGGCAACCTATTAAGATTGAAGTTGAATATTTCAATCCTTTGCTTAGTTATCCCAACCGATTGCTTGCAAGTGATGGATTTATGGTTGGTATGTCATTGTTGGAAATGAATTTTCCCTTGCAGTCATTTGCCTCCTCTAGTTTGTATAGTTTTTTTCATTGACTATTGTGACATATGATAGAAACGGGGACAATATTTGTAGTTAATATTGTTGTCTGGATTGAATGAAAGCTTTCAGTTTATATGCTATAAGTTTATTTATATCATTGCGTAGGCTTACTATTGTTTTATTTACCCATTTCTTTTTTACAGGGAAAGAGATACAGACAGAGATGGAAAGGTCAACTTCAAAGAATTTTTCCATGGGCTGTTTGATTTGGTAAGAAACTATGATGAAGAAAGTCATAATGCCACACATGATTCTGATAATTCAATGGATGCTCCAGCTAGAGTGTTGTTTGCTCAGCTTGACAAGGATGGGGACGGGTATTCACCTTTCTACTTCTGTCATTAGTCTACTTTCTTTGAATCTTTATGTTAGTCTCCTAATAGTATACTAACTTCTGGTTTTGGGTTATCATCTCAATCTTTGCAGATACTTGTCAGATGTTGAACTACTGCCCATAATTGGGAAACTCCATCCATCTGAGCATTATTATGCAAAGCAACAAGCCGATTATATCATTTCACAGGTACTTTATATAACTTAACAATAATTGCACTCTTATTGTTGGTTAAGGTGCTGATTCTTTCTTGCAAAGTCATCTGATCAAGCAAATGACTATTTATTCAAGTGACATTGGCTTAACATGGATTACATACACAACAGTTTTATGAGTAAATGATTTTTATGCTTTGATAGAAACCCAGGTATTAGACTATAAAATTGGGAATAATTCCCACGTTCCCATTTACAATAACAGATTCACAGACTCTCCCTTGCTCGCAGCAAACAGAAGCTAATCAAAACACTCAAAAAAGAAAAGAAAAAGAAAATATGGAAAATCTTCCGAGGTCATTTAAGAGACCTGTAACCTCCTGTATGTCCAATCATACTATTGATCCTGGCTTGCTTGTTGCTTCTCCCTTTCCCTCTCATCCCCTTTGTTCCTTTTACTGTATAACCTCTTGACTGATTTTTCTTTTTTCGTCATGATCCTCCTGCCATTTAAGCGGGTAGTTGCAGTTACAATCCCCTTTATGACTCACAATTCCCTCACTAACTGAGTGTGAATCATTAACTCCGTGCTATGTGGGTTTCTCCTTCTACTTTGCACCCTAGTAATAGGTCAGAGTACCTTGAGACAAAAGTTTGAAATAAATATTGCTAGATCTTTCAGTACTCAATATATCAGAAGTAATGATGTGGTATAGTTCATAAAGTGATAGGGACTTGTGTATCATGGGGTGTCTAAGTCTCACATTGAGTAGTATGGTGGAGTATTTAGTGTTTGATTTCCCCCTCTTAAAATCTAGATTTTAAGCGCAGGTTCCTCAAGTGTTTAGGTGCTTATCAATTGATATCATTATTGGTTGTTGATGTCTCGTCAAGAATTACCTATGAGGGGTTTCTCACTAATGAGGAAGTTGAGTGAAGTGTTGCTTAGTAAAGTGGTGTAGAGGGAAAGTCTTTAAGATGTCGACTAATGTGCTGTAGACTGAAAGCCGTTGAGATGTGGGGGTGGTGCTACGACAGTGACTTGGGTATTATGGAATGTTTAAGTCTGACATTGAGCAGTATGGAATGCTCAGTGGAGTATTTTAGTGTCTGATTCTTCTCCCTTAACAACTAGCTTTTAAGGGGTGGGTTTCTCACGTATTTAGATGCTTAACATAAATTTGATTAATTTTCTGTAGCTTGTGTAGCTTGACGGTTCTGTGGTCAATTCTTCATCTGTTCTATCTTGGTGCTGAACTTTAAATGGCGCTTCTTTCTTTGATCAATAATAAATCAATAATGTCTCTGATTATAACCATGGAAATTGATAGCTTCATTTTAGATGGTATTTATTGGTGATAGCATAGTGGCTGGGCCTCTTAATAGATTCCTTTTTTTTTCAAGAAAGATTTTAGTTTGTAATTGATAATTGTACTTTCTGTTTGATCTCTTTAAAATCTAAATCATCATTAATGAGTTCCCATTCTTTCTGGATGAGAATAATTGAATTTTGTTTTGTCTGCAATTCCTTTTGGGATAAATTGTTTGCTTGTTTTCATTATTATTAATATTATGCTTCTTGGAGGACTTCTTTACTAATTAAATCAATTTTGTTATCCATTTTTCCTCTCTAATTTCCAGTTTTAGTTGTTGAAAATGCACATTTTGCGTTTGCTTAAGGTCAAATAACTGCTTAGATCACGACAGCCAGATTTATCTCCACTCCTTGCTTCGAAGAAAACTTGTTTTAGTAAATATGTACTGGTTTAAGATAGAGGAAGGGAAAGAACATTTTTAACCCCCTTTGGTGGGAGAGATGAGAGTGCATATCTTCTATTTATTTAGCAATGTAAAGTTGATATATGTTAACAACCTTGCCCTTCTATAATGTTTTAAGAGGGAGGAAGGGGATGGTTTTCTTTTCTTTGGTGGCCGCTGTTGCATATCTTGTATTTAGCGATGTGTATTCTGAATATTATACGTAAACCAGTCTTTCCGCTTTTTCCCTTTTTAGGAGTTATATCTGTCGAGCATGATTTACATGTAAAGATCTTTCAACTAGATGCTACCATTGGATTAAAATATTTTAACAATGGCTTCAGGATGCAATTCTTCACCTGTTGTGTTACATCTCATTAAACATTGTAATAATAATGTTATGAAAAGCAGTTAATACTGACAAAGATAGCTCAATACTCACTCCCAACACCTGTTGCATAACATCATACATTTATTTCGTCAGTGACCATTGTATGAAATCCGGAAATAATGTTATGACAGGCAGATGAGGACAAGGATGGCCGTCTTACTTTGACTGAGATGATTGAGAACCCATATGTATTTTATAGTGCTATTTTCAACGATGATGAAGATGATGATGGTGATTACCACGATGAGTTCCGATAAATTAATGTTAGGTAAAGGGTAAAGCGGCTCCTTCCTCCTTGTTTAATTTACCAACGTTCCCTGTTTATTTATACCAGCATTTAGTGAAAACTTTATCTATAATGTTTTATGGTCATCAATTGTAGGATACGCAGAAAAGTTTGGCACAATTCTAGTGACAAGGAATCAGTATTTGAAGACTATGACATGAGAGAATTTTGACGTTTCTCCCCTTAGTAGGTCTCTAGTCTCTATCCTGGTGGGCTTTTTGTGCGATGGCAACATTTATTGCTTCTTTCCATTCATATTATCTGCGAGTTCTTATTTGCTGATGGGATCCACCGTGGCTTGTTGTAGAGTCACACCAGAGATCAGTTGGAGGATGGCAGGATCTGAACTTCATTGTAAAATTTGTAGAATAATATACAAATTTTCAAATCATTAGTTCAGCCATCATTAATTAAGTAGAACATCTCAATTCTCAATGGACAATATACATGTACTATATGACTATAATGACGGTCATGATCCCAGTAGCAGCACTGTTAGAGTATTTTTGGACCCAATAGCAATCATATAATGTTTAGCAAAACAATAATAAGAAAATCAGGAGTTGTGATTTTTCGATCTAAAAAGTTTAGGGTAACCGAGTAAAACTCCATTTCACTGATCAATCACAAGTTTTTATTAGTTTGATATAAATTTAGATGCCTTCTTCTTCAAATAATGAAAGTGAATGATTTTAAGTCTTTGAAGGATTAGATAGAAGATATCAACTGATAAAAAAAACAGAAGAAATTAATGATTTTTTTCTTGTGCCTTCTTTTTTAAATAGGGAAAAAACATTTTGAAGTAAAATGTGTTTAACAAATTTCAGAACTACGTTTATTTTGCTAATCAAAATCTTAAAACAAGTAGGCTTCAATTTTTTTATATAAAATTTTATAAATAACTTGGAACATTGAACCACGAAAAGTAAAATAACATGAGCTTAAAATCTCAGACAAACTTTATTATGTAAACTAAATAGCCTTACATAGATTGAGGGGACAGCGGCTGGTGTCTGGAACTTGACCCAACAGGTGGGGTGATTCTATTGGTCGAAGAGCACATCCCCAATAAGAAGGTGAACCATATCTCCCTGCCACAACCAAAGACAAAACGCTCCCTCTGATAAGTGAGCAATAACCCACTTGAAAATTTCCTTAACCAAAATAGTTTAATTCATAACTTGGTGGTTAAAATTTCAGTTTGATGATGGACTGAAATAGCTTGTGCAATTTCTTATGTTCAAAATTATTACTTCTTGAAAGTCTTTAATCTGTTTACTTTTAATTGTCCATATAAATTCTGTTATGCTCAATAATTAGCTTCCTGGGCTCATTATACTTAATTGCGTAGTTTTTCTAGTCATTAGGTGATAATATTTTTTGTTACAGATATTAAAAGTGAGGTTTGTTGCAAAATTGATTATAAATTGATTAGAAATTAAAACAAAAATTATATATGCATGTAGACACTCGAATTCTAATCTACTCCCAAAGAAAGAAAAAGATACTAAATTATAGATATGATTATAAGAGGAAAAATAGACAGAATAGGTGACTGCCAATGAGGTATTTGTACCAATGGGATATCCAAAAAGTATTACTCAAACTAAAAATTAAAGATAAAAAACCAAAGTTAGTGTCAATGGCAATTAGTACCTTGGCAAGCTTCCTAAGATAAGTATGCAATAACTTCACCACATTGCTAGCAAACAACTAGTTTAATTAAGAATAAACGACAAGATTGTCTATGTGACAGTGCTAAACCTTAAAAGTCATAAAATTGTCCCATAAATATATTGAATTAGAACTACAAATGTGTTCTAGCAAGTTCTCAGAAGCATATACCAGCTATTGTCAACTTCAGAATTAACACTAACATTAAGCCTGCTGTGATATGTCAGAATTTAAAACAGTCCACGCAGGTCTAATAATTCTATATGACAATAAACAAGTCATGCAAAGATAAACAGGTGGTGCTACATATAGTTGGATTCCCTATAAGAAGGTGCACTATGATCTTCATGCCACAACCAAACACAATACATACTCTATATATCTATGCTTCCGGTTACTTCATGAACAAAATGTTGTTTTGAGGCTGGTTTTCTCCACGTATTCTAATAATTTCCACCTATGAAAGCTACTAATTTCCCTTTCTCTTTGTGAACACTAGTGTAGCTGTATCCAGATCTAACAATCCTTATCATCAAAGGAAACAATAAGTTTCCTCACTGTATTTAATACCCCTCCTTCCTTGACACCTTGTGTGCATGCTTTTAAGCTAAACGTTAACATAACCACCTTCTATCATAACTGAAGCTGCTAAGGGGTTCAGGCCTGAAATTAACCTTCAATGGCTGAAACCAATTATTATGCAATTAATAGAAGCATCACAAGCCATTGGATTTGGAAATATATGAATAATGTTGGTGAGAGAGTGAGAAGATGCTCAGGTTTGGCATGCAGAACAGCACTGAAAGTAGGCAAAGAGGATCCAAGAAGGGTGGTCCACTCTTTGAAAGTGGGGCTGGCTTTGACACTGGTTTCTTTGCTGTATCTGATAAAGCCTTTGTTCGAAGGGATTGGACAAAATGCCATGTCAGCTGTTCTCACTGTGGTTGTGGTCATGGAGTTTACAGTAGGTAAGCCTAGCTAATAGCTATTGCTATTCTCAGTTATCATCATTTTTTCTTTACATATTATATAGAGAAAATCTTAAAAATAAACTCAAATCATACCTAGTATGAATGGAAAACTTGATCAAAAGTATCAACTCATGTTGGTTATCTTGTTTTTGGATCATATAGTGAGTACTATAATTTTATATCTGTTCATTTATCTTCTTTTTCTATTTTCCTCTAATATAATGCAGGACAAACATTAGGCAAAGGTCTAAATAGAGGTTTAGGGACTCTGCTGGCAGGATCATTGGCATTTTTTGTGGAGTATGTTGCAGACATCCCTGGTCGGATTTTTCAAGCTGTTTTCATTGGTTCTGCAGTTTTTCTTTTAGGTAAGTATGACCACTTATTACGTTCAAGAAATCTTGGCTTGTAGTTTGATCATTTGGAAGGGTTCGTGTGGATGAATTACCAAAAAAATGGAGGAAAGAAATCTACTTATGCATGCAATAGTTTGAATTTAAGTTAGAGCTATGGAAAACTATAATAATCCACTTGATTCATTTATTTAACTAAATCTAAATGAAAGTTTAAGTTTATTTTTTTTTTAACCAAAACTTAACTTGTTTAGTTTATTCATAATTCAACTTTTTAAAAATAACCTTACTTATTTAGTTTATTTATAACTTAATATTTTTTGCTTTTATACAAAAATCTTAAATAATTTTAACTTTATCAATTTAATAAATATATTTTAATACTAGATGATAATTTAAGTATAAAAAATATATGTTTAGCTTTTGTATTTACAAAATTCAAATATTTTAGATTATATAGATTTTTATAAACAGCAAACAAAGAACTCATAACTTCTATTAATACAAGATTAATTTTAATGTTTTTAAAAAATTTCTACATCTTTTCATAATAAGTATAAAAATAATAAATTTAAAACATTCCCAAAATCAATTTAAATAATTGATTATATCAATTTAAATAGTTTGAGTTTAATTTTAAATTAAATTTATTTACTTAATTAAATAAATAAATTTAATTAAACCTTTAACAAGTTAAATAATTATAAATAAACTTATTTATACTTTTTTTACTTGTATTAAATTTGAAATTTAAATAGTACTGGGCTGAATTAATAGCTTGAAGCCAAATAAGAACTTAATTGCACGTATGTTAGAGTTGCACATATGATAGAGTTTAAGATGAGTTGAAATCGCATATTGAATAAAAATGAGAAGGTTAAATAGCATATAAGTGAAAAAGACAGATAAACTCTTAACCTTAAAGTTCTGGATAAAAGTGGAGTCATATTTACTTATATAGTTGTGATTTATCTCTCTTTCGGATTAATCCCGTCTTGGATACCTAACATAAACCAAAAATATTTCAATTTTTTTATTGGCAGGAGCTATAACTACTTATGTGAGGTTCATCCCCCATATCAAGAAGAATTATGACTATGGTGTAATGATATTTCTCTTGACTTTCAATTTGATAACTGTGTCAAGTTACCGTGTTGATAATGTGTGGGCAATTGCAAAAGATCGTATAGCCACAATTGCCATTGGTGGTGGTCTCTGTCTTGTAATGAGCCTATTGGTTTTCCCAAACTGGTCAGGGGAAGAACTCCATAACTCCACCATATCAAAACTAGAAGGCCTAGCCAACTCTATACAAGGTAATTAAGCTCAACATTCAAGGTATTCTGCCAAATGTTAAACAAAATAGTACTACATTTAAAGGTTATTATTGGATGTGTAGTTATATTGTCTTAGTCAATATATGTCATTGATGGTCTAAAGAAATATGCAGCTTGTGTTGTGAGATACTTTAATGACTCTGAAAATCAAGAAACTCAAGATGATGCATCTGATGATCTGATTTACAAAGGTTACAAGGCTGTCTTAGATTCCAAATCTAAAGATGAAACACTGGTAACTCTTGTGCCTTTTTCTCATAGTGAAGTTAAAAATTTCCAAAATTTGTGTTTTTTGTGGCAGAAGATCTTATAAGGATGTGAAATTAAACAGGCACTGCAAGCAAGTTGGGAGCCAAGATGGTCAAGATATTGGCACAGAATCCCATGGCGGCAATATAAAGTAGTGGGGATTACTCTTCTCCATTTTAGTTACACTGTTGTTGCACTACATGGGTGTCTGCTGTCTGAAATTCAGGTACTACATCTTAATCAAATAGTTTAGAAGCAAAAGTTACACTTAGCAAAAGGTTAAAGATGATATATAGGTGCCAAAAGAAACTACTGTAACTAGAAAAAAAGGATGTGCTTATGCGTTCTAATGAATTACTTTTACGATATTATTTAGAAACTGATTATAGGCCTAACTCACCCCCAAAACCAGTTCAGAAAGTGAGGTTTACACCTCACTTATATACAGATCATAATCTATTAACAGGTGGCTTAATCTAAACCCAACAACCTACTAACCAAGGTTCAGTATATTAACAAGTGGCTGAATTTAGGCCCAACAATCTTGTTAATCTGGTTCTGATATCATGTAAAAAGTGATTATGAGCCTAACTTTTCCCCAAAACCGGTTCAGAAGGTGAAGTTTACACCTCACTTATATATTATAATTCGGCCTTATTTTTAGTCAATATAGGATTTCCCAACACTCTAAAACCATAGTTTTAACTATTATGTAACATGTGATTATATTTTTCAGTTTGTGAAAAAGATTTAATAATATGTGACAGAAGTTAGTTTAGGAACTCACAATTCTGACCCATGCAATAATTTCTTGAGAGTAAGGTATATCAATAAACATGAAAAGGCCAACATTATTATCTTGGCGCATATTTGCAACAGTTGGTTGGAATAACTCCTAGTATAAAATTATTGTTATTCTTTTTATGTTTATGGTTTACTAATCTACATGCCTTAACCTTTACATGAATTAAGACCCCGGGATCAATTCGAGTCCTATACAAAGACTCTTGCATTAGACTTGCAGAAGAAGTGTCCAAAGCACTAAAGGAACTAGCTAATAGCATAAAGAATAAGCGTCAATTCTCCCCTCAAGTACTGTCTGACAATATCAATGAAGCTCTGCAAAATCTCAATGATGACTTGAAATCTCAACCACAACTCTTTTTAGGCTCAAAGAATTTTGGTGGAACCACACATGCTGAAGAAGATAGTAGAATCTCATTCTCAAGTGTTAGGAGTGATTGTTCTTCCATGTTTGAGTATAAATCCAAAGAACTTTCTGGTGAACTGTCAATGGAGGGACACAAGAAGGTTTTAAAGCCACTGATGAGTAAGATTGTGATGACAAGCCTTGAGTTTTCAGAAGCACTGCCTTTTGCTGCTTTCACTTCTATGCTTGTGGAGATGGTGACAAAGTTGGATCGTGTTATAGATGCAGTTGATGACTTGACAAAATTGTCACACTTTAGAGAATTCAGAGATGAAGATGACATTGTTTTGAGTTGTGAGAAACAAAAAATAGCTCACAATGACTTGCCTTCTTATGCATTTGATTAACTAGGGAGTATTAATATACCTCCTTAATCAGTACTTTATGTTCATCATATCACAAGCATAGTCAAGAGTTTGAGTAAGTGTGTGTGTGAATAAGGCAAATGTGGGGAGAGAAGTAATGTAGTTCTAAGTCTTCTCATAGAAAACATGTAATAAAAAAATGAACAATTCTATTATCAGATGTTTTAATTACAAGAAATGATATGTCTATTAAGAAATCATTGTTGAAATCAACCCGATATTCTCCCTTCAATTTATGAGGGTTCATTTCTATCAACTAGGATTGTAACTCTTTAATAGAGGATATGGAAATGAATAGGAAATTCAATAAATGTTAAAACCTCTTAAAATGTTGAAGTTATTTAATATAAGTATTCAAGTTTTTTAATCTATGACAAAAGTTGATGACACTAAATCTGAGTAATGTTGAAATCTTTTAAATTTGTGATAACACGAACTAGCTAATAATATTTTCTTAAAATAATATTAAAATCTCACAACTAATTATAATTCTTCTTATAAAAGTTTTCTACTAATATTCTTACTAGATAAATAATGTAAAAAATGATTTCTCTTCCTCTTCCTCGTGTTAAATTTTTCTTTAAAAGAATTTTGTAAAAGATATATATTCATAATTTCAGTAACTATAAATATTTAATATTAATAATTAAAATATTCTTAATAATTATAAATATTTTATATTAATACTTATAAGTATTTTTTATATTCATAAGTACATCAACAATAATTTTTTCATAACAATAATTAGAATAATTATAAATATTTTATATTAATAATTACAATTATTATAAATAATTTTCTGTTAATAACTATAATAATTATAAATATTATAGATTAATAATTAAAATAATTATAAATATTTTATATCAATAAATAAAATTATTATAAATACTTCATATTAATTATTAAATATATTTTATATTAATAATTATAATAAATATAAATAAAGGAGAAATGAGTAAGATTACGGTTATGTTTGGACAAATTTTCATAAATATTTTTAAGAAAATAAAAATAAATAAATTAATTTTCTATAAATTAAAATTAATTTATGTACTACAAAATGTGAGAAGATTTTGTGAAAGAATACAAGATTCAAAACAAAATGGCAAACAAAAACAGTTGTATTTTGTTTTTAAAGCAGTAGATGGACAGTAAGCACATGTCACTCCATTAAAACAACATGATTCCTTCAGTGAGTTGTTAACAAGTTCTTGCTTTATGTTAACTTCACATTTTTTTAACTAGTTTTTTATGTCAAAATTGATATTTTTTGTTTATCAGATGTAATTATATAATAATTTTTTATAGATTTGTTTTGATCTGGTAATTATTCATATGATTATTATGTTTCAAAGCATAATTAAATACATAATATTCATTACTAACCACTACCATGTCAGCAATAAAGAACTGATTACAGAATTTAGTAACATCAATCTAATAGCAGAAAATTTGAATAATATATAACTTGAAGATCCTAGGTTCTGATTTTCTTAGGTTCTAACTTTAAAATCTTACATGTGAACCTTTCTCAACAAGACATGTTGTACTCAACTTTTGCTGCAATAAATCTGACATATGTTCCTTTTCAAGGATGGTTTATGTAGTCCAACAAAATTTAGCCTAACCCTCTGATTTAGATTCCCAAAATTTAAGAATGCATTGAGCTTTTAACCAGCCACCACAGAAAATGTTTAACTATATCTTACTTTTGTCAAAGATAAGCAGGTTTGCTTCACTTTTGATAAGTGAGTCATAAACTTAGTCAACATCACTATCAATCTACCACCAACAAACTATTTTATTATTTTTCACAAGAAACGACAACATATGATTGTTGCACAGCACTAATATTAGTTCTTTAAAATAATCACATCCATACATAGGATTACATCTGTTCTTGTAACTAAGAAAAAGCAGATATCAGCAGTTGTCAATAATTTAGATTAACCAATATAACACCAAGCCTACTTTGCCATGTTTACGGTCCATATTAGTCTACACAATTCTATTTTACATTGAATAATAAAACCATATAAAAAATATCAGATAAACTTCTTCATAAATATTTTTAAAATAAACTAAAATTTGCTTGAAAATTATTCTTTTAAGTATTCATGACAAAATTCAACCAAACATATTTAATGAGTAAAATGAGAGACCATATGTTCAGAGATCACCTGTAAAAAGGTGTCCCGTGTCAGTACTACAATGAAAAGAATGACATCTTATATTATTTTGTAATTAGTTTTCTAAGCAATTCTACTAGAATAATTTTTAATTATGAGTCAAAATTACTATATGATCAAGGATAATGCAATCCTATAGCTAATTCTGATAGACATCTAACTGCATTTTCCTATTTACAGAAAAATTATTAATAATTTGTCATATAGAAATTCGCAGGATTAGATAGTTATGAAATGAACCATGTAACAATTTCTAGTATTAAAGAGAGAATTGTTGTATTTAATTGTTATATTAGCTTCTGGTCACCAACATGATGACAATCAATTTCAGTGAGGTTGGTTTTTCCACTGTACATTGACATTAAGTACCTACGAAAGCAACCACCTTATATTTCTCTTTTATAAACACACTGGATTGCTCCAGCAGAAACGGCTGGAACTGTCTGTATCCAATTTATAATTAGTCCCCATCATCAAGAGGGAAACAAAAAAAAGTTTTCCTACTGTCTTTATTACATGTTCCTTGTCACTTTGTGAAAGCTTTTAAGCTAAACATAACATACCCTTGATCATAACTGAAACATTAATGATTTTTCTTCTCATAATTAAAGCTGATGCAGGATTTGAAGGTTAAAATGGCTCAAACCAATGCTAATAACAGGTGCTCTATGCAAATGAGGTATGTTTGTTGCTTTGCTGATAAGGTGAAAAGGTTTCCTGGCTTGGCAACGAGAGCAACATGGAAGGTTGGCAAAGAAGATCCAAGGAGGGTGGTCCATTCTTTCAAAGTTGGCATGGCTTTGACACTAGTTTCTTTGCTGTATCTGATGGAGCCATTGTTCAAAGGGATAGGGAAAAATTCCATGTGGGCTGTCATGACAGTGGTGGTGGTGATGGAGTTCACTGTAGGTAAGATTATCTCATCAGTCACATTTTTTTGTTTTTGAATAACAACCTTGTAAGACATTAGGTACTGAAAGAATCCCCTTTTTTTCATCCTTTTGGTTTTTTTTCTCTGATTGCAGGGGCAACATTATGCAAAGGACTAAATAGAGGATTGGGGACTCTGTTAGCAGGATCATCGGCATTTCTCATTGAATATGTTGCAGATGCCCCTGGTCGAATTTTTCGAGCAGTGTTCATTGGTGTTGCAGTTTTTATGTTAGGTAAGCATTTAATATTATGTCTTAAAAGAAACTAGCCTCATAACTTGAATATAATTTGAAAGGCTTTTGGAGAATTACCAAAAATAGAGATTCTATAATCTTGTGAATTAATTATGCTGTTTCTTATCCATATGCCATGCCACATAAGTGAGTATTTGTTGAAATATTTAGAGAAACTTAATTGATATGTAAAACTTGAGACCATCGTACAAAGTACAAGCATCACATGACAAACCCCTTAAAATTATCGTTCAAGTTCTTGGCCTATGTTTGTCATTTTTACTAAATCTTTTTGTCGTTGTTTCACTTTTGGTTTGCAGGAGCAATGACCACTTACGTGAGGTTCATCCCCTATATCAAGAAGAATTATGACTATGGTGTTCTAATCTTTCTCCTGACCTTTAATTTGATAACTGTATCAAGCTACCGTACTGATGATGTTTGGAACATTGCAAAAGATCGTATATCCACCATTGCCATAGGCTGTGGCCTATGCCTTGTGATGAGCATATTGGTGTTTCCAAACTGGTCAGGGGAAGACCTCCACAACAACACCATATCAAAGTTTGAAGGCTTAGCCAACTCAATACAAGGTAACTAAATTGAACTTTATGATACAAGTTACTTACCTTAAACAAAAACACTGAAAGTTTGTGCAAAAAAAATAACTGTTATCATTGATAAAACAATCAGCAGTCTGTGTCAAGGAATATTTTCGTGATTCTGCAAAATCAGTATGTCAAGATGATTCATCCGAGGATCCTATTTACGAAGGTTACAAGGCTGTTTTAGATTCCAAAGCAAGCGATGAAACACTGGTAAGTTATGTGAAACATGTCAGAAATTAATGATTTGTTATAGAAGTTCATATGTGAATTGTTGTGTGGAAAACAGGCATTACAAGCAAGCTGGGAACCAAGATACTCAAGATATTGCCACAGAATCCCGTGGCATCAATATGCAAGAGTTGGAGCTACTCTTCGCTATTTCAGTTACACTGTTGTTGCACTACATGGATGTCTACAGTCTGAAATTCAGGTACTAATCAAATCATCTAGAAAGAAATAAAACTTAGGAAAACGAGTTTGTATAATGCCAAAATTGACTCAAACTTAAATGTGCTTCTGCTTTCTATTGACTTAACTTTTAATCCAAAAGACCAATGTAAATCAAAATATTATCACTCCATCAAAAACGTAAACATATCTTGAAAGTATCCTTGACCCTGTTCCAAGCATCATAACATTTTAGAGGGCTATGAAACTTCTAAGAAAAACTAACCGCAGATCTTAATCGAGTAAGTTTCTTGATGCAAGCTGGCAGCTGCGTTCCTAATCTTGTTTGTTATCTTTTGTTTAACTCCAAGTGAATTAAATCATACTAATGATGATTGTGACAAATCTTTTCAAATTAAAACAACTTACTATTTGATCTAGTTCATTATGCCAACTCATGCTTTCTTTCCCTCAAAAATTGCTTCAACTTGCTTCTATTATGTTCATCATTGACCTGGATTATCTGTCATGTCATTGATAGCACATGGATAGAAATCACCTGAATATCAATTCATTGATTAAAATCCATGATCTAAATGATATTCAAGGCCATTTTATCTGGCACTTAAACATGCAATGTCTACATTATTCTTTTAGCCAACATCTTTTCAATTATCGGAATACCCCGTATATAAAAACTAACTTCTTATTTGATGCTTATTAACAATCTTGTTATTTATTAATTAACTTTTATTCATTAGACACCAAAATCAATTCGTGACCTGTACAAAGACTCTTGCATCAGACTTGGAGAGGAAGTGTCGAAAGTATTAAGGGAACTGGCCAATAGCATAAGGAACAATCGTCAATTCTCCCCTCAAACACTCTCCAACAATCTCAAAGCAGCATTACAAGACCTCGACAATGCCTTGAAATCCCAACCACAACTTGTACTAGGCTCGAGGAATGGTCGAACCACAAACACCCAAGTTGAAGCAGTTCCACACCCTGACCAAAAGCTTGAAGAAGATAGCAGAACCTCATTATCAAGTTTTAAGAGTATTGACTCTTTTTCCCCGCGTGGATGTAAATCCAAAGAGCACTCTCGTGAACTTCCAAAGAAGGTTTTAAGGCCACAACTGAGTAAGAATGTCATAGTAAGCCTCGAGTTCTCAGAAGCATTACCCTTTACTGCTTTTACTTCTTTGCTCGTAGAGATGGTAGCTAAACTTGATCGTGTAATGGATGAAGTTGAAGAGTTGGGTAGAATGGCACATTTTAGAGAGTTCAAAGATGAGGATGTTGATGAGATTGTTGTGACTTGTGAGAAACCAAAGATGAATATAGCTCATAATGACTTGCCTTCTTGTGGAACAGAGTAGTTTGAAGAATCCAAAGGGAGTGAGTACTCGAGCACATTCATCTCAACTATGGTGTCTATTATCGTCCAATGAGCAGAGTTACATGCGTAACTTGATGCATGCATGCATACATACGTTCGTGTGTATGTAAAGGAACAAATTGCTCGTCTTCTTACATGGAGAAGATGTATCTAAAATGTTTCCACAACAATGTACCCTTATGAGCAAAATGAAGTCTTTTTTTGTTATATAAGTTGTATGCTATTTTGGTAAACTATCATAGATATCTAATTAAAATAAACCAAAAACAATTTATGAATGTCATGTACTATTTTCATAAGCTTTTAAAAAATCTTATACACGTATTTATATTATAAAATAAGTTTAAATAAATTGTAAATAAACTATTGAAACCTGAACTAAATAATTTGAAATAAACTAAGTTCATTGTTTAATGTTGTTTTGTTATTTAGGATTAAAAAAAAAATGGGTATAATGAAATGAAATTGACCGAACTTTGTTGCAAAGGCAATGATTGAAATGTAAAGTTAATTTACCAAAAGCATCAACACGATAATCAACTAAAATATTGACATTAGCATGACAGATTAATAATTTGTACTTATTTATTCGTATTTTAATCTACATAATGTATGAGATAATGTTTATTTTGTATTAAATTTATAAAAAATATTTTGTAATAAATAAATTATATTATAACTAAAATTTATAAAAAATAATTTATTCTAACTAGTTCTAACAATTTCAGGTATTAAAGAGTGAATTGTTGGTATTTAATTGCTATGTTGTTATATTAACTTCTGGTCACCAGCATGATAACATTAACCTACGAAAGCAACCACCTTATATTTCTCTTTTATAAACTCACTGGATTGCACCAGCAAAACGGTTGGATCTATCAGTATCCAATTTATAATTAGTCCCATCATCAAAGAGGGAAACAAAAAATGTTTTCCTGTTGTCCGCATGTTCCTTTTTAAGCTAAACATAACATACCCTTGATCATAACTGAAACATTAATGATTTTTCTGCTCCGAAATTAAAGCTGATGCAGGATTTGAAACATCAATGGCTGAAACCAGTGCTAGTAAAAGATGCTCTAGGCAAATGAGGTATGCTTATTGCTTTGCTGAGAAGTTGAAAAGATTTCCTGGCTTGGCAAAGGAGAGCAACATGGAAGGTTGGCAAAAAGATCCAAGAAGGGTGGTCCATTCTTTCAAAGTCGGCATAGCTTTGAAACTAGATTCTTTGCTGTATCTGATGGAGCCATTGTTCAAGGGGATTAAAATGCTCCGTGGCTGTCATGACAGTGATTGTGGTGATTGATTTCACAGTAGATAAGCCTGTCTCATTGACATTGTTTTGTTTTTGAATCACAGCCTGGTAACTCAATAGGTATTGAAGGATCCCCTTTTTTCCTCTGATTGTAGGGATAACTTTAACCAAAGAAAGATTACTGGATAAAAAAATGCAACCGTCCTAAAGAATTATGATGTGCAAGAGTCTAAAATATGAGCCATCACTTATCTCATTAGGAATTAGAAAATCTATTTGTCAGATTTTAGGAGAACAAAATGATTTTCACAATATTAACGGATTGAAATGAAGTTAATATTTGGAAAAGTTCATGACCAAATGAAGTGAATCATGGATTGGCCCCAAGTTAAATATCATATACTAACACTATACCAGATCATGTTCTATGACTCTTTAGTATTAAGGTTTACAAAAAAGATGTCATGGATATAAAACAGGCACAAAAAACTGAAAGATCAAATGAGTCACTAACGTGAAAAAGGCAGGGAAACTTTCATTGATCCTTTGCCTTCTTACGCGCCAGGAAGCGCTCTTTTGCTGCAGTCAGAGCATCCACACTTCTTTTGTGATGATCAGCCTTTGGTTGAGAAGACGAAGGCTGCTCAGCTGAACTCTTTTCTGCCACAGAAGAAGTCTCAGGATTTGGTAATGGATTAGAAGCTCCACCTTGTTCCCCAACTGTAGGGGACTCGGCTGGTGCACTTGAGTTGTCCATCGAATGCTGCACTTCATCTGCCCCATTACGTTGTTCATGGTCATTTGGTGCATGGCTCTCTCCCTCATGGGTTTCTGCAACTCTACGCTCAGCCTGATTGTCCCATTTTCTCGCTTGGGCGTCTTTGGCTCCATAAGCAACATTTTTATTAAGGTTTGAATAAAAATCAAGCAAAAAATCCTTCTTCTTGGTAACCTGTACAAATATTAAAATACAAAAAATGTCAATAATTAAAATCGAGAGAAAGGAATAAAACCATAAAAAACCGTGCCAGTTTAATTAGAAAAGTATGAACTAAAATGAGGAAGAAGGGAAACATTAGAATATGTTGAAATCCATTACCAATCTAGCTTGACAACAGATGTATGAAAACATGGTCAAAATTATGAGAAATTTAAAAAACGGGAACTTACATCATCTCTTTCCTCTTGAAGTTCACGCAAACGTTCCAGCTCCATTTGTCTCTCTCGTTCGGCAAGCTTCTTTCTATATGCTTCTGTAACAAATTTGTCTTTGTCAGCATAGAGATGGTCGTCTTTGCTTCTCTCTTTAGCAATCTTCTTCTCATACACAATCTCACGATATTGCTCTCGCTCTTTTGCTTTTTTAATCAGATTTTCAATATATTTTGGCTGCATCACAAAAATTGCAGGTTGATGATGAGTACCAACGTCATTTAGAAATAACCCAGATGAACAAGTTTCAGCAATAGCTCTCACAAAAGTAAAACAAAAAAATAAATTTAAACAAAATATTAAAAAGGAATAAGCACATAGCCTATTTGAAACCCAGTAACCAACCATCAACCATTTTCACTATTCTAACAATGCGTTGACAATGAAACTTCAAACCTTGAGTTAGTTGTGTCCATACATGTCAAACACCAATTCCCAGATTGACACTAACACCTTCATACAGTACTCTTGTTATTTTGAAAATACTAAATCTCAAAATCTTAATTCTATCTAAAGTTACTTTAACACATCAGGAAAATATGTTTCTATACAACCAGATTATCTAATTATGTATTATCTGTATATAAGCCTCTTCATATCTATGATTTTTCTGTGTCATTGCGTCATCCGCTATGTCCTATGTCATGTGAATAAACTACCGAAACAACAAAAGGGTACAATAAAGATGATTTTGAAATTTTTTTTATAAATAAATTACTTATGATGTATCCAACACAACCCAACAGAAATTTATTTTGATAGCAAAATGACTTCATTGCTATCTTAGTACAAAGCCAATATTAAAAGTTTTGAATAAAAGAAAGGAAGTTATAATCCAAAAACAAAAAAGAAAAAAAAAGATTCACCCTGTATCTTTAAGCTGATAACCACCAGAGTCATCATCATAATTATGATGTAAATGTAAGTTAGAGCTGTTCTCAGTTTCTCATTATACGGTTCTACATGGTTATAAACATAACAATGTGGCTGGTTAACAGTAATTAAGAGAAGATTCCTAGAACTGGAACCATACCTTTCTCTCTTCACGCTCTTGTGTCAATGGAAGAGTTTCTTTCGCTTTCATTTTGTCATAGACTCCATCATAATCAAATACGGATGGATCTTCCTCCAAGGCTTTCTTTTGCAGCTCCTCAACCTTAAGAAAAAGAAAAGCCAAAACGAAATTAAGATAATAATATAAACAGAGAAATACAACAGGAACAATAATAAACACCGAATGAAAAATATCAAACACCACGGAACATATAACGGAAAGATCAACTTACTTCCTTGAGACGTTTATTCTTGCTAGCTTGCATAGCAATTTCTCTCTCAATGTTATTCTCATCATCCTCATTGAAGCCAAAAGGGGTGGCAAGGGAGGGTCTTGGTGGCTGTTTCTTTGGCTTAGGTGGTCTAAGGTTCAAACCATACTTGCTCATTTCTCTGATGATATCAAAATCCCTAGTCAATAAAATCCCTAGTCAACTCGTAAAATCGGACGAGTTTACGTTCCCACACCCTAAAACCTAGGTCACGATTTATGCAGAACGAACCTAGGTAACAATTCCGTGGTTCAATGGTTCTCTCTTGCAAGTTTCTGTCCCTTTTGGGCGTCGATGTTGTCTTCTCCTATCACAAGAACAGATCTGTGTTGTGTCTTCCTGAGCTCTGCGTTTCGACGTTCTCCTTCGGATTATCCTCCACAGTCTCTGCGTTTTCATAGATGTGCTTAAAATTAGTGGGTTGGGCCATCTTGGGTTCTAGGTTTTTTTTACTCTTCTCTTTTGGATTGTTGGGTCTCGGTCCAATAACTTTTTTTTTTTATGTAAAACATAATATAATAATATATAATCAATTAAAAGGAATATGCAATATACATAGAATTCCAAAAGAGACAAGAGTGTTTTAAAAAGAAATAAAAAATAAAAGTAAATATGATATTTTAAATAAAATAAAATAAAAAGGGAAACATAAGTTGCTGGAGCCTATTTTTCATCAATATTATTTTTTAAAAATAAGAATATTAGATGGAAAGCAAATGGAATATTTTTATTCTAATAAAAAAAATGATAAAATTAATTGTTTAAATTCCAACATAACTAAATTAAAATATGAATTCTGATTTCTGTTATGATCATTGAAGTATAATCAATGTGTATCCCCATTTACAAAGTTCTCAAATTAAAATATTTGATCCGAACAAAAATGTTAGAAGGAAAACAAATTTTTTGATGAAGTTTTCAAAGATTTATTTTGATTAAAGAATTAATTAAGTGTTAATCTTAATAGTTGAAAAAGAAGTAGAAATGCAATTGATAAGTTCTATGAAGAAGTCAAAGGATGCTTGTCTTCACAAGAAAGACTTTGTCAAAGATAAGATGAAATATGTGATGGTGATTACAAGGTTCCATGTTCACTGCACCTGCAAATTGTTGATTGAAAAGTAAGCAAAAATGGGAGAGGTGAAGGTACTAGGGTTTTGGTCTAGCCCTTTTGTTCATAGGGTTATATGGGCTCTGAAGTTGAAGGGCATTAGTTATGAGTACATAGAGGTTGACAGACACAACAAAAGTGACCTACTTTTGCAGTCCAATCCAGTTTACAAGAAAGTTCCAGTGCTTATTCATGGAGGCAAAGCCATTGCAGAGTCTTTGGTCATCCTTGAATACATAGAAGACACATGGCCAGACAAACCATTGCTGCCAAAAGACAACCATCAGAAAGCCTTAGCTCGCTTTTGGATTAAATTTGGAGAAGATTCGGTATTCTTATCTACTTTCTTTACACAAGTTTTTTCTTTGATATTTATTCTCTGATTGGTGTTGTCCCTTTGATTTTCTTTCTAGATTGCCTGCATCACTGACCTGTTTCTTCGACCCTCCAAAGATGAAGAAGAAATGGCAAGTGCAAGGAAAAGGGCAGAAGAAACTATCACCATAATGGAAGAGGAAGGTCTAGGGGACAAGAAATTCTTCGGAGGCAACAACATTGGAATGGTGGACATAGCTTATGGATGCCTAAGTCATTGGTTGGAAGGGTTGGAGGAAATTGTGGGGATGAAACTGATTGAGCCAAACAAGTTTCCTCGGTTGCATGCTTGGACTCAAAATTTCAAACAAGTTCCTGTCATCAAAGAAAACCTTCCTGATTATGGGAAACTGTTGATCCATCTTCAATGGCGTATGCAGCAATATGTTACACAGTAGCAGAATAAAGAACTCAAAAGAGGTAATCTTAGTCATGGTTATAGCCAAAGGGAGTGTCGCAAATTCCTAAGTTGTTTACAGATGTTATGTTGCAGATGTTGCAGATGTTGCAGATGTTGCAGATGTTTTGTTATATATCTATGAAATGAAACAGAATTGTGAGAACTTTTCTTTGGAATATAATTGAAATCAATGGTTATTAAGTGCATCACTGATCATAATTAGATCATAACATAATCATTGTTGTTGTTTATATGTTAAATATTTGTTCTGTTTAATCATATTGAAACTAAATTGAGAGTTTTGATAGACATTAATTTCCTAATCATGGTTACTTTCACTTTATGCTATCAAGTGCATTTTTTCTAAACCAAACACTTTGATCCACTAAACTATGAAATTGTTAAAATCTCAAGTCTCAACCAACCATTTTTATGACTATAATTCATGACCCCTCCTCGCTCTATTCAAAGAAACACGTCACATTGGTGTTATCAAACCATACACGGATTTTCCAACTATGTTTAAATAAAAATTTACTTTCAATTATTATAACATTTTTTATATCTAAAAGATATTTTTATCGAAATTTTTTAGAAATTAAACATTTTAAATATATTTTTATTCTTGATAAATTGGTTTTTTTTTTTTTAATTTCTAATAAATTATTATAATTTCTATTAAACATTCACTATTTATGAGATTCTTTTATGTCAAAATATTTTTATTTAATAAATAATAAGAATATGAAAAATAAAAAGTAAGAAACTTTCATATATTATTTCTTTAAATAAAATTTAAAAAAAATTAAGAAATAATGTTTCAAAATTATATATTCTTAAACACTAAAATTAAATAAAATCATGATAAAAATTTAAAATATTTAAAAAAAAAATAAACAAATAATCTCTCTATTATAATATATAATATTGGAGGATATAATCAATTTAGAATATTCTTTAATAATTTAAAAAATATCATTATACATAATTTTACATTATTTATTAATAGAACATGAGATCAAATGGTTTATAAAAGGTATTTTTTAGTAGTATTTAGTGTGAAAACAAATTATACCATTTTATAACTTTAATAAAATATAGATAATAGTTTCCATGTAAACATTTTTTATGTAAGAAGTAAAGAATCTTATAAAGACTTAAAAGAAAAAAAATAATGTTATAATTAATCTAATTTATTCATCCAATTTGATTAATAATAAAAATAATATATATATATATATTAAAATTCAAAATAAATTAAAATATTATATTAAATAAAAATAAAAAATTAAATAATATATAACTAAAAAAAGCTTATAAACTATAGTAATAAGATTTTATGTTGATGATAAAATCATATTATTTTATATAAATTTTATTTATTATTTATTAGTAATATTTCTTAATATTACCTTATCTTAAATATTTAATAATATCTTATGCTTCAATTAAGAGAAAAATTCAAACATCCTGTGGTTGTTTAATTTTTTTAAGAACATTATTCCTGTTGTTTATCCTTAATGGATGCTTATAGATATATTTTACATCTTATAAAATTATTACTTATTTATTCTAATCAGAATGAAAAGGCAAAACCTACATCATTTGTTCTTTTCCTGTTAAACAAATAAATAAAGTAATCACATTCACTATTACCTGAATAATCTTTTTATGAAGAAGTTAAGTATACATATATCATATCATTTTTTTATTTTACTATTAACTAATAATTTAAGAAATATAATTTTTTTTTCTCTTAGGATAAAATAAAAGTATATGTTAGAAATTAATTTTAAGTTTATGTTATTTTTAAACATAAACACACTCATAATATATAACATATATTAATATATCTTCTTATATTTTTAATACCATCTCAATTATTTAACTTAATTTTTTTTATCTCGTTCCACCTGTATTTTCAATATCTTTACTTTTTCACTTAAATTTCAATATTTTTTAAAAGAAACTATCTTATTTATTATAAAGTTAAAATATAATATGTTGAAAAATGTTTATTTAATGTATATTTTAATATATATATATATATATAAAAGTATTTATTTATTATAATATTATACTCTTCTAATAGTCTTTTATTTTAACAAAAACTAACATATCGTTTTCGACCATAATATCGATAGATCTTGATAATCATGATCAATATATCTATTAAATATTATATTTTAAAAATTTGTTATATTACATTTATACATGTATTTTTTTTAGAATATGATATATGAAATATTATAACAATAAAATTATTTAATTATTTATATATAAAATATTTTTTACGAATGTTAATTATTTATTAAATATTTTTTTATATTTATTTTTATAAAAATTTTAATAAATTTGTTTGTAAATTTTTTTTCATAAATTTATTTATAAAAAAAATTATTAATTTATTTGTGAAAAATTTATTATAAATTTATTTACGGAAACTTTTTTATGAATTTGTTTATAAGAAAATTTTTATTAATTTTTTATAAAAAATAATACAAAATAATTTTTTATTAGTCTTTTATTTATAAATTTACGGTAGTAGAAAGTTTGTGAGAAAAATTACATTTTTTTCTGATTTTAAGTACTACACACAAACTTATTTAGTGAAAAATATGAATTTTTTTATAATGATATTTGTATTCAACAATATGGTTAAACACTTGAAGGAACATCTAAAAAAAATTAAATTCGAAACAAAAAATTTTACTCAACATAAAATATTTACGCTAAGTATGAAGTGGCTCAAAATAGTTTTTAGTATTTAACACATAATAGGTGTCTAAATGATATCATTATTTTTTTAAGTGTATCTCTAACATTATTATTTAGTCTATAAATATAATAATTTATATTTTTATTATGGATATACACTAAAATAAGATAACTACTACCTCCATTTTTTTTATAAAAAAAATTTAAATGTTTTTAGTTTATTTAACGATATATTTTTTTAAAATATCACAACTTTAATTAATGTCTGACCATACAAGAAAAACTACAAGCCAAACCTAAAAACCAGAAAAGAAAAAGTTATAAAACTAGTCCAACTATTACATGCATTTAGATATGAATGAAAAAGGAGAAGGAACTTAAAATATAAGAGAAACTTTTAGGTAGTAATAATGGCTCAATTATTGTGAAGTCGTGCATGTTCTTCTACATTTCTATTAATTTTGTATTATGTTTGTGACAAACCCACTATTATCTCACATTTATCAATAATATCTTTTTTGGTTGGTCTTGTCGTATTAATAACCATTAACACATTTATTTTTCTCACTAATTATTCTTCATTCGTGTGTTTACTTCACCATATCATGACACAAAATCTTAATGACATGTTTATTTGTTTTTTAGTAGGACTTTATGTCTTAATCCAATAAGATTAACCATTAAATGCTAATGCTTTGTTGTTTATTCTTTTATCTTGTCATGCTTTGCATCTCTCATATTTAAACTATTTTTTCCTTTAATTTATTTAATTTCACATTTATTCAAAATAATCATATTTATCTTCAAAAATAATTATATTACTTATTTCATGATACACGCGTGTGTGGAAGAACATTTCAAATATTGTTTACTTCATGTTTCACTAATCCTAACCCATTTATTAAGGAAATTTTATTATAAAAAATAGAAAAAGGTTTGCCCTAATTTCCTAACCTAGATTGCCTATCACTCCAATCAATATTAGATGCCAAATGTTGTCAATGGCAGGATGAGCTCAGCCGCCATTTTAAAGTTTTTTTAATAACAAAAAATGTGTGAAAGGAAACACTCTACTTTTAAACTAGCAACCCATTTATCAAGGGAAAAAAGGTGATGTACACTTTAATATAATTTTAATCTCTATTTTATCAATTGATAACAATAGACACACGGTTTGGGCAACAAAAGAATCATCACTTTTCAACCAAGATTATATATAATGTAAAATAACTAGTCATTATCTTCCAAATATAACAAATAATATATATATATATATATATATATAATTATGGTATGGAAATAATATATAAATTGTATAAAAAGTAAAAATAGTCGAAATATAATAGATAAGTATTCGATTAGTTTATTGTAAGATAAGTGTAGTCTAGATAAGTGTAAATAGTCTAGATAAGTGTAAATAGACTGAGACTCTCTTAATCTATTACATACTAGTCATGTGTTTTGACAAACTGAAATCTTTTCGATCAAGTACTCGTAGATAGGTGAAACATTGATCATAATAAGTTAACAGAATGAGACATTTCCGACTAGTGATCCACCACATGTTCAAATATAAACAAGATTAAGTAATTATAAATAAAGTAACAGACTGAGACTCTCTTAATCTATTACATACTGGTAATGTGTTTTGACAAACCGAAACCTTCTCGATCAAATACTCGTAAATAGGTGAAACATTGATCATAATAAGTTAACAGAATGAGATCTCCTGGACTAGTGATACACCACATGTTCAAATATAAACAAGATTAAGTATTAATTATAAATAAAGTAAGAGACTGAGATTCTCTTAGTCTATTACATACTGATCATATATTCTGACAAACCGAAATATTTTCAATCAAGTACTCGTAGATAAGTGAAATATTAGCCATAATATTAACCATAATAAGTTAACATACCGAGAACTTCTCAACTAGTGCAAATATAAACAAGGTTAAGTATTAATTATAAATAAAATAATACACTAATTAAGATAAACAAAATTTAGAAACCCTAACCCACTAGATAAGGTCACAAAAAATCATATAAATAAAAATAATAAATAACATATATAAAACTCATGATTAAATATATAATAATATTTATTAAATATTTACTGACTTGAATATTAGAATAATTTTATAATTTTATAAATATAAGAATTTTATAAATATACCTTCTTATGTGGAACGGGAAGAACCCAAAATTGTTTAGAAAAGAACATACATAATAGCGAGTGTGATTTTTATATTATTTTTTGGTATTCATAGCATTATAATTGTGTTTTGTTTTATATTTATGATCAATTAAGCCTGGGCTTATAATTAAGAACAATCCTCCATGATTTAAGAGATTCATTGTTTTCAATTAGTTGGAAATCTGAGATGGTTTTGCAGTAAAAAAGATTAACCTACGTTGTTGTCATGTTTCTGTGTCCTTCGTCCCACAATTCCACTGAAACATTTACAGTGTTTGGTTATGAATTGCAAAGGTTTACTATAAAGAGAGAAATGCACGGTTTCTTGTCCCACTGAATCATCATGACTGCTTGTGCCCATTTCATGATTCAAAAATACATTTACAGAAATATTTACAAATTAAAAAACTCTTTGTATCAACAAATTTCGAAATTCGAAAAATGTATATAAGAAAATTACAAATTATCTATTAACTTATAGAATAAAGAGTCATAGACATGGATGTTGCTGAATTATTGTATATGCATATATGGACATGCACATAGATATGAATGTAGAAGAAACATGTTGTGCATTATGTTATGCACCTTTCACTCTTCTTTGTGTCTTGTATGCAAATATATTGTCCTTTCCCCAACTACCCTTCACATCACGCGTGCGTGTCCTTTAACAACACCAACATCACCAATATTTGCTGGAATCATTAGGTGTTGCAGACTCTATCTATCCACTGCCATTTTAGAATTTGCCCACAGAAAAAAGTGGCAACTTTCGAGAAGCATTGGGTTAGGTTGGAGATGGTTGTTTAAGAATTTTCTTTCTTGGAAACTAAGGTTGGTTCTTAGAAAAATATCAATTTTGTTAGGAATCTAACATCTCTTTCTGCATACACTCAAAGTGAGAAAAGAGAAATAAAATTAAGTGGGTAACTTGTTCCTGTTCTTTTCTTTATCATTGTGGCCAAAGAGCTCATCCAAAGTTTCCCATTAAAAAGGCTAAGATTATAAAATCAAGATTTCATAATAGAAGTGTTTCACTTTTGAACGATCACGCTATTCAAGAAACTTAATTGGATATTTGGATTAGAGAGTGAAAGAGACAGAGAGAGAGAAAGGAAGAGAGGACTTCATCTTTATTTAAGAAGGCAAAGCTGCAAAGTTGGCGCATATCCGAGTCAATAAAGTTACTAAGTTCCTCCTAATTCCCTCTTAGAAAATCCAAACCAGGGAAAACAACAGTGATATTGCATGAATGCATTTAAAAGTGATACATGCATAAGAAAGAGCCCAACAAATGAATTAATGCAAGGAATCCACAATTTTTTTCTCTACTTTTGCAAATCATTGATGGAAAAGTTAAGCCTCTATTCCACAACTAATAATTCCTATTTCTTTCTTCTATTGTATTCCACAACTAACAGTTCTTGCATTAAAATATACAGTACACTGTACACCCCAACTAAATTTGTACTACTAGAAATGGACAAGCTGGTGTACACTTTTTTTTACTGAGTTTCACTCATGTGGCTTCTTGTGATGCAGCTTATTACATGATGCTTTGATGATATGTGTAACTTTGTTTTTGCTTTTGCCAATAGATTGAATAACACTCTATCTTTTGTGATCTGAGAAAAACTTGGAGGTTTAATTGCTTTCTTTTTCTTGAAAATTTTTGGAGATCATATTTCTGTGCAAGATATATAGCCAAATTTGTTAATCTGTACCTACCCTTCAACCCTTCTTTTTCTGGTTTAACTACGAAATTTCTTGTAACTTCACAGTATCTAATCAAATTCAATCAGTACCAAATGTCAATGTCCTTCCTTCATCACTTTCTTCCCCACACAACAGTAATATTAATCCTTCTTTCCCTTCCTATTAAACAGATAATGTTGGCCTGACCCAAAAGAAGGGTCACAGACAAACACGTCTGGTCGTGCCTTTCTTTCCCTCCAAGGGGCCATCCTTTTCTCCAAAACCATGTCACTCCTTCCCACTTAATTTCAGTTCTAATAAAGTGACAACAACAACATCATGAGTAAATGAAAGACAATATTCCAGTGAAAGTAAAAAAAAAATGCTAAACAAGCACACTATCGGTTGGTCATTTGGCCATTGAGCACTTCTAGTACACAATGCAGTAGCAGGTAAAGACAAAAAAATGCACTATCAATGTACAAAATCAATAGTTAATAACCATGATCAAATCCCTTAACAAAAATACTATGTGCTATCACCACCAACTACCTTTCCATCTTGCTGTAACTCACCACCACATCACTCCACTCCTCCCTCAATGCACCACTCTCGAAGATGAATACACCTTTCTACTCACCCTCAAAACTCGTATAAATCATTCCAAACACTAAACTACAAAAACAGAAACTTCTCCTCCACACAATTATTTCCACAGTAAACCCCTTTTCCCTCTACACCCCCCTAAAACCCAACCAAATAAATTCCCACACAACACACACACACACACACACTCCCATCACACCAACAACTAAAACATCAACGACACACCATGTTCAAAGTTCTGCTTCTCCTCTCACTCCTAACCACCTCTACCTCTCACAACCTATCATACCCTCATTTCCAACAACTCAACGTAAAACAAACCCTCGCACAAACCAAACTCATTCCCAACCCAACCCCAAACCCAACCCAACCATCCAACCAACACCACAAACCAAACATTGTCACTGAATCATCATTAACAAAATGGAAACTAAAACTACTCCACAGAGACAAAGTTCCCACCTTTAACAACTCCCACGACCACCGAACCCGATTCAACGCTCGAATGAAGCGAGACGCCAGAAGGGTCGCTGCCCTCCTCCTCCGCCTCACCGCCGGAAAACCCACCTTCGACCCGGAGGCCTTCGGGTCGGACGTGGTTTCGGGTATGGAGCAAGGAAGCGGAGAGTACTTCGTGAGAATCGGAGTTGGAAGCCCACCTCGGAACCAGTACGTGGTCATCGACTCAGGCAGCGACATTATATGGGTCCAATGTGAACCCTGCACCCAATGCTACCACCAATCAGACCCGGTTTTCAACCCGGCCGATTCCTCCTCCTACGCCGGCGTCTCCTGTGCCTCCACCGTGTGCAACCACGTGGACAACGCCGGCTGCCACGAGGGACGGTGCCGCTACGAAGTTTCTTACGGAGACGGCTCCTACACCAAAGGCACACTCGCTCTGGAAACACTCACCTTCGGACGAACCCTGATCAGAAACGTGGCAATCGGGTGTGGGCACCGGAACCAGGGAATGTTCGTCGGCGCCGCTGGGCTTTTGGGCCTAGGAGGTGGGCCCATGTCCTTCGTGGGCCAGCTCGGGGGCCAAACGGGCGAGGCCTTTAGTTATTGTTTAGTGAGCAGGGGAACCCAATCCGCCGGATTACTCGAATTCGGACGCGAAGCAATGCCAGTGGGTGCCGCGTGGGTTCCCCTCATCCACAACCCGCGGGCCCAAAGTTTTTACTATGTTGGGCTTTCGGGCCTGGGAGTTGGGGGCCTCCGGATACCCATATCCGAAGATGTTTTCAAATTATCCGAATTATGTGATGGCGGAGTCGTTATGGACACCGGCACCGCCGTGACGCGGTTACCCACGGCGGCTTATGAGGCTTTCCGGGATGAGTTTATAGCCCAAACCACGAACTTGCCCCGGGCTTCGGGAGTATCCATTTTTGACACGTGTTATGACCTGTTTGGGTTTGTGTCTGTTCGGGTCCCGACCGTTTCGTTTTACTTCTCGGGTGGGCCTATTTTGACCCTGCCAGCTAGGAACTTTTTGATCCCAGTTGATGACGTGGGAACTTTTTGTTTTGCCTTTGCTCCTTCTCCTTCTGGGCCTTCCATTATAGGGAACATTCAACAAGAAGGGATTCAGATTTCTGTTGATGGAGCTAATGGCTTTGTCGGATTTGGACCCAATGTTTGTTAAGTAAAGTAATAACCTTCCATGTATATCAACCACCTTATGAATTTTGCTAGTCTTAGTTATTTCACATGTTCTCTTCTATAGTTTACGTGATCATATCATGCATGTGGTCTTTAATTAATTGACTATTATTAAGTTGTTTGGGTTTTGATTTTGAGATGCTAAAGGTATATATATGTAAAAGGAATGCATGAAGAACTTGAAGTTTGTAGTGTGTTTTTTTTATGCTTATGCTAAAGGAAGGAAATAATATAGTATAATTTATATGGAAAGTGGTGGTCAAACTTTGCTAGAGTAACTCAGCATAGTCAAAAGAATCATAGAAAAGTTCATTTGCTCTATTTGGTGTTTGAGTAATGTTAATGGTGTGGAATGATACTGAAGAGGATCCAAGAGAACACTTTTACTCATTTTGAAGGTGGGAAATGATTTAGTTTCACTACTGATGGGTGGACATTGCTCTGACATCTTTTTCTTTTTTTCTTTCTTTCTTTCATATATAGAGATTCCCTTTGTGCTTGTGTGTGTGTGTGTGAAAGCTGGTAGAGCAATTGAATGATGAAAGAAGGGGAGCCACCACCATTATGGACATGTGAAACCATCAATAGGGACTCTGCTCTACCTTTGTTGGGACCTCAGCTTGGAGTGCATTCGAGCAATGACTTTTACAAAGCCAAGTCATTCCTGCTTTGCTTTTCCTCTTTTGAGGGATCTAAGATTAAGATAAATCACTAGGCTTTTTCTTTTTATTCCTTAATGTGATTGATTATTAGCACCAAACTCATACTTACATGATCCATTCACATCAATGTGAAGTACTTAGCTAGAATATGTCTGGTAATTTTAGCAGTGAAAATGATACTTTTCTTGTGCAGTCCTTCGGCTTTGTAAGCACTTTATAGGCCCACCATAAAGTAGCAACCTGTTGGTGAAAAATGGTGAAAGGAAAGGAATCTATTAGTGTACCCTTTCATCAGAGATTAAGATCATATAGGATATACTTTGCATTTTTTTCTGTGATCTGAATTTATACACTCATTGTTACATCAATGTTATTTTCTGTCTCAAAACATTAGCTCTAGTACTACTGATTACTTAATAATAATAATAAAGTTAAGCGGAGTCTTGTTCGTTCTCAGCATTGGTGTTTTCTTGTGTTGTCTACTACTTATTTTTAAGATCTGATATGCCATTAATATGAATTGATCACAAATCCAATCAACACAATAAATGCCTTGAGTTCTTAAGAATCCTTTGGCATGTAGCAAAGATGTTTTTTAACACTTCGTTACAAATCAAACATATTATTAATACAAGTTCAACAACAACAAAATTACCCCCAGTATATTATTAAGTGAGAGGAATACTAATACAAATTTATAAAGAAAATTATAACTCGTTAAGAAATTTGATAAAGTCATTCAACAACCTGTGTAAAGAAACATCGTTTTGTCTTCATATTAGTAACAATAGCTAAAGTGTATATTAAAATTACTTGTATTCGAAAGCTTTTATCTTAAAAACAAACTTACAACAAATCTTCAGTGTAGATTTATCCACTCATCGCAGAAACTACTTTTTATTACATATAACCAAAACAAAAATCTGAAGCAAAATCAATTTGTACAGAGCAATAATCAAACAAATTTATTTTCATAAAATCAAAATTCTGCACAATTAAGGATTAGTGAAATTATTTTCAATTATATATAAAGATGATTCATCAAAATTCTAATTGCAAATAGTAATGTTTCATTTAAACTTTGGAATTTGTTCTAAAATAAGAAACCACATTGATATGGTGAAATTATACCGGGGCGGGGGACAAAGCATGGAGGCTACCAGCTAGCTCTACAGTATAATCGGTAATTAAAAAGTGTGGATGTCTGTCTAGCTAGACAAACAATCTATGCTTTCCCTGCATAGTTGAAGACTATAAGAAAACTGTACACTACTACAAAAGAAAGGGATGTTGCACAAGGTCATATTTTCATAAGCCATATTATAATTTAATAACAATATTTACAGAGGGCCTTCAGCTATATAACAGCTTGGAGGACAAAATTGCCCTTGTGGGCTTCAAAACAGATCAAGTTACCACTTGGATCAACCAAGCCTCTCCTACCAACTTGTGCAACGGATGTCAGCATGCACTAAAAAAAGTCATATTCTCCTTCAGAACAACCATCTTAACACCATGCCAAACCGCCCAAAACAAACAAAATTTCAAATCGTCCATCATGGGAAGAACAATCAAGGAGAGGTATTGAGTCTAGACCATGAAAAGATATTTCAGATCATCCACTGTAAGGCGATTTCCAGACCCACCAGCATGGTCTTCCCCAAAAGCAGATGCAACCATTTTTCTCTTTTCAGCCTGCCAGATGGTGCAACAAAGGAACATAATCAGAATTTGTTATTTGATAGATACATACTATCTATACCTCAATCACAAACTTCCCCCTCCCATATATCAAAGCTTACTAGATAAATAACCTTTAAAAAAAATGTCATTCATGTGCTAACTTCCCCTTTTATCTTTTTACAAGATCAACTTTTCTCCTTGAACCGTAATAGAACTTCTGTAAAACTCACAAGTCCCTGCTCAAGGGTAGACTCATCTTTTTTGCATGTTAAAAAGAAAAAAGAAAGTAATTGTGGCAGCAAAATGTTATCTTTCAACTAGTTAATTTTTGTTTAATGTATTTAAAAACTAAGCAGTACTAAAAAGGAGAGTTTAAAGGAGAAAGCGAAAACAATTCAGAACTTGTCGATCATAGCAATTTCCAATCGGCGGCTCCAACATGTCCATGAATGAACTAATTTTGGCACATAAAAGAAAATTGAACTGAAAGATATTATACCTGAAGAGCCAGTATCCGATCTTCAACTGTATCTTTTATAGTAATCCGTGTCACAGTAACAGGACGAGTTTGTCCAATTCTATGGGCTCGATCAATAGCTTGATCTTCAGTTGTTGGATTCCACCAAAGATCCAAAAGAATAACATGACAAGCAGCAACCATATTCAAACCAAGGTTTCCTGCTTTTAGAGACATCAGCATAACAGTTATCTGAAACAAATTTCAATTAGTCAGACAATTGAGACACTTAAAGATAATTCAAGTCCAAGTAATTGCAAAAAATACTGATTACAATTGCAACAAACTTTATTGATATAAGCATGAAGAGGATTAAATTTCATACTACTTCATCTACTAACAATAGGTTCTCATATTGCTTTGTGTCATTTATTGATTTGCATAAGAAAGTTACAGCTATAACAATGTTGAGAAGGGCCAAACCTCAGGTTCAGTATTGAAATCCTTAACAGCTTTGTCCCTTGCACCCAGAGTCATCCTACCATCAAGTCTCCTGTACGGTATACCAAATTGACTCAATGATGTCTCAACTAAGTCCAACATGCTAGTCCACTGGGAAAAAACTATAGCCTTTATGGGTCCTTCAGTTGTGGACTCTGAATACTTTCTTGTGTGTTTTGTAACCCTAAAATCAGAATCGCAATCTTCATGTAAATTATCACAAGACAGTGTATCTCTACAACATCCAGAGGAGTTTGGTAAGTCAGAACTAGATATCTTCACGTTACAATTTAACTGCAAAACCTCAAGAACAGCTTTGATTTTAGATGAAATGTAGTCACTCTGCTGCACTAGCGAATAATCACAAAGATGCGAATTTGCAGAACTAGAATTGCCACCATCATCAGAGATGCAACTCCTCAAAGTAACTTTGGAGAAAACAAGATCATCACCAATTAGTTCTTTACAATTAACTGCAGGGCACGTATTATCATCACCAGTCAAATATTCTGATACACATTGATAACAGAAGACATGGCCACACATCGTAATAACAGGGCCATCAGGAGGATCCTGTTGAAACCACAGTACATATCAGCCAGAGCCATTATTAACATCAAATCACTACTTACCACCATCTATAACAGGTTGAGAAATCAAAATCTAAAAATTTCAACAAAGCAATTTTAATAAAAGTCACATAAGTTCAGTAATCAATCAATAAAATATGGTATCGCTAAAGAGGATCACAACCTTGTCGTACTGTCTCTTCATCTTAATAAATTTTTCTTTTATCAACAAAATAATAAAATCATTTACTGGAAAAAATAATATTTAAGAGCTGGATAACAACAATGAACTTAAGACTAAATTAAAAAGAAGTTGGGTGTGAAATGCACTGAGATGCAATTGACAGTTTTGGATATTTACCAACGCTACTAAAAACTTTCCATAGAAAAGCTACAAATATTTCTTATTATTCTGGGATAATAAACATGTCTATTTTTTAAAACTTCACAACTAGAACCCCTTATGGTTTAAACTCATTAGCATAATCACATCATTTACTTAAATAGAACATGGGTGTTCAACTTAATCCAATTTAGTAAACAAACAACGTCCATGGTGAGCGTAAATATACCACACTCCTAAAAGAATATCCATACAAATTTCAGTTAAAAGTCAGTTCATCACATTTCAAACCTTGAAGCCTACCTCCAAATGTTAAAAAGAGCACAATAATATAGGAACAAAACAGCATAACTTTTATAAGATATAATCAAAAGGATCTGGAGTATCATCACATTCACAACAAAGGATACGAATGATAAAAATATTGCATCTGAATTTAACTCACATTGCAAACTTGACAGATAGCAAAGGTTGCTTCCAAACAATTAAACAGATTAATTAGCATTTCCCTTGGAAGATTTTTTGCCATTTCAACAGAATCCTTCCCAACAGGATCTGAATCAACATCTTTAACAAGAAGCGGGTGATCACAAGCCTGTCGGAGACGTAAGAGCATTAAAAGAATATTAGCATAGTTTTGGTTCACTGTCCCAGCAGCAGCATATGCCTGCAAAATACAAGCTTTTAATGTCAGATCCACAATACTTCAGAAAAATGAGATCAAATGAAAAAAAAAACATCTATAATTTGCAAAACTGTATGCTAGACACTAATAAGTTAGATACAAAGAATGAGATATGCGAGATTTAAAATCTCCACCAACCCCAGCACTTCTTAAATATTAAGTATATGACAACCCATAACTGATTCACCTATGCAACTAGGTGGGAATCTGAAAGAAATGCACGACAAAATTGAAGCTTTCGTATGTTTATGAAAGTAAAAAACAATTTAGTAATCATGCATGATTTAAAAAATCACCAATGAAATGATATTAATAGCATAAATTAGCATATGCACTTCAGAACTATTTATTAAAAGACTCAACAGCTATATTAATTTAAAATTTTAGCATCAGAAACATTTTGTCTTTATGTCTTAGTGCTCTAAACCATATGATAGAAAAATTATTCGATGTGTTGCATGGGAGGCACGTGTGTTAAAGGTAGTTAAGCAATATTTTTGAATGGGAGTTAATTATGTGAGTTTCTAAATAGAATGTTTGATGGATGTGATTCATTGTGTTAATCTTTTAGAATATTTCTAGAATATATATGCACACACACAAAATAAGAAATATCTAAGAATATCTTAATGGTATTTTAGAATATTTGACAATATCTTTAGGATATAATCTGATATCAATTTCATCTAATAGATGAAGCAATCTTAGAAATTGTCTCCTAATTTCTTTATATGTTCGAATTTATTTCCTTTATTATTAGTGTTACTAACTCTAAATCTATGAGAGGGCTTGAACTTGTATAAGTTTACAATAGTACTTGACCTAATTCTTATTCTTATTACAAATAAGTGTTAACTGATTTGTATTTAAAATACACTGTATCAATATAATACAATATTACTAGATTGACATTCTTGCTTAATTTAAAAGTAAAAAATATCCACTAAATGGAAACAGTTCCCAACAGCATAAAAGAGAGAGAAGAATGTAAGGAGTCCCATGTTGAGTAGGATAAGCTACTTGATGTGGTACTTAAGTTTTGAGACTTTTCTACCTAATGAACTATTCTTTGGGTTGGGCTTTCCTCTTGTACTTAATTCCTAACAATTGGAGCTTTCATTGAAAGTTAGACCGTAAGACCTCTAGACTAGATTAAGGTAATAGAGTACATTGAGTAGGATAAGCTACATGACAAGGTATTTAAGCCTGAGGCTCTCCCACCTAATGAACTAGTCTTTTGGGTTGGAGTTCTCCGTTTGTGCTTAAGTCCTAACATAGAACTACTCTTGATCTTGGGTAGGAAAATTTTTCAGAAGTTGTTTTGTGTGCTTGAAAAGATTTAACTTAGTTACATATAAGAGAGCATTCTTGGTCTTTTGTCCTCATTCCTTACCGAAACCCTATCATCTCAAATTAATACAAGAAATTCAGTTCTACAGGTCAAGTTGAATCTTATTTTACAGGCTGCCAATATTAATTTAGTGTCTACCCATTCTGCAGAAAAATAGACAATTACTTTTACCACTATCAAAATGAACTTCTAATTACTAAGTTTAAAATCTCATTAGCAAAGGGACATTTCTGGATGCTCTATTTAAAAAAACAAAAATGTAAAGTGACAAATTGTCCAAGTTACTATAACATAAACCAATTTGAAGGAACAAACCTTAAACTGAGAACGTGAGTCTGATTCCAACTTGGTGTAGAAGGCCCGCTCCTCAATGGAGAAATCCACTTTACTGAGCTCAATTGTTTTAGGAGGCAAATTGATTATTGGCTTCCCATCAAGTACAGTTCCTATCCAAATGCAACAAGTTGATGTTATAGAACAGAAGAGGCCAATACTCATACATATTTGACTACAAATCAAAGGGAAATTCACCTCATACACAAATCAAAACCTAGATGGCTAAAATGTTCAGTCCACTCGTGTATCCAAACAATGTTGTGTTCATAGTCAAACATACAGAAAAAAAAAAAAAAAGCAAGTCATTACATTCTACACAATGGGAATGGTAAAAGAAATTAGGAATGAGTTCGCTAAATAAAAGGACAAATTTCAACATTTATAAACATCAGAAAATTTTGCCAAAAAAATAATCAGTCTGACAATGTAATACTATGTACAGACTATACTGTCATTGTAAATAAATTAAATTCATTAATCCTGCCTGGAGTGATGAAGAAAATATGTTCCATCTGATTTGTAACTATGTTATGGTCTTCTAGCAACCTAACTTAAGAAAAATAAATTTGCAAATAAGGCAGTTAAGATTTGAATGCAGAAGCAGAGTCCCCGAGATAGTGAAGATGAGAAAACTGTAACTCTATTCCTTAATTCAAAAAGTACAAGGATGTACATTATATAGAGATTCTACCACCACAGGAATAATAACTACAATAATTAATAATGACTCTTTGTTTCTCTCCAATATCATTACAATAATTGATAATATTTCTCATAAATCAACAATATCTTCTTGTAACTCAACACTATAGAATTGCTACACAAAAACAAAGTGGCTACCTTTCGTGACATCTAATGAAATGGTGTCATAACTACTTCGTCCATCCCCCATGGTGGTGTTTATGGACATTTCCAAACTTGACATACTTCTTCTTAATGTAGTAATGATATCATATGGGTGAGACACCAAACCTAACATGCTACCTACTTAGGTCTTTAACCCTTTGCATATGCAATCACATAAAGTATTTTTATATTTTTACTGGTATATAAAAATATAAACCTATGCCTAGCATTCTGATGGAAAATTTCCAGAAAGGGAGAAAATAACAAAAAAAAAAAAAATACTGACACCAAATACAATATTTGATAATATTACCATGGATGCCACGGCCAAATTTATCAAAATTATGGAAAGGGACTTTGTAACCCTCTAAGAACTCTTTGCTGATTAATGACAGTTTTTTGACTCTTGAGAAAACAGTAAATTTACATTATATACAAGAATGGATTTCTACTGATAGTAGAATGGTAGTACGTTAGTAACAAAGGTCAAACATGAAATGACAAGAAAGCATTGTAAGAAAGATTATGAAAATGATGACTTGACTTAAGAGGAGATCAACCAGAATATTGCAAGGACACTGAAAACCCAAATCATGCCAGCAAAAAGGTAAACATGTAAAATATATCATCAGTCGGGACATGAGAAATCAGAATATAAGAAACTCACCTTTTGTACGACGTAGCATTATGGCCCTTAAAACTGCTTGAAGTTTCTTGTAACCTTGTCCGGAATCTCGGGATATTGGAACCTTTATGGTGTTGTAGAATGATTTATATACAGCATAAGGATCATACTTTAGGAATCTAAAGTAGCTATACAAATCATCAATAGTATTTTGAATAGGCGTTCCAGATAAGCACCACCTTCTTTTGGCTCTAAGGCTGCAGCAAGCTCTAGCCACCTGAGTTCTATGATTCTTTATTGTTTGAGCCTCATCTAGAATAACCCTAAACCAACCTACTTTTGCAAGAGGACCAGAACCACATTCCATAGAACTGTCAATTCCTTTTCTACCTTTTTTACTCTTCTTATTTCCATTAAATGGTTTTTTCCTCTTTTTACTAACAGAAAACTCAGAGGATAACCCAAATCTTTCCGCATTTTTGTCTTCCATATCATCCTCCTCAACTAATGGTTGCTTAGGAACTTCATTAGTCACAATAGAGTATGTTGTTAGAACCACATCAAATTTTGCAAGTTCTACAGGATCCTTTGTCCTACTGCCCCCATGATAAACTAAAACAGAAAGCTTTTCATCTCCAACTTTTTCATCAAGTTCCCTGGCCCACTGTCGAAGAACACTAGCAGGGCAGACAACTAGTGTACCAGCAGCTGGCCTTTTTCTGCTGGGTGCCTGTGTTAAGCTGCTAGGTTCTCTATCACGTTTTACATCATCGGATTCCTCACTAATTTTATGTTTTTCCACATCTACACCACCATTGTCGTCATCGTCATCCAAATTCAAAGCTTCAGTTTTATGATTGCATGTATCATCAGTTTTTGATTTTGACTGTAATGACCTCAGTGCCAGAATGAGGGAAATCATCGAAATTGTCTTTCCAAGACCCTGCTTGAACAAGGTTCTAATATTCAGGTAACAATAATCAGAATTAAATGTAAAGAACTGTAAGTTAAAAAAATTATCATCAAACACTGACCTGATCATCAGCCAAAATTCCCCCCAAGCAATGCAAACTCTTGGTTTCCTTCTGAAGCATCCAAGCCAATGCAATTTTCTGAAATATAAAGTACTCACAAATAAATGGCCCAGAACAGAAATAATAAATGGCCCAGAACAGAAATAATAACAGAAACTTAAGAGACAAGCCATAATACCTGATGCCTCAGAAGAGAGACAGACAATACACCAGCAGGTAAGTCATATTCTGTTTTAGGTTGACTGATATCCTGCGATAACCAAATTCAAAATTGACAATAATGATTCTCAATGACCATAACACACGAGCACTGAAATTTAGGTTTTTAAAGCACCTTCCACAAAACCAAGTGAAACTCAAGATTAGGTTAAACCACTTTACTTTAAAACTAATTGTATTTTTCCATGCACTAACTATTGTTGTGCGGTGTTACTTCATTTAGAGTGTGCTTGGTAGACACGAGAGAGAAATAGGTAAGATGGAAATAAGTAGGTATGGTGGAAATAGATGAGAAATAAAGTGAGAATTAGAGGTGTTTAGTTGAAGAAAAATATAGAAGAGATAAGGAGAGAGATAGAGTGATGGGTAGAAATAGGCAAGAAATAGTACAGTGGGTCCCACCAATATCCCAAGTAGTCAGCTTTGACAACACATCACCTAAAAGTCCCAAACAAAGCTTCACACTTGAGAAAATATTTTTTCACTAAACTTGATAAAATATTTCAACTAAATGATTTCCAATCAAACTTAACAGAGGGAATATTTTCTTCATACAACTTAATTTAAGTTGTTAGTCTACAAACACAATGATAAACAGCATGTAATACCTGTAATGCTGCCTCATAAATTAGTCTCTCATCATTTTCGGCAGACCTTTCATCACCTGCTCCAGAACGATAAGCAGATTCACTAGGAATACCAAAGTGTGGAATAATGGCTTTTCCAAGCGCCAATGATGATGGAAGAATCCTGTTCCCACCATTTTGATACAAGAAACGATCTTCATCATAGCCCCTGCTAAAATTGTCACGAATGTAGCCCCTGTCACTAGATGTGCTAGGTCCTACTCCCTGGCGACGATTCTTATATGCATCATGAAGTTGACTACTACTCGCATTATCTTTTAAATTGTTTAATCTGCTGTCTGATGCAAATGAAGAAGAAGGAAGAGACCTTGTTGCAGAAGGCTGAAGAGATGAAGGAAGGGTCCTCTTGAAAGCTTGCGGAGATGACATTTTCTCATAATCTGCACCATGAGAATTTGAAATTCGGGAATTAACTGTTTGTTGCTGACTTGTGCTTCCATTTTGGGCATGGTAGGAAGGTTCATCTCTTCGTGCAATTCTGTGGTTCAGTGCAGTGGTGCTGGACACTGGTAATGTATGAGATTTGATTTGTGAACTTAGGTTTGAACTATTTGCCCCTCTTGAAGAATGGTCCTGCCTACCATAAACTGCACATAATATTGCATGTAAGATGATTAGTAATTTACAAATTATATATTAGAATGGAGCTTTTACTAAAGATCAACTGAAATCTTTCAGTCAGTAGTTGTACCCCATTGTGGAAGAGTTCTTTTCGGATCATCTATCTCCTCCAAGTCATCATCTGACGAACTAATATATATACACCCATCCATGAAATTCAAACAATGTATCTTCCCTCAGCCACCCTAGATTCTATAAACAGAACCATAAAATGCGGTGCCAACCTGTAGTAAAAAAGTATCATGAACATACTGATCCACATGACAACACATGATAAAGAGCCATAGTTTATAGTTATTAATATTGGATAGCGGTATGTAGCAAATAACTCTAAAAATCTATAGCGAGCAAGCGGGATGACCACTATTTTAAATATTATATTACAAACTAAAAAATGAGTACTAAACTGTGCGCGTATAAATACTAAATAATCAAAACAAAATTAAAGAAATCAAGCTAAATAATAAGTCACAGTTTACAAACACAATCACAATGAATTCAAAAAGAAAATAAAACATAACAATTTAGATGGAAAAAAAATAGAAGAATGTGAACTGGAAACCTAAATGAAAAAGAACAGAACCCCGGATAAAAGTAGTCCTGTAAAGTGTGAAGGAACAGAAGTCAAAATAGAGGTATGTTATGTGATTTTCCCAAAAAAAGAAGAAACAATGAAGTTCGAGGGTATAAATGTATGTGCCACAATAGAGTGCAAACAAACAATTTGATGTGGCCGCAGTTAGAAATCAATCCATCAATTGACCACTATGGATAAAGCTTCCCCAAATGAAAACACCTTCACTCCGCTGTTCTGTTCGCCTCTGATATTAAATCAGAAACTCAAACCACTTATAACCATTTACCTTATAGCAACCCACCCAGGGGTACACTTTGAATTGATTCATAATTTCTATTTTTTTACAACAAACAAATGCAACTAAGATATTAAAAAATGTGGTAAAAATCTGATTATTCCTTTTTCATATAAATCCAAACAATAAATGAGAGGGGGAAAGAAAACGAAAGTATAATGCCACATTAAAATCACTATATTATCAGGCAACCTGTGGAATAGGTGTTGAAGCAAATGGGTCCCACTTACAAAAATCTTTTACAGATAAAAGTAATGATGATTTCATTAACAGAAGAGATTAGATATTGGAAAATAATTAACAAAATTGTTACTTAGATAGAAAGACAAAATATCCAAAACAACATCCCTCCATTTCCATTGAAGAGTAGAAAAAATGCCCCCCAAGACAACATTAACAGTCCTGCAGCAAAGGAAGTATGGACTATGAAGTATTAATGAGGATAAGCACATGGTTAGATCCTTTCCGTCAAGAGATTACTCGAGATGATTAATAACAAGTAACAAATTCTTAGACCCACGCTGCACTTCATCTCATCTATCCATCTCCTTAAAAAGACCTTTCTAACCAACTACAATACAATTAAATTCACAAGTAGCGCTCAAATCCAAACAATCACTGAAATACCTACAGAATTTTCCCTCCAAGTAAATAACATAAAATTGAGTAACACCAAAATCAAATTATTTTCCATCTTATATCTATCAGCGTGGCAACCTATCATCAATCAATTCTAACAAAAGCACATCACAAATGAAATCTATATTCAAATGAAATTAAAAGACAATTAAGACTAACATATACACAACCATTCTGTATAAACAATGAAACACAAGTCTTTTCACCCATTAAAGAAACAAGGTGCATGTATTTCCACCATTTAAGAAATCCATATTCCAAATGACAACAACAATTGTAAAAAGAAGACCAACAAAAATAAACATCCAAAGCAGATTAACCACATTGCAAAGGAAAGAGCGGAACCAAAATTCAAAGCCTGCAAAACCACCAAAACCTCGACCATTGGGAAAACAAAAGGTAAATATCGAAGAATTGTGAGAGAGTATTTGAATTGAGAAATGTGTGCAAGAAAAAAAACGATCTTGGGAGAAGAAATTGAAGGAAGCAGCAGTAGAGCATTCAGAGAGACTAGGGTTCTCCCTGACTTTGCACCAAAACGCAGTAAGCAATAGTAACAGAGGATAAAAACGACATAGGTTGAAGATGGTAGGAGTTCACTTACGCAAAATCTGAGGGAAACACGGACGAGGGATTACACTTCGACAACAACGATGATTCACCACTCAGACTTATGCCCCAGTCCTACGTCCACCTTTTATTTTTCTTCCCTCTTATATACTATTTCTATTCTTCAACTTTGACCTTTACTTAATTGAAAATTGATTTCAATTTCGTTACATTTATGTTATTTATATAGTTATTTGAAAGAGAATTTGTAAATAGTTTAAAATATGTCTATAAGTTTGTTTGTTTTTTCATTTATTTTATACAAAGTTGTAATTTGTGTGAAAAAATAATTTAAACTTTCTTTTTATAAAAAATAAAAATCAACTTATATATAAGTAATTTAATGAAAGATATTTATTGAATTTTTTATTCAAGTATGACAAAATTGACATTTGATTAATCTCCCTCTTATCATAAACAGAAGAGTATAACTTATTATGATTAGATAAAATACTCAAATATAACCTCCTTATCTTTATAATTTATCTTGTTTCACATAAATAAAATATTCAAAATATTAATATTATATTATATACCTTGATGAAACTTTCAAATTTTGAATTAATTAATTTTTTAATCAAGTAATATTATTTTATTTATCTGTGTTTGTTTTGCTTTTCATGAGAAGAAAAATATCAAGTTTTGACTTCAATGCACTGTTTCCCATAACATTAGTTTCTCACTTAGGCTGGGTTTAGTTATAAGGATTTATTGTGCATGAAAAAAAAGTCAAGAAAAAGTAAAATGTTTTTTTACTTTTAGTGCACATTTATGTGCATTTAAGAGAAAGAAAAATAATAAAAAAAAAGAGAAATTTTCTTCTAACATAACAAGAGTATTTATTTATTTTTAAGTATTTGTTAAGAGTGTATTCATAATAGATTACTTGATTGAGTGTTTTTTTAAATAATAATAATAAATAAATAAATAATAATAATAAAATAATGATAAAATTATTAATAACATTATTAAAATAATATTTATTTTTTATTTTTTATTATAAATTTAATAAATAATTAAGATATTATTAAAAATAATTAAGATATTATTAAAAATAATTAAAATATTAGAAAAATATTAAAATTTTAAAATTATTTTAAAAAACATATTTTCTTAATAATAAATGTTTCTTTTTTTTACTCACCTCTTAGCCTAAACCATTTTATTTCCTATTTTCCTTTTTCTTTCCACTTTTTCAAATTTTTTCCCAATCCAAACAAAACCTTACTTTTAAAAATAATTTGTAATTCAATTTGAAGTTAGAAAATTATAGAAACATGAAAGTAAATGTTAAGTAACCATTTCAATTTAATCAACAACTTAAAATGTTCAGCATATAGTTGTATTATTTAAGAAAATACATTTCTTATGATAATTATGTGTAATTTGAGTAAAATAATATCTATAGTATTTTATTATATATTTAGTTATTAAATTATTTTATAATTTTGTTTCCAGTTAAAAACCACATATATTGATTCTTAGGAACTTTTCACATAATAATGATATAAATTCACATAAGTTTTTTATGATATTTGTATTCATGTAGTTTAAACTATCAATATATAATATTATCTTAAACTCAATATTTACACTACTTTACATAACATAATATTATCTTCCCACTTCATTAATATTATAATTTATCTAATCAATATTTATTTTCATCGTATATAAAAATATTTAATAACTAACCTATCAAATTAAGTGTAATAAAATATCTGAAATATAATAATTTTATTTATATTTGATTTAAAATATTCAAACAAAAATTAAACATGTTTTTATTTTATTTTTTATTATTTTTAATTATTTTTTATATTTATATTTAATATTTAATGATGATATTTTTATTACAATATATGATAAAAAATTAACATTATTTTAATTATTATGTACATATAAATATAATATTTAATAATATTTATTTATTATTATGAAATTGATAAAAATATTTTTAAAAATTAAAGAATTTAATTGATCAATAAAAATTACATGATTTTTGAAAAACTATTCACAGATAATGATATATTTAACCTAAAATTTAGAAGATAATATATAAGAAAAGAAAAAATAAAAATTTCTTATTTTTTAAGAAATAAAAAACAGTAAATAATTCTATATATTTTATTATTATATTAAAGTTTAATGTAAATTATTAAAGTTTAATTATTTAAAAAAAAAAGTTCAAGATTATAATAGGCATCAAAACTAATGTTAGTGAGGGAATAAAGTGTAAACATAAAAATAACGATTAAAAATTATTACAAAATAAAAATATAATAAAAATGAAAATGAAAATTATATTTATTTTGTAAAAAAATAAATTAAATACATAATTGATTTGATAATTTATTATCACTATTACATTTTAATGCATTCTTCCTATCTTATAAAGTCAAATTCTTAAATTTAATATAACATTTATTAAGTCTTTAATATTTAATCATACAAATTTAAGGTAACGGTTATCACAATAATTAAAAAAAAAAAAAAACTAATGTTATAGTCAATCATGATTAATTGTCAATTAAAACCAATCACAAATTATATAAATTCAGAACTGTATTATAGCAATTAAAAAAAAACAGAAAACAAAGTTCTTGTTTCGGACGAGAATGTGACCAATGGAAATAAAAGTTAATTTATTTTAATAATAATACTTCATTACATATCAAACTAAAATTTATTATATTAAAAAAGATAAAATAAATCGTACTAATAATAATAACTATGGTTGTTTGTAGAAAGGATTTTGAAAAAATACTATTTAATCTCATAAATTTTAGATTATATGATATAAAGTGAGAAATAAAGAGTATTATATTATGCAAATAGTTTATTTTTATTAAATAAATTAAATTGCATAACTTTTTTTCTTTTTCTATTCTTTACTTAAACTCTATCAAATAATCAATATTTAATTTTAAGAAAAATCTTAAACTACTTCTATTTTCATTCTTTATTTTCTCAAAATCAAAGAGCTTAAGCTTGATCACTTTAAATATAATTTATTTATCAGGTAATGAAAATTTTAAATATTTTAAAATCTAACGAAGATTATCTGCAATATTATGAATGAAGCACTTGTGGTAATCATTATATCCAATCATCCATCCATCACAGTCAAATATACATCCATCCAATCAAATATTTTGGAAAATGATATCAACATTCTCACTTTCTCAGCGAAATTTTAGGCCTTTCACTGTGGAAGATACACCCTTCAGTATTATGAACAGCATTCCTTATTTTATGTCAAAACAAGCACACTAACAACACTCATTACCAATAAAATACAATGATCATGATTTTCATTTTCTGTTCTAAATATTGAAAGAAATGTTCATCCAATGGCACCACACCACATCTATAGATTGACTTGATCATGCTTTGTTCTAGAACTTGCACTATCTGAGAATCAAACACATAAAAAAACAGTATAATACATGACAGATAAGTTCAACAGACACTATATTCTATGCATGAATACTTCTTTAGCAGAAAACTGTTCATTCTGTCATAGTTTTTAAATGAATAAAAGTTAAGCCCTATTAGTTTCATCATTATTAAATAAGTACAAAAGAACACTTGAAAAGTGTTACTTGTACATAGTTATTATATCTATCTATATATATATACTATTATTATTATTGGAGTAAGAGAAAGTATCTGTGAAAGTGGTGTCCCCGTACACTATCCATGTCCATGTGCCTGTCTATCTATTCTATACGATACCGTGGATTACCCGGTTGAAAGTAATGACCCTCTTTCTCTGTCACAAAACACAACAACTGCAACATCAATTCCTAGGAAAAAGCTACCCTTCAAACTTCTCCTCCAAGCCATCCATTCACACAACATAGATATTAGATACAGCAAACACAAACACAAAAACTCCCTCTTTCCACGTTATTCTCTTGTGCTACTAATATATATAAGTCCTTGCAGCATTAACTTTTACTCATCTCTTTTTCTTTCTCTCTCTCTCTCTCTATCTGCTGCGCTGAAGTTGGGTTGGCTATTTATGATGTATTGTTGTTTCGAATTTGTGCCTGGGATGGTGGCTGTGCATGGCAAGAGAAGGTTGAGGAGTTTGTTTTGGAGGGTGAGAGCATATGTGAAGAGGCAAATGAAGAAGAAGGCTTGCTCCTCTAAGAACAACTTTAACTACGACCCTCTTAGTTACTCTCTCAACTTTGACGATGGCAGTTTTCTCTTCTTTTGTCAAATCATCTCGCACACCAGTCATAATATGTGATGCTGATGATGAAGATCTGCTAGTTAAGAGTTTCACTTCACTTGTTTCTTTTTTGGTTCTCCATCTCGTGTAATTTCTGCTTCATGCTTTTGGTGTTGTATGTATCAAATGGGAAGAACTTGAATCTTGCTTGCTTTATCTTTTACTTATTTTCTATGTTCAAGATAGCACTTTACAAACTGCGGGTAATTGCTGTGTATAGAATTTCGAAGTATAAACAGCAGCAAGTGTAAACTTGTGGAATCTGGGTAAGGGCACTAACATAACCTCATAATGGTGTTCTAATAATGCATATTTTCTGTGATTATAAAAGATATACCGAGAATGTAAGTAACTATAAAACCATTATAATGCCTTAACTGAGATTGCAAAGTGGGGAAGATAAAAAGTATATTTTGACAAATTTTTAGTACAGTTTTTGGAAAGATCTTGTAATGCACAATCTGTGGCATTCGAGTGCAGTACCCGTGAGTCAGGACGTCTCATATACACCGTGTTCAGTCTCACTTGTATACGCAGACCAACTTCTGCAGAACTTCTGCACAAAGACTTTTACCAATCGCTTTCGTTCCCAACATCTTCCTCTGTATTTACCCAAACAATAAAATCAACACAAATTCTTCTTTTCATTCTTCTCATTTTAATTACTTTCAGCAAATTTTATCACCAATCACTGTAAAAACCACGTTTTAAATTCATGGGTCATTTAATTTATAATCAAGTTTTTATCTTACAATATGTAAATGATAACTCATTTGTTTCCTTTAGACACTCATAATTAATAATGTTTTTTGAAGATCATAGGAGTTTTCAAATTCAATTTATTTGTTAAGTACATATATCTCTCGCGTTTAATCTCGTCAAAATTTAATTTTCCGCCTATATTTGTTATTTTCGAATAGGCTCAACTCATTATATAATAGGTGATTTTTTTTTTTTTTAATTTGATTGATTTTTTTTATATATTTTTAAATGAAAGAAGCATATGTAAAATGTAAAAAAAGAATAATAAGAAAAAAGTAATGGTTAAATTATGAAAATGTATTAAAAGTAAGGGAAGGGAAGAATGGGCCAATAATGAAGGAAAATTGACAAAAGATTATGAATAGGCCCAATATGAACTTGGCCCATTATTTGATAAAATGGATCGGCGCCAGAGTGAAAGCATGGAAAATTGAAATGATAAGGAAAGAGCGCGGATATTGGCGCTAAAACGAAAAACATGGGTATTCGATTTTCCCTCCTTTGATTTCATAGTATATATTCCAAATTGCAAATTGGAAACCTTCGTGTTCCCACTTCGAATTGAGTGTATTTTGAATCTACAGAACTGCGACAAGAAATGGCTTCTCAGACGAGGAAGAGAGTTGACGCCGTTGATTCTCGCTCTGCTTCCGTTCTCGTTCGCGCTAAAGATGGCAGTGCTTTTGCGCGATGGTTCGTTACTCATTTTCAATGCTTTTAATCCGTTCGTCTAAATCGAATAATTTGATTGAAATGCGAATTTGTATTGTTGTTAACCTTAGCAAATTAGGTTTTAGGTTTCCTATTTCGCGATGCTGTTTACTTCTTTTATTTGCGATTCGACGAATTGTAAAGCATATTCCATTCTATTTGTGTTTGCTGATGTGATTGTGTGTTTTCGTATCGTTTCTCTGCAGCGACGATTGCAAGAAGAATGTGCCGGTGGCACTCATCGACATGCACAGTTGCAGCCTTGAGGCTAAAATTAAAATGAACCTAGGTATGGCTGATTTTTTATCGTCTTAATTGTTTTGTTTTTTAGTTGCTTTGTCGTAAATTTGATTTTGTTTGATTGTTCAGATGCTCAGGTTGTGGAACAGGCTGGTGAAGCTAAGAAGCCAGAGAGGTGATTTCTACGCTTCCTTTCTTTTTTTCTCCATCTTTTTTTATGAAGGATTGGAATTGCTAATATTGACCTGTGGTTCTTGAAATTGTGAAGGAAGAAAACCAAATCTAAAGAACCAAAGGCAAAGAAGTCTAAGGTGGAGAAGGTGAAGAAGGTCAAGGATCCTAACATGCCTAAGCGTCCAGCCACGGCCTTCTTTGTTTTCTTGTAAGAATTATTTTGCTTACATGTTTCTGTACTGTTAATGATTCTGTGGTTTGTTTGCGCGAGTGTCTGATTGAGGTAATAATATTTGGCAGGGATGATTTTAGAAAAACGTTCAAGGAAGCTAATCCTGATTCAAAGGATGTTAAAAGGGTAGGCTAATTTTGTTAAAGTCTATCTTGGTTTAACCTAGTGAAATGGAGTTGGGATTCATTGGACATCTTTTTTGTTGCGAAATTATAGGTTGGCAAGGAAGCTGGTGAGAAGTGGAAGTCTATGACTGAGGAAGTAAGTAAAAAATGTTTTTTAGGGCTTCAGCCTTCCTTTAATTGAGTTTTGTTGAATAATATTCTTGATATGCCTTGATGTTTCAGGAGAAGAAGCCTTATTTGGATAAAGTTGCTGAACTAAAGGCAGAGTATGAGAAGGCTATGGAAAGCTATAGAGCTGGTGAATTTGAAGAAGTATGTTTGTTTTAACTTTTTTTTTTTTTTTTAATTCAATGGCTGTGTCTTTTTATGCTATGTATTTTTAGTTCCTTTTTTCTTATTATGTTGTTTTTCGTGCAGGATCAAGCTGGATCTGATAAGGAAACTGCTGCAAAAGAAGTGGAAGAAGAGTTAACTGATGAAGAGTAATCATGGCGTTTTGGCATTCCTTAAAGCTGATAACTGTTATTGAAAGGGCCACTGAATTGCCTAGTTAGGCTAGGGTTGTAAATTTTGAAACATGTTTTAGTTGAAGTTTTACATGTAGGTGTTAATGTTTTCAATGCTGTTGAAATCGCATTTCAACTTGTTTTTGTAATGCTCTGTTGAAATATTCATGAATGGTAGTCGCATTGTTTTCCACACGAGTCTTGTTGAGTTTTGTTTATTGCTTGTTATATGTTTGGGGTAATTGATAATATAGTATGGTGTGTGGCTACAGCGATTCATGACATTGACATGTGCGTAGCATTCAGAAGCAGGAGTTGCTTTGCTTTGTTGGCTTGATTCACGCCATGCTTTTCTGGATAAGATTCTTTGAGGACAGGCTGATCTTCAGGGTTGTGGTCAACCTTTAAAAGCAAGGTCCACCATGTGCCAGGGTTTGGTGTGATATTTTTTGTGTGCCCACACAATATAAACGGTTGAGACTATTCTTGTCTAGAATCTAAGCACGTTATAAAATGACTGCATATTTTATTAAAAACAATGTTGAATTATAAAATTGAACTCGCATTGTGGTCGACCTGAAAAATAAATTTTCAAATGTGGGGGTGCCTATTCTATTTTGCTCATGTAACAATGGTCACAAGGCATGAGCATATATATACTATGATAGAGTCAGCATCTCACTGACCCATACTTCCTTGTTTCTTGCATGGTTGTAAAGGTTTGCCACATAAGCACAAGTTGTGGGCGTAAGCAACTGGTCGAAAGATGTTGAACGGCCTGGTTTGCGGTATTTCACCACACAGCCTGTTTGCCCTGAAGTTTGCATGCCTTAGACCAGTTAACTGTGACAAACTACTTGGAATTTGCCCCGTCAATCCGTTTATTGATACATCAAGCCATTGTAGCTTCAGCAACTGACCTAGACTTGAGGGGATTGTTCCCAGCACGTGATTTCTTGAAATGTCCAGTCTCTCAAGATCTATCAAATTTGCGATAGAGACTGGGATTGGACCTGTTATCTTGTTGCTTCCCACGTTTAGCACCTTCAATGTTGAGCCTTCCACAAATCCTGGAATGTGACCTGAAATGAAATTGTTTGACACGTCTATAACCTCCAAAGAGCTGCTTGTCCTGTTATTTATTATTGTTGATAATGAACCCACCAGCAAATTTGCATGCAAGTCCATGGAAGACAGCTCCGTTGGAAATTTGATTAAAGATATGTCAAACCTCAACTGGTTGTTGGAGAGCTTGACCTTTTGCAAGCTGGACATATTAGTGAAGAAATTTGAAATACCATCAACCAGGTAGTTATCTGATAGGTCTATAGAGCTCAAAGAGTCAGGTCTTGTGAAGTGTGGAAGATCTCCCTTCAATTTGCACCCAGCAAGATGGACATCTTTGAGTTGCTTGCTTCTGATCCAATCAGGAACACTTCCAAGGCTGAGGTTATTGTAAGACAGGTCTATGGACAAAAGGGCAGGGATGCCCTTGGTAGGGATTACTGGTAAGGGATCTGAAAGACAATTCCTCGATACATTGAGGTACCAAAGGTTCTGTAATCTTGATATGGACAGTGGAATATGCCCTGTCAGCAGATTGGCACTGAGTTGAAGACTAGTCAGGGATTTCAGATTTCCAACCTGATCTGGAATGTTCCCTGTGAGCTTGTTATTGCTCAAGGACAAGTCTAAAAGATTGACGAGGCCGAACAAGGAAACTGGGATTTTTCCGGTTAGAAGGTTAGAGGACAGGTCTATATAAGTCAAATTTTTGAACTCCCCAACAAAATCGGGGATGGGAGCTGATAACAGATTGTAGCTGAGATCAAGGTATTGCAAATTTAGAAGGGTTTTAAGACTAAGGGGGATAGGACCTGTCAGAGAGTTTTTTGCTAAATTAAGTTGGACAAGGTTTCTCAGGCCCCCAAGTGTTGGAGGGATCTGTCCTTTCAGATGGTTCCCGGTGAGTGAAAGGGATTGAAGCAAGGATAAACTACCTAAACTTGGAGGAATGCACCCTCCAATGGAATTGTCATCCAAAATTAGCTGGGTGAGGTGGGTTAAATTTGAGAAACTATTAGGAATTGGTCCTGTAATATGCTTCGTACCACTTATGATCATTACCTCCAAGAAATGCAAGTTGCCCAGAGAGGGAGAAAGAGTACCCTTCATGTATGTTCCATCATCTCTCTCAGGCCTCTGAATCTGCAACACGTTTACTCGCCCTGTGGATGGATTGCACTGAACTCCTTCCCACCCACCATCGCAGCAATCTCTGCCTGTCCACGTGGACAGTGTCTGAGTTGTGTCCTGCGAAATGCTTGCTTTGAAGCTCAGAAGAGAAGCCCTGTCTTCTTCTGAACAGATTGGTGCCTGGTGTGTTGAAGATGACTCTGCCACACTTTCTGAGAACTGACTGAGAAGTGAGAATATCAGAACAAGGTATAACACCCATGTCCCAAGTTGCATTTTTGGAAGGTGGGTCTTGATCAGATCAGGGTTTGGTGTGAAGTTGGGATCTGAGAAGATAACTTTGGGTGAGCAAAAGAAATTTGAAAAGAAGATGGAGCATAATTTAGGGAGATAAAGGAAAAGGGTAGAAAAAGTACCACTGGGACATTGAGCTTCTTATTGTATTATTTCACGTAGAGAGGAAGGTATAATGATGAGAAAGATGGTGAAAAATGAGCAAGTGTGTCTCAGAATTATAATTGTAATTTTGTTTGTTGGAGATTTGCATGCAGGATTGATTGAGCAGTCTCTGTTATTTATAGATAGATAGTTAGAGAAGAAGAAAAAAATAAAAAGGCTTGTGAGTGAAATGAAAGGGGATTTTACGAGCGAGCCTTGGATCAATTTAAAGAAGTTCACATGGAAATTTGTGACCGTTTGATGGATCACGAGCTTCCTTGGTGTATTTGAACGTTGGAGCGCACTAGATTCAAATTCTTTCCACTGTCCTCTTTTATAAATTAAAATTCACCTTCTTCCTCTTTGTGTTTTACACCGTCCACACCTTCTTCTTACATTATCACTTCTTCTCTGTCTTCCACAATGTAAACCACTTCACTTTAACAAACCTAACATTCTTCATTATTATAATTTTTATTTTTTATTTAATGAATCTTTTCATGATTTTATTTATTTAATAGTATAAATATATTAAAAACATTATATCTATAAGAATTAAATTAAATATACCTAAAGACCCAATCATGAGAAGAATCAAATCATGTAAAAAAAATTATGAATAGAATTTATAAGACTAGTGTTTGCATTATGACTTCGTAAGGCTAATTCTTGATGTCATTTTCGTTGACACATTCGATATGTTTTATTGTCTCTTCTTAACAAGATTGGTTCTTTTATTCTTTACTTACAGTTATTTATCTCTTTCGATTGTTCCAGAGTTTTATTTGTATTGTTTGGAAGAAATTAAACATTAGGATTTGGATTTTTTTAATTAAAAAATAAATATTATCATAATGTTAGTTGGTTAGTTAAGAATGCTTGCAATAATTTAAATGATTTATTTCAAAAAATTATTATAATTAGTTTACAATTAAATTAGTATTTATTGATAATGCCATGTTAACAGATTTAGAGACATAACATTTTTTTTATATTTAAAAATTCTTGAATATTATTGAATGAAAAATATAGTATTTGACAATATAACATTTTTTGATGTTAAAATATCACAAACTGACATATGCAATAATTTGTTGATTTTTATATATATTTTTTAGTTAAAACTATAAAAAAGAAATGTAGGCTTATAATGCATGTGAATTAAACTCTATTTTATCCCTTTGCAGAGATACATTACCGTTTTGTAGGAATCAGACAAGAAATGCGTTTCGAAAATATTGAAAGTGATGAACAGAAAAATGTAAAATAAATAAATAAATAATAATAATAAAAAAAGTGGAATGACGTATAAAAAGTTTAATTTGATTTTTGTCATGTAGTTTCTCGTCCTTTATATTTTTTATTCCTTTAAATAACATTATTTTTATTAAAATATTAATTAGTCTAAATTAACATGAAAAAATTCGAAATATATATATATATATATATTATTCAAGATTTTGAAAAAAAATTTAATAAACAAAGTAATATTGTCATAATTATTAATGAAAATATTTTTTAAAAAATAAAACAGCCTTAAATTTATTGAAAATTGTATACTTAAATTTAATTTCTATTTATCATGACAGAAAATTCTTTACACTATTGACAAATAAGATATCGTGATATATATAATTATTAAAATAGTTACTGTAAAATATATATTTTTCCCATATATTATGAAAGATCTTCAACATACCGTACGTGTTTCGTTGTGATTATATAATAATATAAAAATAATTTATTATCACTCTTATTTTAGGAAAGAGTAATGAAAAAATTATAAAATATCATATAAGAATAAAATAAATAAATAAATAAATAATAAAATAAAACTCGAATATTTATAATTCATGTTTCATATCTTGAATTGGCTTTTATGTTAATCGTAAAGCTTTCAAAAATATGTTTAAAGTAAAAGATGCAAAGAATATTTTTTTTTTTTTAAAGTACACTTAACCTCTAAGAAATGATAATCCAAACATGTTAAATTTGCCTCTCACTAACATTATTAACAATAATATCATTTCTTGAATTTTCTTTTAAAGAATTTTCTCCAGTAAAAGTGATTTTTTTTTTTTTTAAAAAAGAGTATTAACAATAAATTCTCTAGTACACATTTTATCATTAATAAAAAAATATTAAAATGGTTTAATCAAGAATTTGTCACAGGTTCACTATTCTAATTTTTTTTTCTTCTAAAGATCTTGCCTACTAGCTTATGCATTTTTAGTTTTATTTGTCATAATAATTTAGGTTTAAAGAAATAATGGATGTTAATTCAACTAGTGTGATTAACTGTGTACTTTATCTAAATGTTGATGTGTATGTTTTACTAAAGATGATAACTTAAAAGAATAATTAAGATGAATTGATTTATGAATATATTCGAAACTTGTTGTAATTATGCAAAATCTTTATTAATGAAGATTAGTTGTTAAAGAATTTAACTTGCAGATGAAGGAGCAAGCTCACAATACTTTTTTTTTACCCACTACTTTTGTGATAGAGAATTTTTTTTTTTTTTTAATCATAATAATAGATAGATATTTTCACAGACACCCAAATGTTGAAAATTATATTCCTTCCTTCTCCAGCATTCGTGTTGACTTTTCTTTAGTTGTGTGAAATGTGTCTTTCAATATGATTTTCTTTTTCTTTAAAATATGGATTATTTATTTATTTAGGGTTGCTAGGGTTTCTCATTAGTGTTGCTAGGGTTTCTCAAAGTTTGTCTCTAATCAATACACACTACAACTGTGTATCTACAATACATTAAGTTTTGTTTTAAAGTTAAATAGAATTGAATTTAAAAGAATTAATGGTAAATTGTTAGATGTAATCACAATGTATTAAATTGGTTAACAAATTTTTTTATTGAAGATAAAATTTACATATTGGTTGGAAATTTTACATTGTATGTTATTGTAAATCTTTATCTTATAAAATAAACTAATTTTATGAGATTTAATTAAATTTAAAACCCAATTTTATTATGATACGAAAGAATATAAAGTGGGTATAAAATTTTATCTTAATTTTCACAATTTTATAGTCATATTCTGTTTTGTTTTCATTTTTTCTTTATGTAACCAAACCCCTCTAAGTTAGGGTTGATGAACTTGATTCGTATAGTAATGTTTTAGGGTTGATCAACATGGAAATTTAGTTATTAGATAGGTCAGAGAGAAAGAAGATGTATATGCTAATTGTCTTTAGGTAGTTGTTATTTTAATGTTTGTGATTTACACTAATTTTGTAGGAAATTTCCTTTTAAGATGAAGTATCTAAACATATATGATCTCACTTAAAAATGAAATTTAACTTAATTGTTTTGAAAGGAGGTTAAAACAACATTCTTAGAGGCTCAATGTTGATGATGAAATTGTGGAAAGTAATGTACAATTTCTGATTGCATGTGTCATGCAAGGATGCTAATAAACTTGAATTCCCTTAATGGATGAAGCAGTTTGTTGGACTTTTGTAACGAAAATTGCGAGACAAGAGCAATTAGAGATACTATTCATTGTCCCTGTAACCACTACCCACTTTCCTGTGCATAAGTTAACCATTTCCTTACTAAAGCCAATTCCACTCCTGTCAATGAAAAAGGTTGATTAATGTGAGTTTGGATAGAAATGAGGAAGTGGTGGTTGGTGATGGTGAGGGTAGGGTGGGGTGGGGGAGGAGCTATATCAATTCAAAAGCAAAAATCAGTAATAGTTATGAAACTGTTTTAGTTTAATCAGTATTTTTGAGTTTAATCATAAATTTGCAGTGTTAAATTTTGAAGAAAAAACTTGTTTGTGGTTAGAATAGAGGATGGTCTTAACACCAGAAATGAAAAGTAAAAATGGTATTTAGTTTTAGGTAATGACTGCATAATGAGAAGATTGGATTGTCTTATTAAGTGTCTAATCAGAAATGATAAAAAAAAATGGAAAGAAAGAAGGAAAGAGTGAATGAAGGACTCATCTCAAGCAGGTAGGACCTCTAGCCATGGCAGTGGGACTGCTTTTGTTTTGATTGAATAGTCAAGCTGTGTGGCTATGGCCTCACCAGTTAAGAACACTACTTTGCTTTTAAATATTTTTATCTTTCTTATAAATAGTTATTGTTGTGCTGATAAGATATACCATCTCTCGATTATCTTTAAAACGTATCTTAATTAAAAATAATTTAAATATTTATTGAGATTAATTCAAAAAAATTTCAATTAATTTTAATTTATTTGAATTAATCCGTGAAGTTTACAGTCAACCTTAAACTTGACCTAATTATACTAATTAACATAATCAATGTTATTAAGTTAATAAAGTTAACCAATTATTACCTTACCTTAATCCAAATCCAGTATTTTGTCCCATTCTACGAGACTATAAATAGGTAACAAATGATGAGATAATACAAATTCTTTTAGAATAAATTTACAGTTGTTTGTATACTGTTTGTGAAATATTTACTCATCGTCAAAATGCAATCAATACGTAACTTCTCATCGATTGGACGAGAAGCTTTCGGAATCAGAAGAAGTGTGAAAGTCTCTTTAAAATACTCAGTCTTACACTTAATTTCTCGATAAAAACAGCTGTAAAGTTTATTTTCAACTTACATTTTATTATTTTTTTCATCAAACTTTGGAATAGTGTTTAAGGAATGCAATAAAAATAAAGTAATACATTCTTATCTGATCTGTCATATAATGTACATTCATATACCACAAACTGTCATATAATGTAAGTTTGATGATTTTTATAATAACCCTTTTGAAGTTATATTAAACATTAGTTTGAATCAAATTCAGGTTTGTAATCTGAGTCAGTATAACCAATTCAGATCTTGTTTTTATCAAACTATGTATCTTTTAAGGTATGAAAACATGTCATGAAACTTACCATACATTACAATTAAATTTATTAATTGTCCACTTGTTGTGGAATTAGCAAGTTGCAGAGGTAGTGGATGTTGAAGTGTGGTGTACTTGGTTCTGCTGTGTTTGTGAGATATATGAGAATGAATGAATGAATTAACAAGTTTTGGTTTTTTGTGTATTGGTTTGGGTGATAGTGATTCAAAATTGATGAGGTGAGGGAATGGCGTTAGATTGCGGTGATTGCGCCATGAAAGAGATTGGTCCATGTGGGATGATTGTTGTTGAACTGAAATTTGGATTTTGCAGACTTTAAGTTGAAGACTTTTAAGAAAGGGTCCCAAAATTCTTAAAAGCTAACATTATAGTCCAAAGGGGTCCTACCTTTGCATGTCATTGTCAATGTCATCCACTCATTTACAACGTTGGTTGGTTACAGAATGATGTGTGAAAATCTTGTCTAAAACAGACAGATTAGCTGCAAGTAGGGAAGGTCTGAAAAAGTTCAAGAAAACTTATAATCTTTTTCTGATATTTCTCACTTCTTCCAATTTCAAATTTTACTTCATGGTGCCGTTGTGTGTCTGCAGGTTTATTCATTTTTTATTTGTTTCGAACTTTTGACTCGTTTACTGAAAAAGGTGATTTCATTTTTGACTAAATAATCTATCAGTTGGTTTTATATTGTCCTCCAACTTATTCAATCACAGATTCTCAGGTATCATGAGTTGGATGAATTATATAATGATTTTATTAACAACCATACTAATAAAATTTTGGAACAAGAGAATGAGAAAGGCCCAGAAAATTACCAAAAGCTGAAATCTTATTCCTTCATTTTTTTAATCCAAAAATACAAATATAGTTAAAAATATGAAACAAAACTGAAATGAATCCATCAAGATGCGAACAAAACCATTACATTTGATTGGAGGATTCTTAAAAAAGTTAATAGCTTTATTGAATTCAACACTTTAGTTAGATGGCTTATGACCTTAATCAAACAGTTTCAATCAATTGGTGTAAGTGGGAAGCTCGTAATAGGGCATTCTGAATTTATTTATTGCATCTTATGAAACATTAATTAGCAAAAAAGTGTAAAAAGAAAAACAAGTCAATTTTTTTCTCTATGAATAAATAAACGATAGATGGCCACTACATGGATAGGATAGCTAGGCATCAATCACCTTGTCAAGATGAATTGACTAACAAAAAAGTGACAGAAAACAAAGCTAAGAAATAATTAAGGAGGCAAAGAAATGGAAAATGGGAGAGATTTCAAGTTTGGAAAGGTAGAAATGTTCTGACTTTGGCATTATGATCTTATTCATAAGAGCAATGGTAGAAAGAGAATGCTAAAAGCTATGTACTATAATACTGTGAAACTACTACCAGAGAGAGTTGCAAAGAATGATAAAAATGGCTACTGAAAATATTCCTCTTAATTCCTTAATTGATTTTTCACATCCTAAATTGATTAAAAATTAGAAAGAATAACAATTCTAGAAGTCTAATTTTAAAAATTAAAGTTAACATTAAGAGACTAATATAGTAGAGTTATTCAGTATGATATTTCAATCACTTTACTTTTAAAGTATGTTTCAACCTTCTGGGCCATCCTGACATAAGAAGGTAACTGATAGGGTCCTAAAATAGGTATTTATGAGCCTACTTGCATCAAATGACGAAAGACTAAACTTTTCTAGATTTGTACAATGTTCAGGACCCATCCTTATTTCTGAAATCCGAACACTGAGATAAAAAGGAAACACTGAGAAGAATTTATGGTTAACCAGAATGTTATAACTAATTCAGAACAATTACATCAAATGCAAACACGCGTACAAATGTATCATCCTCAATTATTAAGATATTTGTTGGATGTAATCCTCATTAGAGTGGAAAAGATCTCGTCGGAAGTAGCTATGGTTGTGTATATTATAATTTGACTGGAATGATACACTTTTATCTCATAACAACCAAGAAATCAAACAATTATGCAAAGTAACAAAGAGTTACAAACTCTTATCAGACTCAGATTTTTTGTTTTAAATGTTTTCACATAAGCAACTAAATCGATGGAGGTTGCGTGAAGGTGATAATTTGGTGACTATAAATAAATACGATTAAGAAAAGGAGTTGTGAAGCTGTAGAGACTGATTCATACATGTGATGAGACCTACGTAATCAATTCTACATTATCTATAATTAATTATGTGACAATAATGAAGACATTATATGGGTTTAGCTTTCTTGAGTAGTTCATTATAATTTTTCCATAATCGATTATGCGTATATGTTACTTTTATCACTTTAACTCATCATTGATATGTTCAATCCAATTTTTATATTAATGATAAAATAAATATGTAATTCTTCACAAATTATTACTTTTATTTTTTTTCTTCTTTTGTACCAAACACAATCATTTACATTTTTCATTCATTTCTTTTTTCAATCTATTAAACTTTAACCACACAATTTCACTTTTCATTTATTTCTTACATAATTAACTCCTTTTTTTTACTCCTTTAATTTCTTTCATTGTAACCAAACAGGGTAATATTGAAATGTATATTTTGATTTTAACTTGAATAGAACTTTGATTCGTTTTATCTTTTGTTTTCATATAATTCTATTTAAACTTGTTAACATTCTACATTTCAAGAGCTGGAAACCAACTTTGGATCTGGTTCATACATACAACACAAGGCACTTGTTGGATATGAGATAATCTTCACACATTGTCTCAACTTAAGTACCTCACAACACGCATTGGACAAATAAGATGTCAATATTCCTCCTGTGCTACTTCTCCGATAGGATTTCACTGCAGGCTCACCAAGTCAAGTTTATGTATGCACTTTGGGTCCATTTTAGCTTGCCACATTTTCTCTCTCCAAAAAAGATCCTTCTAATTTTTTCTATAAAACTTGAAAAATGTAAAAGTAATCATAACATATAAGAGAAACTTATTAATTTTTAATTTAGATTACTATTTCAAATTATAGAAGACATAAAACTATATTAACCCAACTGATAAAAAGAAAGTCAATGACCAAGGTTTTAAGATTAAAAAAACAATAAATTACTGTGACGTAGATAAGATATTGTCCACCCAAATCCAAGTTAACACTAATTCAGACATTAGTTTTGAAAGATAAGCTATTATATTACATCCAAACAAGCACAAATGCATCACCCTTTATTGCCGTATCCTCATTTGTAATATAAATTACTAATACAATGACATGCTTTCTGAATTGCAAAGGTAATTTCGGATTTTCTTCTGTAGTTGCTTGCAATTTAATTCCTAAGATAACCGAAACGTCTGACATTATAGGCTTTCACTCAGAACCATGATTGTATTTACTTACGCAATTGATCTCACTCAAGCCCGTAATAATGACCCTCTCGACGGCATCCGCGCACATGAATCTCTAAAGACTAAATCATGTTTAGAGTCTTCATGATGAATGCATAAGTGAAGGCATCTTCCTGGAGTTTCTCAAATCTACATCGACATACAAAAAATACAGTTGTCTGATTATATATGAGAAAGAAATTTATTATTTTAATGTCTAACAAAAGGTAAAACCATAGCATCAGCCAACAAAATAGAAGAGAAATAAAGAGGAAAAGACTCCCGTTATACTCTTGCTCATATTAAAATTATATTATAAGCAAGAGTGTATTTTAATATGTCAAGACTACTGTGCATTTAAATAAAACAAAGAGTGAATATCTTCTTATTCTTTAAGTTTGGATAAACTTTGTAATAATAATTTATAAAAGAATAAAAAGGTCAAATGAATCAATTTTTATAAATTAAAACTAAAATACTTTAATATTTTTAGAAATTCTCTTCTCTAACTTCCTCAAAAATTAATACGAGCATTTGGTTTTAGAAATTTTCTATTTTCACTTATAAAACTGTTAGCATAGTATTACGTTATTTCCTATATTCAATTTTTTTGAATAAGAAACAATGAAATCCTTTTTATTGTTTTCTGTTTTTATTTATTTTTTATTGATTCCTATACAAATTTTTAACAAACTGAAAATAATAGTGATTTTGTAATTAAAAATAGAAAATATTTTCTCAAACATATTTATTGACATGTTGTTCATGTTCTACATTTCAAAGGCTGGGAAGCAACTTTGGAGCTGGTTCATACAATACAGAACAGGTTCCTTCAAAATCATTGACAGAATAGTCTAGCATTTTTCTAAACTCATCCATGATATAGATATGCAAGCTACTCAAATTTAGTTAACTTAAGCTTAAATATGTTTTAGTCCTTCAAATCTGAATAAGTTTATTTGTTATCATTCAAATAAAATAGATCCTTTTATTTCTAGTAATTTAAAAAAAAAAAAAAAAAAAAAAACTTTATTTTAGTCTCTTTGTTCAAATATCTTCAACCTAGTCTGAATAAGTTTATTGGTTATCCTTTAAATAAAATAGATCCTTTTATTTCTAGTAATTTAAAAAAAAAAGTTTGTTTTAGTCTCTTTGTTCAAATATCTTCTTCAACCTAATCGTTGTAAGATTTTTCATGATAAGAATGAAAAATCAGAAATAGTTTGTCATGTTGTAAACAACTTGCAATACTAATATTATTACTACTTAAATTTAAGGTGCGTTTGAAAATCTGCAGTACCAGAGCATTGAACAGAAAATTTTCTCAATTCAAGACAAAAATCTTCCATCACATTTTCTTTCTTTTATGAAACGTGACTTTAATGTTGTTTAATATCGATGATACCTTATTGTTATTATTATTTACTTAAATTTGTCTTGAATTTAAAAATACCGGTAGAAAAGACAGAAATCTGAGAGTAAATACCTTCCCGACTTAGAAAAATGCCCAGCACCAAGCTCGCATTTAAACAACAGTATGTTATCATCAGTCTTCGTATCCCTCAGTTTTGCCACAAACTTCGCAGGTTCAGAATACAAAACCCGTGGATCTACATCATGCACAAGTAGATGTGAGATGCACACGCGGTAAAATCAAAGTATATCTTTCCAGCTAAATTATCAGTAAGTAATCACAAAACAGAAAGAATGATCTGGCTTTAAGTATTAAAGTTCAAAACCCGAATAGTTTAGTGACATGAATCAGAAATGCTTACCATTTAATCCAGCTGTAACAAGAATGTGTGGATAGTTCTGTGCCTTCACCTGCATAAATGAGAGGACTTATAAAAAAATTATTCCTAAGGTTCATTTAATAATAAAAATACACAAGGCATTAAGCACAGCCATAAGGTTCTCACGTTATCAACGGGGGAATATGATTTCATGTAAAAGTAGAATTCCTCCTTTCTAGGATCACCCCACTCCTGCAGTAACACAAGGAAACAATCTCATTTTGAAAAAGAAAAACAAGAGAAAAATCATATCATAGACACTCTGGACTAGCTTGAATAATGAAATTAAAGAATTTTGATAGCACATAGGAAACAAAGCCCCGCACAATTATAATAATCTCTAAGAATTTTGATGGCTATATAATGCCTGTTATTACTATCAGTTTAAACGACAAATGAACAGTATGACAATTAAAAAAATAACTCCATATTCACAATCTGATACTTTTTATGACAAATAAGATGAAAAAGAATGCTAAAACAATTTCACTGGCTTAAAGATCCAGTAAAAAAAGAAAAACACAAGGGGACAAGGGATATCATGCAATGACCATGCATAAATCAAATTAGGAAAAAAGTATTTTTGCGACAAAATTGAAGGGAAGGGTCCAGTTAAAGCCACAAATAAACATTGAAAATGAAAGAGTGCATAACAAGGTTGAACAAGATCAGAGTATACTACGAGAAACAAATATGTAGAAGTGGTTTCTATAAAGACATGGTTGGCTAGACAAATTCATCTAATTTAGCAAGGAAACAAGTTCAGCTAACACATTACCATCTATAAGCAAGAATACATTAATTCAACCAACTATCTTAACTCCTACAAATTCACTTCCAGGACCCAATTAACCAGTATTTCAAATATCCATATCGAATGGCACGATAAAAGAAAAAACTACCTCCCATTCTGAAGTAGTGAGAGGAATGGTTGGATCAAGCATTGTCGTCAGAACATCCACAAAAGGTACTCCAGCAACAGCAGCCCTGAATAAATCTGGTCTCATATTAAGGACTGCACCGATTAGCAAACCACCAGCACTTCTTCCTTCAATGCAGAGTCTTTCCTTAGAACAGAATTTTTTTTCAATCAAATATTCAGCAGAGGCAATAAAATCAGTAAAAGTGTTCTTTTTCTTCAACAGCTTCCCATTCTCATACCACTGCCTCCCCATTTCCCCACCTCCACGAATATGAGCTATGGCATATACAAAACCCCGATCTAACAATGAAAGCCTTGCTGATTTGAAACTGGGATCTATGCATATCTGTTGACAATATGAGGTCACTATATTATAGATTCTAGAAGAAATGGAAGGCGACACGTTAAAAGGTGTAAAGACCAGATTCCTAAATGGAAAAAATCTGTAATCAAAGGAACAAACAGGCTAACAAATAGTGCCCTCTGCCCATAGACAAGAGCGAAAATAAAAGTAAACAAATAACTCTACTAATTGAATCAATAATGGCATCAGAAACCTATTACTGAAACATTCAATAAAATAAAAAAAGGAACATAAATAAGGATGTACTGCATGAAACCATCTTGCACTCACATAAAATAAAATGATATGCGCATATCTGTTGACTATGTGAAGTCACTAAATTATAGATTCTAGAAGAAACGGAAGGACACATGTTCAAAGGTGTAAAGACCAGATTCCTAAATGGGAAAAATCTGTAACCAAAGGAACAAACAGGCTAACAAACAGTGCCCAGAGCTCATATATACAAGAGCAAACATTAAAGTAAACAGATAACTATCTTTACTAGTTGAATCAATAACGGCACAAAGGAATCAGAAACCTATTTCTGAAACAGTCAATAAAATAAAATAAAAAGGGGACAAATAAGATGTTTTGCGTAAAAGCATCTTGCATACGATTAAATCTTATTTCTGATAAGACAAAAATGTTAGTGTTTTAGCGGCAGAAAAAGGGACAAAAAAGTTCAATTATAAAATAGTATAGCATTCCCTTTACTTTTCAAGTTGCGAGCATTAAAGAATGATAAAAACAGCGGCTAGAAACTTTCATCCATTATCCAGTACAAAATCAAATCATAGAATTCAAAATTGGTATTGTTATATGCAATTCAATCTATGTAAAATTCTATTATTTTACCTCATAGGATCCATACCCATACAGTAGTAATGGATCTGATCCATCAAGTTTCACAATATCTTTACGGTAAACAATTGATATGGGAATCAAAGTTCCATCCGAAGCAGGTGCCCAGTGCCTTTCAGTGACATAACGTGTTGAATCAAAACCTCCCAGAACCTGAGTAAAATAGGATCATATAGAAAAATTAAACAACCCCAAAGAAAAAGAAGAAAACCTAATAACAACAATAATAATAATAAAAAAAATAGAGGCATTATTACCATAATTATTTCCATTAGTACAATACACCTTTTCAAGCCTAGCTCTACAAGTTCGCCCTACTTACCATATGATTCATTTTATTAACTAATAATCTATACTTTTTTATAAGTTGGAATTTGGAATAGTTCACACATTCTGAATACCATGAATATTGCCTCAGAACCCTTTGAGAAATTTTAGCATTTCATATGCTATCTTTCGAAATCAATCAAACATCAGTAAATTCTTTGAGAAAAAACAACAAGACAATTACAACTCAAATATGAAATAGAGAAATCACTCGAAAAATTATGAATGCCAGTCAGAATAACAAAGCAAAGGTACTGATCAAACAACTTGAAATATTTTGAACCATGGGCCATCATGGGTCATGCATAGCATGGCAAAAGGTCAAAATTATGATATACCAGAAAGAAGCACTTCAACAACAGGGAATAGCAGTAAGCCTTGCATGGAACAAAGAAATTACATGACAAACTATTAAGACTAAAGAAAGACCAGATGCAAAATTGAAAAACCATAGGAATTTAACTGCCCATCTAACTTACGGGGTTAATCTTCTTCAAAACAGAAATGCCTGTCTTCATATCATAATCATATACAGAGGAAGGAGTCTTCAATGAGCTATAAGAAAACCGTAAAATACTTGATGAAAACTCTGAATATGAAGAATCCACTGAATATACAGGATCAACAAAACTGACTGCTTGGCCGCTTTCAAGGCTCCTTAGTGGTTCACCAACTGGCGGCAGTTGATGAACTGTTATTTTTTGCAGTCCATTCTCTCTCTCATATGCTACGAGATGATCAGTAAAAAGTTGTATCTCCTGAATTTTAACACTAAAGAAAATTCAATGTAAGTTTTGGTGAAAGAGAGAGACACAAGCTCCAAGAATTTCTATTGTTTACATTTATTCATGCTAATGATTTTGGATGTTGAGAGATGATAAGAATAATCATATGAATATGATGTGAGAGAAAATTAGTTCACTATAAACAGCAATGGAATATAATATCTTGCCAAGGAACAGCTCACCAAAGTTTAACTTGAAAGGTAAAGCCCAAGACAGTTTTTGAATTATCAAATAGTAATTAAGAGAACAGCAACCAGCGAGCAGAGAAAGAAAGTTGCATGAGCAGCAAACGATTAAGCATCTCAGAGAATATGCCTTCTATTAGAATGCAGGCTTAACTACAACTAACCAATACATGGCTTTTAAAAGGGGAACAGTATATCTAGCATAAGAACAATTCATCATTTTCTAGTAACCAAACCAGAAAGTAGGAAGTCAGTAATAAATGACCATATTGTTCAGAAAGCTTTTTACAGTTATTTAATGATGTATTTTACATCTCCGAACGAAACAACTGAGTACAGAAATTGTTTTACCTTTCCCTGTGAGGAATAAGAACTGTAGTTGAGGAAGTGTTATTGACAGAACAAGCTACAACCTCCGAATTGAAAAACTGATCACTTCTCCTCTTAATAAAGAAATGATCTCCACGATGGCTGACAGTTGTGTCAATACCTTCAACACGTGGTGTCAAAACTTTAAGACCCTCTTCAGGCTTAGAAACATCCATATAAAAATTGAACCTTGTATTTTTACTCTCTGATGCAACAAACAAATATTTCTTGCTTTCAGAAGCTTGAAGATCGAGAGAAAACATATCATCCTTTTCCTCATAAAGAAGAGTATCCTTTGATTGTTCTGTTCCCAGCACATGAAACCATGCCTGTATTACTTAAGATGTTAGCTTAGAAAGTAGAAAGTTAACCAGTGTAATGATTTAGAGATGTCACCACCAACCAAAAAGGAAATTTTTTATGGCACAAAATAAACACTGTAAATATATCCAAATACAATGCTGGAGCAAGGCTTGGACCTGCTTGTTTCATATTTGGTAAAAGAAAAGGATTTTGTGATGTAGTTTTTCCTCCAGATATTTTGAGATTTTAGCTCATTTTGATAAGCATGCCTAAGTATTATAACTCTCATATTCCTAATTTTTAGCATTTTTTATCTGGATAAACTTCAAATTCAATTTGGCCAATTTCACTCCTAGTCAGATTGGGATTTAAAACACCCATCAAATGGGTTCAGAGTTTGGACATGTGAGAATTTGGTTGAGTTGACCGGAAATAGAGGCTCCAGTTATAAGAGTTGATAAGGTGAAGGATTGCTCAACAACTAAAGGTAAAGGTAGACCAAGAAAGACTGAGTGAAATCATTAATATTGATCTTGAATTAAATGGTTTGCTGAAGAAGTGATTTCAGGTATTCTTTGATTTATTTATCTGGCCCCATCTAGTGGGGGAAAGCTTTTGGTTGTTGCTGCTGCTATTGTTGAAAAACAAATATTAATAGAACTGAATGGGTCAATAATATTGAGTCCAGAGGAGTATTTCGCACCTTGTCAGGCCTGAGAATTTCATCCATTGTGACGTAAACTAAAGCATTGTCACCAGCCCATTCAAGGTACCCTGTTACACCAACAAGAGGCTCTCCAATAGTAGCTTGAGTCTCAGCATCAATAACATAAACAGTATATATTTCATCTCCTTTGGTGTCTTCTGCATATGCTACCAACTTGTTATTTGGGCTAACCTGAAAAGAAATGTAGCTTGAAATAAAATAAAAGCAGTTGGAAGTAGGTAAACAGGACAGAAGAAAGTGAAAAAAAAATGCCATAATAATGATATGATGTTACCTCAAAAGCACCAATACTGTAGTACTGGTGATGTTGTGCCTTGACATTCTCATCCAAAATAACATGCTCCTGAGGAGCTTCAGGTCCGGTGGGCATGGTGTCATGCACAGATGGCACCTTTTGGTTATCAGATATAAGGCGCCTACAATGTTGAACATACTCCTTCCCTTCCAAAGTTCTCTCATAATAGTAATAAGGTCCTTTGCGTGAAGGTGCAGAGATATCATCCTCCTTAATCCTTCCTCTTATCTCGGCAAAAAGCTTATCTTCAAATCCCTTAGTTCCTAGAAATTTAAAAAAAAAAATGAGGATAATCTTCTCTGATAATCCAAAGAAATTTCCTTCAAAAGTGAGTGTGTGTGGCGGTGAGGGGGGTACATATGGCAACAGGATTCCTAAGTCCGCACCATGCAGTCCTAGAGCCTTTACCCCTTTCTATTCGTTCAGTTTATCAATGAATCATTCCCATATCTTGCAGAGGAAGTAAACAGAAGACTGCCTTGTAAAGTTACACGATAAATTTTTGTAAAACATTGTAACATAAAATTTTGAATACACTATGCTACAAGTCAAAATTTCTTAAAAATCACAAAATTATGTGGATCTTATTATTTTTATTTAATGAGTGTCATGATTTTGTAGTTTCCAATAAATTTTGATTAATATCAGTGTGTTGACAGCACTCCTCAAGTCACACCAGAGCCAACCCATCAATCAACCTCCAGCTGGACTAGAAACTTGAGAAAGCATGGATACATCTGATGGTGACATAGTTTCTATAGCCATTAGGATCTACAGTTTAGGAGGCGTTTTGTCATGTGCACAGTTAAATTTAAGAAACATTTATAACTTGACTACAAACTTAGAGCAAATTAAATTAGTGGTAAATTAATTACTAACTTGGAACTCTCGTTGTTTGAAGAATCATACAGGTCACAAATTGGACTGTTTTCCTAAACTGTTGCTTTATACTAATCGAGATGGAATATAAAACTGAGAGAGATAGAGAGAAAAATCCAAATCATTTCAATTTTCCATCGCCGATCACCGCACCAAATACAGTGTTAAAGTTCCCTTCTCGAGAACCAAACTTCATAATTCATAATCAAGAAGACGAGTCAGTGCAATCAATTACTCAAACTAAACCAACGATACCTTGTTTACTACTGTAAGCACACTGGCGCAGTCAGGCTTACACTGTGCTACACTTGCATGCTTATGAGGATTGTATTTTCAAAAGAAACATAAAAATCGAAAGAAAAAAAAAACTGCGAAAGCGAAAGACGATAAGAAGAAGAGGATTCGCACCGGACATGACGGAATCGGTGTAGGCATTCTCCTGGCTGAGGTAAGAGAGCACCTCGGGATCGGTGCGGGAATCGTCTCGGAGCCAGTAGTAGTTGTCGATTCGGACGTCGCCGAACATCTCCATGGCGTGCTCGACCTTCTTCGCCACCGGAGGAGGTGGAGACTGAGACTGAGACTGGAGCGAGGGATTCATCGGCGATGCAGAGGCGGCGAGAAGGCGGTGGTGAGAGAATGATGCGGTGGCGGCGGCGGGAGGAAAGGGAAGGGCGGAGGAGAGAAGAACGGTAACCGTTAGGGGAATGCAGAAAACGCGAGGAAAGTTTAAGCGGAGATTTTGAAGTATCATTGATGTATTTTTTTTTTTTTCAATCTTTATCTTTATATTTTGAAAATATTCTTCTTTTTTCTTTTTTAATATTTTTTAAAATATTTTTGTATTGTCTTGGAATTCGGAACGCGGAGAGAGAGTGAGAGAGAGTGAAGTGGCGAGTGTTTTGCGTAGCGATACGTCGAAGGGAAGTAGCAAGCAACGAAGCAACGCTTCTTCTTTCTTTCTTGGTGGAGCTAATGGAGTTCATACAACAAACAAAAATGTGTGTTCTTAAATTCATCCTTCAAAATGAATTCTATTATTGTATGGTTGGAGAGGAATCTTTATCTATCCAACTAAATATTTAATACGAAATGATATTTAGAATTCTCATAGGACTCTTCATCACCTTCTTTTTGGAACAAAGGAAAAAAAAAAATGAAATGAAAAGATTAAAAAAATTATTATTTTTTTAATTTTTTTTCACTGAGTAGAGAAACACACATTACTATTGGTGTTTTTTAATTTATAACAAATAATATATAATTTAGTTGTAGTTGAATGATGATAAATTACTATTTATTCAATATGTCATATTTGAATTAGAGAAGAGAAAGTGAAAAAAATATAAATAAGTAAAGAATTAATATATATATATATATATAACTAATTTAAATAGATGTTATACTTTAAACATACACCTGATTTAAGAGTTTATATTTGTTTTACTTCGTATAATATTATGAATTAATCATGAATGAACTTACTTGTCTTTTTCAATCTTGAAATTCAAAAATTACTTAATATTTTTTTTTATATTTGATTTTTCGATACGGAATCTAAAATAGAAGAAAAAAAAATTCATTGTTTCATTTGAACTATGAATAATTTTTTTAGTTAGCACTTTGAAAAATTTACTTCATTTTCTACCTTTCATTTTTCTTTTAAGATTCACTTATAATTTCTCCATATTTTCCGAAACTCATTCTTTAGTTGGTTGAAAAAAATTTAAATATTAAAATATAATCCATAATTATTAAATTCAATCTATTTAAAAAATTGTAATAAACGAATTTCAAATTTAAATTCATATTTTACGTTTTTAAATCTAATCAATCAATTATATTTGAATTATATATATATATATAATATTTTTTTAAAAATAAAGATTTATTAAAATAAAAAGAATATATGAATTATAATTATATAATTTGAGATCAAGGTTAGAGTAACACAAGTGAGATTTAAATTAGATTTGAGTTTAAGTCATATTAAAAAAAAGATTGAGTTAAAATCTAGAAATGTGAATTTAGATGAGTTAAGTTCTAATTTAAAAAAAAAAAATTAATTTAAATTTGTACAAATCAGATCCAAATCGTGATAAGTTGAGTCACAATTTATGTATATATAAAATAATTCAATTTCAAGAAGATGAGTTTAAATTTTAACAAGATAGATTTAAGTTCTAAGAGGTTGATCTGAATTTAAATAGACCAAAATCTAAATAAATTAAATTTGGATCAATTAAATTAATTTAAATAATTTTAATTTTAATTTATCATATATATATATATAATAATTAATTTTAATATAAATTTTATCTAATTTTAATAAATAGATAAATATGAATTAAAAATTATTTAAATCTAAATTTAAATTAGATTTAAAAAATTAAAATTAATTTAATCTAATTAAATAAATATAAATTTTAAAATTATCTAATTTGATTGATCTATATTAAATTTGAATTGTATTTTAAAATTCAATCCTTACATACCCCAATTCATGGTTACAAATACTCCATTTTTAGACCATTTTCTTTGGAGTCACACTTCACAACCCCGTTTTCGTAGAAAAGAAAAGTTGAAAAACCCAAGCATGTACAGAAACATCCTGTCATAGGAAACACATAAATTCCTATAATAAAAGGACATCATATCATATTCAACTCACCTTTCATAGAAATTTACAATTTATCGGAAGAACCTTAAAAAAAAACTCTTAGGAAGAAAAAAGGGTTGTGTGTTCAATAATTAAGTTTCTAGTAAAAAGGAAGAGAGAATCATTTACCCTTCTCCTTTATTAATTGAAATTTAAATTCATCTTTTTATTAATGACGGTCCCATGCATTAAAATAACATATATATATATATATATATATATATATATAATAGAATTTGATTTTGAATACCTAAAAAGTTACACTTTAAATTACGTAAATTAAGGGGAAAAAAATGTTTGATAGTTGGTATAGGAGTAATTGATTAACTAGTTTATAAGCAAATGGAGAAAGCAAGGAAGCAAAAAGGAGGTTAATAAATAAGTGTTAGTTTGTTGACCACTTTCAACCTAATCCATCATTCACACCCGTAGTTCTGGCTTTGGCTCTGCCCTTTCGTTACCGAAACCCAACCGTAATCATCTGTGACGAACATGGATTTGGACCAGTGGATCTCGAAGGTCAAAGATGGCCAGCATCTTCTGGAAGACGAGCTTCAACTTCTCTGCGAATATGTACTCCAAAACCCTTTCATGCCCCGTTTTTACTTTCTTTATTTCCTTTTTTTTTTTTTTTAAATTGGAATCTGATTGTGCATTTTGTTCCCATTGCGTTTTCGATCCAAGTTTTTGTTGCTGAATTGGATTATTCGGATTCTTGCATCAATACATGGACGGTTTTGTCCTTTTTCTTGGGTCTTTTTTGGGGAAACAAAATTCTGAGTGCTGTCTTTGTATCGTATATCTACAGTTTGTTTCTTTCTCACCCTTCATGCCTTTTATTGTATTCAATTCAAAGAGGTTTGTATAAAATAAAATCAGTTGCAGCCTGGTCACTGAACAGAGTAATTGTCTCATTGCTAAATAAATTGTTTTGTTTACATTAACGGCCTATGTCTTGGATAAGCTTTGGAGAAGAAAATACGAATTGAGTTTCTTTGTAACCTAATTTTAGCTTGCAAGTCTGTGTGCTTAAGCCAATTTAGTTCATAGAGAATCTTATTTTATTTTCTTTTATTTTCTTTTTCCTCCTTCAAGTGTTTGTAGAGAAGTCTATCCGATAAAGTCCCTAATTACATTGAAAAGGTTTAGTAAAAGCTATCTGCAGTTAATGAGAGTGTGGACTATAAGAACTCCTAATAGCCTGCGAAGAAAATATCATAGTTTATTGTAGAAAAAATATTTTTTTTTTCCAGTGTCATTTCATGGCCAACTTAATTCAATTTACAAGGAATCTTTGGCTTTATTCTGAAATCCTGCCAGAAAACAATTATGTTTTGGCTTGGGCCTCTTCTTTTGCGTATTGTGCTTATTTCTGGACATGCTTGTATTTTTTTGTGATATGTTAACCATAGTTTGTTTGTGGATGCTTGGGGAATGAGGTTGGTAACTTGGTAATAACAGATTTCGCTGTATATTGGTTCTCAAGGCTACTTTTTCTGTAGTTCTAATTGTCATTTGTGCACCTTGGCGTTACTAAAATATGTTTTATACTAACTTGGATATTCTTTTATTTCTATTGAAACCATAACAAAAGTTTTGTTGTTTCAAATACCTTAGGTAAAAGAGATTCTTATTGAGGAATCCAATGTGCAGCCTGTCAATAGTCCAGTAACTGTTTGTGGTGATATTCATGGTCAATTCCATGATCTGATGAAACTTTTCCAGACTGGAGGTCATGTGCCTGAGACAAATTATATTTTTATGGTATTTGATACACCTTTTTTGCCATTAACTTTGATGCTTTACTATCTGTTTTTCGAGTTTTATATTTTTGTAAATGCATGACAGGGAGACTTTGTTGATCGAGGTTACAATAGTCTTGAGGTTTTCACCATCCTTTTACTTCTAAAAGCTAGGTATGTTCTTTTAATGTATGCTTGCTCCTGTCTTGACTCTTGACATGCTATTACTTTTTGCATGAATTGTTAATAAGATTTTCACTTGGAATTTGTCCTAGCATTGGAGTCATTTAAGAAGAGTTTTAAGATTAACTCGCACATAATTTCCAAGTGTCTAATATTGGTACTATGTCAGTTTAAAGATTTTTACGCTGTTAATTAATTAGAAATTGCCATAGATATAATTTTCAAGGTAATTACTATAAAAGTCAATAATCTTACCGTATGTGAGAATCCAATATTGGATGACAATATAAATAAGATTTACATTGTGAGTTATTCTTATTAAATTCTAATACCCAAATGCTTATGATTCCAAACAGTCTTTAATTGCTGGTATATTTGATTTTGGACTATTACATCCATTAGCAAGTGGTGCAGTTTTATGAATGATTACATCAATAATTCAGTATTAGTTTTAAATACTTTAATCCTATTTTAGTTTTTCCTATGGGGTTTGTCCTTCCCATTCGAACCAGAAGGTTTATTTATTCTTCTATTTTTTTATTCAAATTCTACATTGGAGCATTAATTGTGGTTTTGATTTATTGATTTAGACCATTTGATCCTTTGGTGCTGTGGTGTACAGTAGGAAGAAAAGGAGGGTAATAATGGTTAGTGTCTCATGTAAAAATGGAAGGAAATATGTATGTGGCGTGGGTAGTGCTAGGAGTCAGTTAACATTAGAAAGGTGGTAATTTACTAATGATTAAGGGATTGCAGGCAAATTGCGAGTGAGGTTTGGGAGGCAAGGTAGCAAAAGTGTTTCTACATTTATTTTCCGTCACTGTTTTGTGAGCACCATTTAAGTATCTTATAAGATTTTGCATTGGAGATGCAATTCTTGGTTTCTTCACCTTGGAAGGAATAAAATTGATCAAGCCTTGTGAAGTTTGTCAAAGCTCTTGCATGGATGGCCAAACATTAACATAATAATTACTTGGCTGTTCTGTAAAGATTTGATCTACAGCTTAACATGGCAACCAAAAACGTGATTGTAAACTTGTAGATTTCCTTGATCATATTTGAAGCTCAAATGCTAGATCTATTGCAACTTTTATATGCTGTATAATTTATGTCTTTTGTTGTTGGTTGTGATTCTTATAGTTTTTTTGTTTTCCTTTTAAAATTTACGGTCCTTTTATTTTTCTGTAATTTCATAGATACCCAGCTAATATTACCCTTTTACGTGGAAATCATGAAAGTAGACAATTAACCCAGGTACGCTTTGTGAATGAAATCTTTACATGAATCATTCTAAACTTACTGAATTTTATATATTTTAATTCAACTGGGAGGCGTCTATAAAGTATTTCTGAATCTTGTCAGACTAGCATGCTAGTTAGTTATATTAAAAAGTGTTACTAGTGTGATTATATGTATGACTCCTTTACTTAACTTTTCACTATTGCTAGTATTGTTGAGTTCACTGTGGTACGCTTATTTCCAGGGTCCAATAATTAATTATTGGCAATTTTAAATTTGGTCCTTTTGAAATTTTTAAGCATGAATTGGCTAAGCTAGAGGAATCTAGTTGCTTGGAATTTTCTGAAGCTGCAATCAATGTTTGGAGATGGTTGTTTTGTTTGAAATTTGTAATGGTTGGGAAAACTAATGGAATTTATGACCATTAGGGATCTTATCTTTCACGAATGTGAGATTCAAAAGGTAAGTAGTAGCCAGGTTGCTATGTGTCTTCTGACATTTGTAGGCTTTGGTGGGGTTTGTTTATTGTCTTTGGTTACTTGATATTGGAATATTGCATAGTAACATTTTACCTAGCCTTCTAAAGACTAAAGGGTGTAAAATTTTGTTTTCTAGTATGTGCTCACTCGAATTTTCTAGATTATGTGTGCTGTGCATGGACATTATTAAAGGTGTGACCTCATTAAACTTTCTGTTTGCACACCCGGCCACCGGGAGCATGTAAACTTAGTTTGGAATTTTGGGAAGGAGAGGAAGGTAGGGAAACAAAACGAAGTAGAGGGTGAGGCAGACACTCTAAATTTCCTAGTCTTTGGTCTGCTTCTGACATAATAACTATATTTGTTCTCTTTCAGTAGTTTTACCTAAATATCATTATCAGAGGATGGATTTATGCACAATAGATAAAATAGTGCCTGATTTTTCAGTTTTTATCAGTGTGTCAGAAGTCCCAATTATAGAATGTATAGTTCTTAATAATCATAAATAATGTTGGAAAATGCAAGGGCCATGATGAAGTATTTATCATGCATGTGTAAAAGAAAGAAAGAGGGGAATAAGAGGGAACAATAGAACAGAAAGGATAGAGAGATGAGAGAAGCGGATAGATCTGAGAACTGAGTAACGCACTCCTATTATTATTCCAATTTGTCTAAAATACAATAGCCGTGCATCATTTATAGACAATCACTTAACATTAGCAACTATAAATCTAACTAACAGTGACTGACTAACTAGCCTACTTTCTTTTCCTATTTATATTTGCATAACTATACCTTTGCTACAAAAGAGGACCAAGGGTCTTGTGCTCAACAAATCCCCCAATAAGCCTTCAATCACTTCCTTTTGAGCATAAGGATATCTATCTATATGGACTGATGTTGAAGAGGTTGTTACTCTTTTGAAGAACAATAGGATGATTATGCCTTTCCCTTAGTGGATCAACCCTTGCTCCTCACTAGACACATCCTACTGAGGGAAACTATGATCCTTGTTGAACTTTCCATGGCAGTAAAAATAAACATTCTACGCTGTGTTTGGCTTGTTCTGCAGCTAAAGCTTTCAATGTTTTTGAAGAATTCTTGGGGGGACATTCTTGGTTATCCCAGCTGTTGGCTTTTGTGGCGACCAACTTCTCACTAGCACATTGTTGCCACTTCCACTTACGTTGTGTACTTCTTGCTCCTTTGTTAAGGCTGCCAGAATCCATGTAACTTGTGTTCTTGGTCAACATTTTTCTCTCAACACATTGTTACAACGTGATTTTTAGCATACAGATCAGGCTTTGAGCCAACATATTTCTCCTGTAGATTAGAAACTGAGCATCAACAATAAATTATTGAAATAAGGGAAATTTACATGAAATTGTGTCAAATTCATCGTTAAATTATGCGAAGATGTCATACTATCATGTATGCATCTAGTCTCCCCTGTGTACGCTGCGAGCATGTCCAAAGCAATCCTTCTAGGCTTTTGAGATATTTGTCCCTGCTTGAGAATGTGCCATCTCTCCTTTGAAACTTTAGAAATTCCATCTTTGTAAATTGGGCTGGCTGACAATTCTCCCATTTGATAGTATATCAACCTTTGCAAGCCTTTGCACAATTTGAACAAAGTGCTCTTTTTGTTTGGCAATTCTAAGGAGAGAAATAACATAGAGATATTCACCAATGGGTCACCATATAAGAAAACATGATACTACCTTCAACCAAAAACATTAAGGCAATGGGTCTTTCATACTTATATGTTGCTCAATTTACCCATTTCTAGACAATGTGGGATTCCCACTAACACTTGATCTCCAACACTTCCATTTCATGCCTCGTCTCTGTGTTTCAGTGCTCATTGGTGAAAAGATTCTAGTCTAGTGGCCAAGGACAGCTAGGCTCTAGGTACCATTAGTATACTTAGGTGGGAAAGAGAAAAAAATAGGGGAAGAGAGAAGAACAAAATATAAAGGATATAGAGAGATATGAGAGAAACAAAGGGATTAAAGAACTCAGTCATGCACTTATATTGTTATTCCATTGTTGTCTAAAATCCAATAGAAATGTTTTAATTGTAGGCAGCTACACAAACAACTGAAAAATGCTAACTAAAAATAACTAAGTAACTAACATACTTTTCCTATTTAAATTTATAATAGCATAAAAAGCAAGTGAATTTCCTGCAAATAATGGATTATTAAAACAACCTAGGTTGAAATGTTCTTAGTGATGTAGTGATGATAAGCCCTTAAGAATTATAGACAAGGAAGCTTGCGGTTAAGTTATGGTGGTAGTGCGTAGGGGTGTTAGTGGTTTGATTTTGTACAAAATCCAAAGCAAATCAAACAAATGTTTTGTAGTTAGCAGTTTGTGGTTTTTGTTATTATAAAATTGTTAAACATTTTATTTGAAAAAAATTATAAAATATTTAAAAAAAAATTATTAAACATTCTCCCCTTCCCTTTATTCTCTCTTTTTATTATTTTGCCTAGGGCATAAAAAATCTCAGGGCCGGCCCTGGCTTATTTCCGATCAATCATTTTGTATTTTGACCCAAGGTCAGGTTCCATGGCTGGATTGTAATAAAATGAAGAGTCTGTTGATTTCTAAATTGATAGTGGTTTTGAGATACAAAATATCATTGTTGTTTTGCATAATGCTAGATTTCATAATGGAGATATGAATATTGGAAAAGCTAAGACCAGAAATGCCAAAGTATTATGCTGGTTTATGTTAATCTTTTATTTTACTGTTTTGATAGGTCTATGGATTTTATGACGAATGCCAGAGGAAGTATGGCAATGCCAATGCATGGCGGTATTGTACAGATGTGTTTGACTATCTGACACTTTCTGCAATTATTGATGGAACTGTAAATATCTTTTACTCTTCTCTCAAGTATCTATCTCCCATGTGCCTGTGTGCATCTTCGTGGGTAGCTTACTGGATTCATTTGAATTCTGTTTGAATGGTGCTTGTTCAAAATTAAGTCTTCTATATGTTATGCTTGCCCAGGTGCTTTGCGTTCATGGTGGCCTTTCTCCTGACATTCGAACAATTGATCAGGTCCTCTAGCCCCCTTCTTAATTCTTAGCCGAAACACAATATTTCTGTAGCATAGACTGTCTCGTCACACACTGTCGTTTTCAGGTTTCCAATTCAGCATACGCATTGCACCATGGTGTCAATGTGTCATACTTATAATGCGTATGATGGCCTGTCTGTTTGTGGATACATAACAGTACAGTCAAATTGCATATTTGATGTTTCTGAATTTGTGGTTCTTGACTCTGCTTTCATGATGCGAAATGTCTCTTTAAATTAGCTTGCTGGTCCTTCTTCCCCATGATTCCCATACTATTTTGATTTTTGGCAGGAAAATGAACAGTTGAACACATGTATATTTCCTTTTCTTTAATTTGTAACTCTAACTTGATCTGTTTTTGTTTGACTTCAGAAGCCTTCGATGCTAATTGTTTTGATATTTTGTTTTAATTACTTTAAATTTGTCAAACATATATTTGGAGCATAAAAATTACATTTGCTTTTTAATAACCACAATAATAAAACACTTAGTTTCTCAATTATTTGGATCACTATAATATTTTAAATGAAATGTGCTTTTTATCAGTCTTAACGAAAATAATTATAAAAAAGATAGTAACGAACTTTTTATTGCAGATAAGGGTCATTGACCGGAACTGTGAAATTCCTCATGAGGGTCCTTTCTGTGATCTAATGTGGAGTGATCCTGAAGATATTGAAACATGGGCAGTCAGTCCCCGTGGAGCAGGTTGGCTTTTTGGATCCAGGGTCACTTCTGAGGTAATTCAATTTATTTCTTATTGCTTTTAGAATTGAATATGATGCTCTGATCTTACCAGTGCATTTTTCATGTAGTCCAATCACATAAATAATCTTGATCTTGTTTGTCGAGCGCATCAACTTGTTCAAGAAGGACTCAAGTATATGTTCCAAGATAAAGGCCTTGTAACTGTATGTTTCTTATATGAATTACAGTAAATTTTATGTACCCTTAAATTTTCAAATATAATTTCAGTCTTATAAATATTAAGTGGTTAATAGAGTGATTCCCTTGGAAATTTGCAGGTATGGTCTGCGCCTAATTACTGTTACCGATGTGGTAATGTAGCTTCTATTCTGAGTTTCAATGAAAATATGGTGAGTCGCTGTTGAACTTGCTACCACATCATGATGAAATTTCATCATTTATTTTACCTGGCATGGAATTTTCAATTTAATAGTGCTAAATTTGCTGAGATGTGATGGGAGTGTCAGGAATGGATAATAAATGCAGTCTTATATAATGTTTATTTGTTAGAGATGTTATTGAATAGTTTCATTAATCAGATTATGTTAACATTTATAGGTATTTTTTTATATAATTGTAAATAGTTTTCTTTTAGTTTACTATTTTATTAGTTTTATATTTGATATATGAAGGAATTTGATTTAAATTAAGGTATATAGGAAGTATGAATACGCGTGTAAAAATTGCTAGTAATAATTTTTACTTGGTAGATAGTAACTTGGAACTTTTTTTTGTAACTTGAACCTTCTATTTGTGACAGGAAAGAGAAGTTAAATTTTTCACTGAAACAGAGGAGAACAATCAGATGAGAGGGCCCAGGACAGGCGTTCCATATTTCTTATAAATTGATGCAAATTTTGTTTGAATTTATTGTAAAATTATAGTGATACAGTAAATACATTTTATGATTGGACATTGATTGCTATGTATTAGTTGTAGTGCTTTGCCTTATAAAGGTTGATTTTGTTGGTCACAAGATTACCTATCCAACTATATTTACTGAAAATGATTTTAGTTATTATTATAAAAATGATCTCTATATGAATTTATTAGAATATCTTGTTATGTTTTAAAACAGTCTATAGTATTGCTAGCCTATAAATGAAAATTTCTCGCAAGACGAAAAAAAAAAGGAAAGAGACAAAAATCTCACATTTTTTATTTCATACAAATTTCAGAATAACTCGAAGCACTTTTAATTCTTACATAAACAAACATTTTTATTTTCTCTCATTCTAATTATTCATATATAATCTATAATTTTCGATTGCTCAATAAATGCCGTATGATTCGTCTAATAATATCACAAGTATTATACATCATTGATTCGTATAATTGACAATAAAATACATGCAGCTATTTACTTCAATGTGAATGAATAAATTATAGAGCAGATAGAAGTTTGAAGTTTGTTGTAATTAAAAGTATGTTTGGTAAGATGAATGAATAAGTTAACTTTTATACAACTTTTTTGAATAAGTTAATTGTTTAGTAAAAATAAAATCACGAAGTGTACATGATCACAAAGTCACGCTCATACAATCTTCGTATTGGTAGGGTAATGTGGGGTGCTGATACTCCTAAAAATCATTATTAGAATCAAGAAACAGTTTGTAAAATTGGACGTGTTTCTAGTTTGGGACATGCACTGATGTTCAATTTGGAGATAATCCACACTTGATAATTCCATGCCACAGTCTTCAATTATGGCAAATCTCTAAACTCTAACCCTGTTAACTTGGGGAGAGCAATTTCATGAACCCTGCCCACATCTTCACTGATGCTCACTGTGAGTATCTCTTTCATAGAATGGCAACACTTGACTTCTAGTGTGACCAAGTTTTTAAGCTGTAGCAGGGTTCCACTTGTCAGCAACTTCTCTATCTTTTGGCATTTTAAGACCCTAAGATGTTTGATATGAGAGAACATGAACATGCCACCATATTTTTGCTATGACTTTATTTTCATTCCATGACAGCTAAAATTTTCAAGATTCAAAGACCCAAGGTTTTGGAGATTACTGCACAAGGAACATGGACTAGTCAAACAACAAGCTCTCCAGTTTTGGACAAAATATGTACATCAAGAAGAAGCTCTGAATGACAACATCACAGAAGCATCTCCATTGCTTATTCTCTGCTATACACAACCTTGCAATGTCTGCGATCTAATTTTTTGCATTCCCCAAAACTCACAATGCGGCACTCATCATGTATATTCATAAGAATAATCCAAAAAATATCCAGGACCAATTCCAAAACGGAGATAATAAGATTTAGGTCGACTAACTCTGTCCAATTTTGCTTGCACATAATTATTGAAGTCATCACAATCATGAAAACTGCCTGCAAAATATTCTAATATGTTCATTCCTTGTACATCTTCTGCATTTAACTTTGCTAAACCGTACTTATTAGCAGATATCAAGGTATTGTATACTGGTTAAACCAGGTAGCACAGACCCTGGTAACAATATCTAGTTGTAATTCTCAGATAAATCAAGCTATTTCAAGTTGATTAGATTTCCCAAACTTTGTGGTACTTCCTCAATGGAAGTTCCTCAAATGTCCAATCTAGACTACGCCTGTAGCTGTCCCAATGGAAGCACATAAGCCAGTGACTTGCATCCTTGAAGTAGTAGAGAAATAAGTGACCTCAAGTTAGACATTGCATTAGGCAAAAGGGTAAAAAATGGATTGTGTGACAGATCAAGCACAGCAAAAGCATTCATGTGGCTGAAAAACATTCTTTGGGATTTCCACTCAAGATTGATCCCAAGAGGTAAACCAACACGCTCCTTGGCAATTGATCTTGCAATCTTCTCTACTTCATGAGGAAATTTTGCAGGGGTTACACGGTTTCCAAGCTTCAGCAAAAATGACACCCAGGCTTCTTCAAATGAGAGATGTTCCATCCGTATTATGCTATTTGGTAGGCAATCCATTTTGGCGACACACATGTTCCAAACAACTTGTCACAATCAATTTAATGCCATTAACTCTATCAGGAACTCTATCATATTAGCTTTAGAAATCAGAACATGTAGATGATGCCGTACAAAAGATCCAAACTGCCTCCAGTTTAATATAAGGAGGAAGAATAGAGGAGATAAGAGAAAAGAGAATATATAACTTTGCTGCCAAATACGAAAAGGATTCATACTTGAAGAATAGACAAAAGAAAAATGAATGAACTAGATTATCAGGCTTAACGAGCTGGACAGGAGCAGCTGGTATTCTGATCCACCATTCTCTGATCCGCCTAATCCATCACTACTCTGCTTTCTATCACTTTAATTATATATTTTCTTTTCTCAAGTAATCATAATTTTAAATATTTTAAAATTTAACGAAGATTATCTGCAATATTATGAATGAAGCACTTGTGGTAATCATTATATCCAATCATCCATCCATCACAGTCAAATATACATCCATCCAATCAAATATTTTGGAAAATGATATCAACATTCTCACTTTCTCAGCATAATTTTAGGCCTTTCACTGTGGAAGATACACCCTTCAGTATTATGAACAGCATTCCATATTTTATGTCAAAACAAGCACACTAACAACACTCTTTCACCAATAAAATACAATGATCATGATTTTCATTTTCTGTTCAAAATATTGAAAGGAATGTTCATCCAATGGCACCACACCACATCTATAGATTGACTTGATCATGCTTTGTTCTAGAACTTGCACTATCTGAGAATCAAACACATAAAAAAACAGTATAATACATGACAGATAAGTTCAACAGACACTATATTCTATGCATGAATACTTCTTTAGCAGAAAACTGTTCATTCTGTCATAGTTTTTAAATGAATAAAAGTTAAGCCCTATTAGTTTCATCATTATTAAATAAGTACAAAAGAACACTTGAAAAGTGTTACTTGTACATCGTTATTATATCTATCTATATATATATACTATATTATTATTGGAGTAGGAGAAAGTATCTGTGAAAGTGGTGTCCCCGTACACTATCCATGTCCATGTGCCTGTCTATCTATTCTATACGATACCGTGGATTACCCGGTTGAAAGTAATGACCCTCTTTCTCTGTCACAAAACACAACAACTGCAACACCAATTCCTAGGAAAAAGCTACCCTTCAAACTTCTCCTCCAAGCCATCCATTCACACAACATAGATATTAGATACAGCAAACATAAACACAAAAACTCCCTCTTTCCACGTTATTCTCTTGTGCTACTAATATATATAAGTCCTTGCAGCATTAACTTTTATTCATCTCTTTTTCTTTCTCTCTCTCTCTATCTGCTGTGCTGAAGTGGGGTTGGCTATTTATGATGTATTGTTTCGAATTTGTGCCCGGGATGGTGGCTGTGCATGGCAAGAGAAGGTTGAGGAGTTTGTTTTGGAGGGTGAGAGCATATGTGAAGAGGCAAATGAAGAAGAAGGCTTGCTACTCTAAGAACAACTTTAACTACGACCCTCTTAGTTACTCAACTTTGACGATGGCAGTTTTCTCTTCTTTTGTCAAATCATCTCGCAAACCACTCATAATATGTGATGCTGATGATGAAGATCTGCTGGTTAAGAGTTTCACTTCACTTGTTTCTTTTTTGGTTCTCCATCTCGTGTAATTTCTGCTTCATGCTTTTGGTGTTGTATGTATCAAATGGGAAGAACTTGAATCTTGCTTGCTTTATCTTTTACTTATTTTCTATGTTCAAGATAGCACTTTACAAACTGCGGGTAATTGCTGTGTATAGAATTTCGAAGTATAAACAGCAACAAGTGTAAACTTGTGGAATCTGGGTAAGGGCACTAACATAACCTCATAATGGTGTTCTAATAATGCATATTTTCTGTGATTATAAAAGATATACTGAGAATGTAAGTAACTATAAAACCATCATAGTGCCTTAACTGAGATTGCAAAGTGGGGAAGATAAAAAGTATATTTTGACAAATTTTTAGTACAGTTTTTGGAAAGATCTTGTAATGCACAATCTTTGGCATTCGAGTGCAGTACCCGTAAGTCAGGACGTCTCATATACACCGTGTTCAGTCTCACTTGTATACGCAGACCAACTTCTGCAGAACTTCTGCAGAACTTCTGCAGAAAGACTTTTACCAATCGCTTTCATTCCCAACATCTTCCTCTGTATTTACCCAAACACTAAAATCAACACAAATTCTTCTTTTCATTCTTCTCATTTTAATTACTTTTAGCAAATTTTATCACCAATCACTGTAAAAACCACGTTTTAAATTCATGGGTCAGTCAATTTAAAATCAAGTTTATATCTTACAATATGTAAATGATAACTCATTTGTTTCCTTTAGACACTCGTAATTAATAATGCTTTTTTTAAGATCATAGGAGTTTTCAAATTCAATTTGTTTGTTAATATCATATATCTCTCGCGTTTAATCTCGTCAAAATTTAATTTTCCGCCTATATTTGTTATTTTCGAATAGGCTCAGCTCATTATATAATAGGTGATTTATTTATTTTTTTATTTTAATTTGATTGATTTTTTGTTTGATATTTTTAAAAGAAAGAAGCATATGTAAAATGTAAAAAAAAAAAAAAAATAATAAGAAAAAAGTAATGGTTAAATAATGAAAATGTATTAAAAGTAAGGGCAGGGAAGAATGGGCCAATAATGAAGAAAAATTGACAAAAGATTATGAATAGGCCCAATATGAACTTGGCCCATTATTTGATAAAATGGATCGGCGCCAGAGTGAAAGCATGGAAAATTGAAATGATAAGGAAAGAGCGCGGATATTGGCGCTAAAACGAAAAACATGGGTATTCGATTTTCCCTCCTTTGATTTCATAGTATATATTCCAAATTGCAAATTGGAAACCTTCGTGTTCCCACTTCGAATTGAGTGTATTTTGAATCTACAGAACTGCGACAAGAAATGGCTTCTCAGACGAGGAAGAGAGTTGACGCCGTTGATTCTCGCTCTGCTTCCGTTCTCGTTCGCGCTAAAGATGGCAGTGCTTTTGCGCGATGGTTCGTTACTCATTTTCAATGCTTTTAATCCGTTAGTCTAAATCGATTAATTTGACTGAAATGCGAATTCGTATTGTTGTTAACCTTAGCAAATTAGGTTTTAGGTTTCCTATTTCGCGATGCTGTTTACTTCTTTTATTTGCGATTCGATGAAATTGTAAAGCATATTCCATTCTATTTGTGTTTGCTGATATGATTTTGTGTTTTCGTATCGTTTCTCTGCAGCGACGATTGCAAGAAGAATGTGCCGGTGGCACTCATCGACATGCACAGTTGCAGCCTTGAGGCTAAAATTAAAATGAACCTCGGTATGGCTGATTTTTTATTGTCTTAATTGTTTTGTTTTTTAGTTGCTTTGTCGTAAATTTGATTTTGTTTGATTGTTCAGATGCTCAGGTTGTGGAACAGGCTGGTGAAGCTAAGAAGCCCGAGAGGTGATTTCTATGGTGGCCTTTCTCCTGACATTCGAACAATTGATCAGGTCCTCTAGCCCCCTTCTTAATTCTTAGCCGAAACACAATATTTCTGTAGCATAGACTGTCTCGTCACACACTGTCGTTTTCAGGTTTCCAATTCAGCATACGCATTGCACCATGGTGTCAATGTGTCATACTTATAATGCGTATGATGGCCTGTCTGTTTGTGGATACATAACAGTACAGTCAAATTGCATATTTGATGTTTCTGAATTTGTGGTTCTTGACTCTGCTTTCATGATGCGAAATGTCTCTTTAAATTAGCTTGCTGGTCCTTCTTCCCCATGATTCCCATACTATTTTGATTTTTGGCAGGAAAATGAACAGTTGAACACATGTATATTTCCTTTTCTTTAATTTGTAACTCTAACTTGATCTGTTTTTGTTTGACTTCAGAAATGCAAGCGTA